>BPTQ01000007.1:168862389-169462389 GCA_019973895.1 Chrysanthemum seticuspe
AAAAAAAAAAAAAAAAAAAAAAAAATTCCGGTTAACCGGTTAAAAACCGGTTAAAAACCGGTTACAAACCGGTTAAAACCGGTTAACTATTTCAAAATTTTGAATTTTCTAATAGGCGGCAAAAAAATTTTCAAAATAAAACCGGTTAACCGGGTTAAAAACCGGTTAAACCGGTTACCTTTCTTTAAAAATTCGAATTTTTGCAAAAGGCGGGAATTTTTTGAATTCAAAAATTTTAAATCTCAACCGGTTAACCGGTCAAAAACCGGTTATGAACCGGTCCAAAAACCGGTTTAACCGGCCAAACCGGTCCGAATATTCAAATTTTAAAATTTCAATTTTTGATTTTTTTTGAGCGGGAAGGTGGGTAAACTTTCAAAATTTGAATTTTTTTTTTATATTTACATGTTTGCCATTGTAAGACTAGTATAAATAGATAAAATGTGTTTTTATTTCTTTGAAACTTTTATACTTACATTTTTATATTTATATTTTTAGTATGGCTGATGCTGATCCTGCACCACCTCCGCCACCCCCGCCACCGGTGATTGTTCGTATTTTACCGCTAAACCGTGCACCAAATGTTTGGGCTCACTACAACTACGTCCAAATGTCGGATGGCACGCTAAAGGCTCAATGTAAGTATTGTTTTTGTTTATTCAAACCCACTTCCAACCTGCCGTTGAGGGCTCACACACAGAAGTATTGCCGCCAAGCACCTGCAGTTGATGCCTGATTCGAGACCGCGAGTCGACGTTGAGTAATGTGTTATGTTATATTTAAGTTTATGTGTAATGTGTGATGTATCATGTATTATCCGTTTTATTAAATAAAAGTTATAGTTTATTAATACACGAAACAAAAAAAGTTATAGTTTATTAATACACGAAACAAGAAACGATTACAAACGACGACGGAAAACGGAAAAAAAAAAAAAAAAAAAAAAAAAAAAAAAAACACTAAACCGGCCAAAACCGGTTAACCGGTCTAGACCGGTTCCAAACCGAGCCCAAACCGGTTTGGACCGGTTGGGTTTTTCCAGATGCACTACCGGTTCCAAACCGGACCGGTTAACCGGCCCGACCGGTTTTTTTGGACGTTGACCAAAACCGGTTCGGTTTTGACCGGATCAAAAACCGAACCGGTTAACCACTTTGTGCACCACTACTATGAAGCAATATGTACAAGTTGTTGAAGCAGCAACTATTTGTACTTAGTTTAAAATAGTGGTCAAGAGAGTAGAATCAGTTACATGGGCTGACTAAAAGGGATGTGGAACTTGACTTGGTAATCAATTATGGTTGAAACCGTCATCTCCATAATCCATAATTTTAGCCATGAAATTGTGTCACATCTTGGCCTTGATTTATTGATATAAAGAGAGTACTTGTGTACCTATGATATATCAGAAAAATGAGATATACAAATTCACGAGTTGCTTCTAAAACATTACGTAGTTTTCTTGTTTCTACATTGCCATACGATGATATGCTACCACCATTTACATTGCGTTGTATTTGTTCGCTGACGATACACAACGCGAGTCTGCATCAATCCTGGGGTCGTTACGTACGAGGCTCACAGCGAATCGAGCACGTAAACACCTTTTAAGGACAGGGAACCTCTTCCCGTGCTTGACTTTTAACTTTTTCGGGTTTGTACATGTCTTATTGAGAAGACAAGAAGCTGTATCGGAGTTTTGTTTTAAACTATCTGTCACGATGGGGTTGTTGCTACATGTAGTGCTATCTGAAGGTGTCCTTAAAAGGGTTGTTGTTGTCGAGAAGAAGTGCTCGAGTTTTATCTCGACTCCACAGGTTTCATTTTGTTTACTTTTATGTGTTAATTATCAGTTGTCGTTAATTATAGCCAAAGTGTTTGCAATTTGTTAAAACGACAAGAGACAAATAAGCTGTCCAACAATCTTAAAAGGTGTTTATTCTATTCGTGTAGGAACTTTAAATTTGTCTCTTTACAGTTTATGAAACCAAATGAATTGAAGTACTATGACCTTTAAACTTGCTGCAATGTTTTGAAGCAAAATATAATATTAGTCTCAAAACTATAATTCGGATAAAGAATATTTTATTTTGAAACCAATGAGTTGTTTACTTCAAATTCGAGAGATAGATGGTACTGTGGAGAAACGAAGTTTTTGTATGTTTGTGATATTGAAAATTAGAGATTTATATATGTTGTTATGGCTGATGTGCAACCATAATAACTACACCAACATTATCACGAACTGAACATGCTTGTTTATTTATTAATTTGTGAGTTGCATTTTATATGGTTGTGTTTTATAACATGCATGCAAATGATACAAGAATTTATAATTTCAAATTAGAGATATAAACTTGTTGGTTTATACTTACCTGAAATCAAATTTTGAGTTTTGGAATACATAATGGAGCATTATGTGAGAGATATGTTTATCTCAACACTCTGTTAAATTGTAGATTAGAAGTTTGAGGAAGAAACTTTTATATTGCTTCTAAAACGGGAGAAATTTTGATATATGAAATTGTCAGTTTTATAATGTCTACATGGTGAGTGATTGAACCAAATGTGAAAATTTATATATGAACTGTTAACCAACCTAAATTTAATATCGAGATTTATGGTGGAGGTTCATGACGAGAGTTATAACCTCATGTGTAATCTATCAAATGAGTTTTTGTGTTTTGTGTTTTGTGTTTCATGTTTCATGTGTATGTGATTGAAAAAGAAAGGGTGACATGGTAAGCAATGTGAAGTTGAAACCGTCATCCTATGCCCCTTATACCGGATAGAATTGTGATAATAACTGATCATTAGGATCATGATTCTTTTCCCTTCGTCCCTCTAGTAGCGTAATCGAGATATTGAGAATTACAAACAAACATGAAAATCATAAGATAGTTCACAAGTTGGTGAATTACTAAACTCATGCACAATAACTTAATTCTTGAATGTGCAAGAAACTAAGTGTGTTTTATACTTCAAGATGGAAGTTCAGTTATTCGCCTAGTTGTGGCAATAGAGGAGGTTAATTGGATTAGAGATTTTATGTATCAAAAATTCCAATGTGATAGAATGTATAGACATATCTTTGAGAATGGCCATTATGAAATGTTTGTCAAGTAAACTAGAAACTTGAGTTTGACACTACTAAGTCTCTGACGAGAGACTTGGTGAGTGTTTGTGATGAGATCGATAAGCATTGTAGTAGCTTATCGAATATTCTCCTTTAAGCCTCTGACGAGAGACTTATTGAGAGATGCTAGAGACATGGGTCTGAAACCATATGTGAATCGGTTAGTGATGGAAACCCAACTTGGAGGTAGTGCTCCTACATCTCGAGTTTAATGGGTAATAACGAAGTCACCTATCGATAGAAGATGCTATCAACGAATTGACTCATGTATAGCAAAGATAGCATGGCGTTGCCGAGAATGAGGATGAGATTATTCTCTTAACAAAGCTCTTGAGGCGTCTTAGCAACGAAGACGTTATAGTAGCTTTGCCTATATGACCTGGAGGTGGTGCCGCCTTGAATGGAGAGTTGTGGTTTATCTCTTAGAGGGTTATGAAACAGGATTTAAGCGCATGGCCATATTCGCGCTCAGTTTGAGAATGAGATGGTTACAATGGGAAGTGTGTAGAAGTGAGTTGGGTGAGATCATTAAGGTTCGGTGGTTTAATTCCTTAGGACACCATTGAATCGATTTCACTTTACATGCTTCGAGTAAACGGAGGTTTAATCGTAATGACACTTTCGTGACACAACCCATTAGAGTAGCATAAAACTTTCCAACCTGGTGGAGGATTGTTGGAAATTAATGTGAGTTTGGCAAGTTTTATATGTGTGTCCAATATTGAAATAAAACTAAGTTTGTATAGTTTGACGTATAGTATTTTTAATACTAAGTTAGAAACAAAGGCTATTGGTGGAGGTTTAAAGCCTTGAGGAGCTTTGAACTTTTAAGCCTATGAAGCAATATGTACAAGTTGTTGAAGCAGCAACTATTTGTACTTAGTTTAAAATAGTGGTCAAGAGAGTAGAATCAGTTACATGGGCTGACTAAAAGGGATGTGGAACTTGACTTGGTAATCAATTATGGTTGAAACCGTCATCTCCATAATCCATAATTTTAGCCATGAAATTGTGTCACATCTTGGCCTTGATTTATTGATATAAAGAGAGTACTTGTGTACCTATGATATATCAGAAAAATGAGATATACAAATTCACGAGTTGCTTCTAAAACATTACGTAGTTTTCTTGTTTCTACATTGCCATACGATGATATGCTACCACCATTTACATTGCGTTGTATTTGTTCGCTGACGATACACAACGCGAGTCTGCATCAATCCTGGGGTCGTTACGTACGAGGCTCACAGCGAATCGAGCACGTAAACACCTTTTAAGGACAGGGAACCTCTTCCCGTGCTTGACTTTTAACTTTTTCGGGTTTGTACATGTCTTATTGAGAAGACAAGAAGCTGTATCGGAGTTTTGTTTTAAACTATCTGTCACGATGGGGTTGTTGCTACATGTAGTGCTATCTGAAGGTGTCCTTAAAAGGGTTGTTGTTGTCGAGAAGAAGTGCTCGAGTTTTATCTCGACTCCACAGGTTTCATTTTGTTTACTTTTATGTGTTAATTATCAGTTGTCGTTAATTATAGCCAAAGTGTTTGCAATTTGTTAAAACGACAAGAGACAAATAAGCTGTCCAACAATCTTAAAAGGTGTTTATTCTATTCGTGTAGGAACTTTAAATTTGTCTCTTTACAGTTTATGAAACCAAATGAATTGAAGTACTATGACCTTTAAACTTGCTGCAATGTTTTGAAGCAAAATATAATATTAGTCTCAAAACTATAATTCGGATAAAGAATATTTTATTTTGAAACCAATGAGTTGTTTACTTCAAATTCGAGAGATAGATGGTACTGTGGAGAAACGAAGTTTTTGTATGTTTGTGATATTGAAAATTAGAGATTTATATATGTTGTTATGGCTGATGTGCAACCATAATAACTACACCAACATTATCACGAACTGAACATGCTTGTTTATTTATTAATTTGTGAGTTGCATTTTATATGGTTGTGTTTTATAACATGCATGCAAATGATACAAGAATTTGTAATTTCAAATTAGAGATATAAACTTGTTGGTTTATACTTACCTGAAATCAAATTTTGAGTTTTGGAATACATAATGGAGCATTATGTGAGAGATATGTTTATCTCAACACTCTGTTAAATTGTAGATTAGAAGTTTGAGGAAGAAACTTTTATATTGCTTCTAAAACGGGAGAAATTTTGATATATGAAATTGTCAGTTTTATAATGTCTACATGGTGAGTGATTGAACCAAATGTGAAAATTTATATATGAACTGTTAACCAACCTAAATTTAATATCGAGATTTATGGTGGAGGTTCATGACGAGAGTTATAACCTCATGTGTAATCTATCAAATGAGTTTTTGTGTTTTGTGTTTTGTGTTTCATGTTTCATGTGTATGTGATTGAAAAAGAAAGGGTGACATGGTAAGCAATGTGAAGTTGAAACCGTCATCCTATGCCCCTTATACCGGATAGAATTGTGATAATAACTGATCATTAGGATCATGATTCTTTTCCCTTCGTCCCTCTAGTAGCGTAATCGAGATATTGAGAATTACAAACAAACATGAAAATCATAAGATAGTTCACAAGTTGGTGAATTACTAAACTCATGCACAATAACTTAATTCTTGAATGTGCAAGAAACTAAGTGTGTTTTATACTTCAAGATGGAAGTTCAGTTATTCGCCTAGTTGTGGCAATAGAGGAGGTTAATTGGATTAGAGATTTTATGTATCAAAAATTCCAATGTGATAGAATGTATAGACATATCTTTGAGAATGGCCATTATGAAATGTTTGTCAAGTAAACTAGAAACTTGAGTTTGACACTACTAAGTCTCTGACGAGAGACTTGGTGAGTGTTTGTGATGAGATCGATAAGCATTGTAGTAGCTTATCGAATATTCTCCTTTAAGCCTCTGACGAGAGACTTATTGAGAGATGCTAGAGACATGGGTCTGAAACCATATGTGAATCGGTTAGTGATGGAAACCCAACTTGGAGGTAGTGCTCCTACATCTCGAGTTTAATGGGTAATAACGAAGTCACCTATCGATAGAAGATGCTATCAACGAATTGACTCATGTATAGCAAAGATAGCATGGCGTTGCCGAGAATGAGGATGAGATTATTCTCTTAACAAAGCTCTTGAGGCGTCTTAGCAACGAAGACGTTATAGTAGCTTTGCCTATATGACCTGGAGGTGGTGCCGCCTTGAATGGAGAGTTGTGGTTTATCTCTTAGAGGGTTATGAAACAGGATTTAAGCGCATGGCCATATTCGCGCTCAGTTTGAGAATGAGATGGTTACAATGGGAAGTGTGTAGAAGTGAGTTGGGTGAGATCATTAAGGTTCGGTGGTTTAATTCCTTAGGACACCATTGAATCGATTTCACTTTACATGCTTCGAGTAAACGGAGGTTTAATCGTAATGACACTTTCGTGACACAACCCATTAGAGTAGCATAAAACTTTCCAACCTGGTGGAGGATTGTTGGAAATTAATGTGAGTTTGGCAAGTTTTATATGTGTGTCCAATATTGAAATAAAACTAAGTTTGTATAGTTTGACGTATAGTATTTTTAATACTAAGTTAGAAACAAAGGCTATTGGTGGAGGTTTAAAGCCTTGAGGAGCTTTGAACTTTTAAGCCTATGAAGCAATATGTACAAGTTGTTGAAGCAGCAACTATTTGTACTTAGTTTAAAATAGTGGTCAAGAGAGTAGAATCAGTTACATGGGCTGACTAAAAGGGATGTGGAACTTGACTTGGTAATCAATTATGGTTGAAACCGTCATCTCCATAATCCATAATTTTAGCCATGAAATTGTGTCACATCTTGGCCTTGATTTATTGATATAAAGAGAGTACTTGTGTACCTATGATATATCAGAAAAATGAGATATACAAATTCACGAGTTGCTTCTAAAACATTACGTAGTTTTCTTGTTTCTACATTGCCATACGATGATATTCTACCACCATTTACATTGCGTTGTATTTGTTCGCTGACGATACACAACGCGAGTCTGCATCAATCCTGGGGTTGTTACGTACGAGGCTCACAGCGAATCGAGCACGTAAACACCTTTTAAGGACAGGGAACCTCTTCCCGTGCTTGACTTTTAACTTTTTCGGGTTTGTACATGTCTTATTGAGAAGACAAGAAGCTGTATCGGAGTTTTGTTTTAAACTATCTGTCACGATGGGGTTGTTGCTACATGTAGTGCTATCTGAAGGTGTCCTTAAAAGGGTTGTTGTTGTCGAGAAGAAGTGCTCGAGTTTTATCTCGACTCCACAGGTTTCATTTTGTTTACTTTTATGTGTTAATTATCAGTTGTCGTTAATTATAGCCAAAGTGTTTGCAATTTGTTAAAACGACAAGAGACAAATAAGCTATCCAACAACCACATTACTCTATCATATATTGTCAGTGGATTTCGAATAAAGAACTATGTTTAAGCAAAGTGTTATGCTAAGTTACAAGCATCAAACGTGTGTTGAATCTTAGAATCCAGTGATACATCATACATACACCAAGTTGATGATACCTTGTGAATTAACACTAGAAATATCTGTTAGTTTAATGGACATAAATTAGTAGTTGTGTGTTAAAATCAAACTCGAGATCACATGATTGCACACTTTATGTATGAAAATTAAAGTTTTAATAATTAAATATAAAATGTTGTAATTAGTTATTAATTACACAAAATGGCTAACGAGCGTTAAGTAATTAAAAGTAATGGACTAACAATTGTTAAATGTTAAAGGAAAAGACTAAAGTGAAAATTAGAAGTCAAGAAGGTTCCGGAACACCTCTAAGGGTATGTGGCCGGTTGGATTGGGATTAGGAATACATAATCCTTGTCAAACTTGGACTCTAAGTTTCTACAAGTATAAATACAAACTCAAGGGTTATTGTTTTGTATCTCTCTTGTACACACAACCTAAAACCTAAACTTGTTTTCCCTTGTTCTTTGTTTTGGCCGATCGGATCCTATCCCATAGGGTCGATTACTTTTGTTTTTCATAAACAAATTGTTTTGTGTTAATTAAACTAGCATTTACTTTAATTCATTAATAGTACGTGTGTACAAGAACGTGGTACTAACACACTATTGTTAGTATCTTGGATTGAATTGCAAAATCGGTAAAGGGCAATTCTTATAATCTTTATAAACCTTAATTAGGGTTCATCTCAATTGCTAGCTTGGAATTGATTCTTGTTTAGCTAGAATCGAAAGTACGCATACTTTTATGTGTTAGTTAATTAATTCTACATTATATGTTCCTATTCACTTATGCATGTGTACTTGATGTTTATTGTTTATTTATTTGATTGTCAAGTTATATAATTCCAACAGTGGTATCACGAGCCTTGGATAATGTGTAATTAATTACTAAACACGTAAAAACGGATAATTGTATTGTGTTTGAGATATGATTAATTCTAGGGTTTATGTTAATTGTCGAAACCTTAATTTATAGGGTAGGGCCGATTGCCCTTAAGTTTAATAATAATAAAAATAATCGAATCCTAATTTTTTTTATACTTGCCGAATTGAAATTTTTTGTAGTTTTGTTTTGTTTTGTTATTAGATAATTGAACCTAGAATTATATATATGTTTACGTGATTAATTTATGAATAATCGTTATGTGACATGGGATTGTATGTGATCTTGTGACTAATTGAATAATTGTTATGTTGAATTCATGATGGAACATGCATGTTTGTCATGGATTGTTGCGTATATGATTAATTGTTAAGTTTTGATCACATGTATTGTTTTGATAATTCTTGAATTGGGGAAGACCTCAATAATATTATGAATCAATTATGTACAATATGGTATATGTTTAACTATGGCTTAAACAATCGATTTATCGATGTATGTGGCTCACTTGCCTTTGTAAGTGAAAGCCCTAGTTAATATATGCATAAATAAACCTAGAATTGATTATTAATATGTTTTATCGAAAAAGTTTGCATGTGGCTACTTGTTTACACATATTAATTGTTAGTTATGTGTGTATTGTTTTAGTTGTTTATTTTTTTATTTAACTTGTTTGTTTATTTTGTTTGACAAGTTGTAAGCAAAGGGTAATTTTTTAATAGAAAAATAAATTGGACTAAACAATGGTGAAATTTGATTTTTTTAAAGCATAAAATCTTAAACTTTTAGTCGATTGATGCAACTATACCAAATAGTTAGAACAACACTCCCATTATGACAAACAGTGTGAGGGGTAGAAGGAGGGTACACATTAAATTGTGACCCGAAAGAAGAAGGTTTTTAATACGCTTCGCTTTGACCCGCTTCTCCGCTCCTTTGTGCGTCATATTTGGAGCTACCAAGTATAACTATTATGTACTTTCTCAATGCATCGATTAAAATTTTGTTGATTTACGCTTCGTAAAGAAACTAATTGGTAAAAGTTTTTTACAGAATATATGTTACAAGATGAATGCATGACATCTTTATACATATTTGATTTGACACCATAATCAAAACCAGTAACCTTAAAATTAAGTTAATGCCATCTAGTTAAAAGAATACTTGAAGTTGCAATTTACGTCATGTAAGAGCTTTGCTAGATTGTAATGTAAAGGTAAATCTTCATGTTTTGTGAGACCTCAACTGCATACATTTGCAGTTTTTTAAATTAGACGACTTAGTTGAGTTGTAAGTGAGAGCTTGGACTCAAGGCATAAGATGGGGATAAAACATGTTTACATTGCAATATTGTTTGGCAATGTAAATCCCATAAAGATCTAGGAATTGGAAATTGTTTGCCAATTATTGTACGACAGATTACCTTATTTTATACTTTCATTACTAGCAAATCAACTTATGTAATAGAACTATGTTATATGAATATTTCCTTGGGTATTTTATTCTCTTTAAAAATTGTATTATCGAAAATACTAATATTTGAACTTTTTTATGTAGAAATGGCTCAAAACGATAACACTACACTAGGTTATGCGCTCAAAACTTTCTTTGAGCGAGAAAAATTGACTGACTCACAAAATTTCAATGACTGGTTTCGCTCACTAAGGATTGTCTGTAGAGTGGCTGAGAAACTGGATTATCTGTATAACCCTAGTCCTGCTGAACCTCCTGCCGAAGCATTTGATGCGGAAAAAGCAGAATGGAAAGTTGAATGCAAGAAACATAATGAAGTGGCTTGTTTGATGTTGGGAATGATGACACATGCTTTACAAAAGCAATTTGAGAATTATTTCCCTTATTACATACTCAACGAACTCAGACGAATATTTGAGAAACCACAAGCTGTTGAAATCTATGATTTGATCGATGCTCTTCACAGCTGTAAGCAGGTAGATGGTAAACCTGTAAGTGCACATGTGTTGGAAATCAAGGGTTACATGGACCAACTACAAAGCACTTGGCAAGATCTATGAACAAGATGTTGCTGTTAACTTAATCAATCGATCCCTGAATATGGAGTTTAGTGGTTTTTGTTCGTAATTTCAATATGCATTGCGCAGGGAAGACAGTAACTGAATTGCACACATTGCTCATTGATTACGAGAAGGGTTACCACAAAAGCACCTACTCCCAAGGTACTAGATATTGAGGGTGGTAGGGTCAACAAGCCAAAACCGCATACGAACAAGAAGGGTAAAGGAAAGGGAAAGGCTGATAAGGGTAAGAAAGTTATGGACTATCAACCTGAACCTAAGAAATATCCTTCAAAGAAGAAAGAGAATCCCAAGAAGGATCAGGCTTGCCACTCCTGAAATGTAGTAGGTCACTGGAAGAGAAATTGTGCTCTTTATCTCGATGATTTGCGAACAAATAAGAACAAGAAGTATGGGCACTTGGGCGCCAGCACTTTAGGTAACTTATTTATGATTGAATTATTTACTCTAAATCATAAAATTAATTCCTATGTATATGGGAAGAAATATTTGCATGTGGGCAACGGAGCACCTACAGTTGTTGAAGCCATAGGAGTGTTTAATTTAGTTTTGCCTTCAGGCTTAGTATTGTCATTAAACAATTTTTATTATACACCTTCTATTATTAGAGGTGTTGTTTCCTTTTCTGTTTTGTTGGATCTTGGTTTTAATCACACTATTACAAGTAATGGAATTTCTGTTTCTTTATGTTGGATCCCACTCTAGATAGATCTTTACTGCCTGTTAAGGGTGGTGAATAGCCTATGTAATCACAAGCTAAACACAAGAAAGACTCTTTCTTTGAAAAGCTAATGTCTACGCGGAATATAGACACAACTAAAAGAAGAACAGGACTAATAAAACTAAAAGATCCTTCTATGGATTCCTATTAGTGAATAATGAGAATTGTGGTTTTTTGTTTCGATCTGTTGCAATTCCCTATGCCGTGGGTTCAATTTATATTGATGAAACCCTAATCGGCATTAACAAAAACATGTGAGAATTATATGCATATCTCTTCCTAATTTAGCTCATGCATATCCTCAACTCTAACAAACTAAATCTTATCCTGGAATAACTATTTGACGATATCAGGACTAACTATGCTACCAGTAGGAACTATCAGTACTAACTATAATAATAACCTTACCAGCAGGAACTATATACCTGCCAGTAGGAACTACTACTCTACCAGTAGGAACTACATACCTACTAGTATCACAACTTTAACTAAGTATTAAAAATATTCCTAACAATCCTCCCCTAAACTGGAATTTGACTATGTTAATTTCCGGTTTCTAGATAGATCTTTAGTCTTGAACAATGAGGATTGAAACTTGAAGTTGAATACTTGAAAATTCTAAACAGAACAACATCTTTATGTCTGCATCCTTGGAATGATATAAGCTTGATAGAGTAGAAGACCAATCAGCAACAATGATGAACCAACAATAACTCTTGAACCAGAAATTGTGATTGGAACCACCGCTGCAACATGAGTAGATTTGATGAGCCTTTACCAAGTAGCTACTCACTCTTGGGCTAGCTAATTATTTGATGGAATCATGGGATCATCCTGTTGAATTAGAAACCATTCCAATTCTTAAAACGTGAATCAATGGTGAATTGGAGTACCCTAATGATTTTTGGCAAACCATTACAGCCATAAACGGATTTTATATGTCTTTACATGTAGCCGTTTGCTCAGGACTAGCCATGGTTTTGCCACTGCCTTTACCACAAGCCATGATCTTGTGGGCTATCCAACTCTTTATCTACATCGACATGGTTAGTTGAATACCGTACAATTTTTGGCAAATTGTCAGCCATCAATGGATTTGAGTCCTCTTTACCAGAGTCGTTTGCTCATGGAGTAGCCAATGTTTTGATGTATAAGACCATGGTACATTGAGAACCATCTGATTTTAAGTAAACCAGCAATTATCAAAGGATTTAATAGTCACACCAGAGTCGTACCCTCATGGTGAGTCAACTCTTTCTTGTCTGAGAGACATGGTAAGTTGAATACCATTTGATTGGAAAAGAGTTTTTGTACCATTTGTGCCAGAAACAAAACAATTTTGCGCACCAAAACTCAAAATTAATTGGAACATAACCAAACACTTTCAGTTTCAAAAAGCCATTTTTCAAAATACTTAATACTAAAAGAGAAAGTAAAAACCAATTAAGACAAATAGTACAACATATATACACAAAAGAAGTGTGACAGAGTACCATGATCAAGAAGTAGAAACGCTGGTAGCAACAAGTTGATGCTTGATAAATCCAACCAATTGCTCAACAATTGTCATGTCATTACCCACAACCTCACCAGAAATCTCTAACTTGAGTCTAAGCATCTTTCCCATGACCTTGACTGAGAGAGGATAAGTCACATCTGTAAACATGTACACCACCATGCCAGAAATAGTTTCCAAAACATGAACATTGGAAAGAGGATACAGCCTCCAGCTGCAAATCTGCCAATGATGTTGATCAGCCCAAACTAAGAAACCGTTACCACCCTCTTGAGAGTCCATCAACACCTAAAGATCACCCAATAATATCAACCCAGCACCAGCAACAAGATGAGTGTCATAATGTTAGAGAACCAGTCCATACAACTTAACAAAATCCTGTCTATCCACCAGATGCAGAATCTCCCAGAGAATGGTAAAGTGTTTTGAAGACCCATTCATCCTGTAAATAGCATTAAGTACCCCAAAAGGAGTAGTGATCACTTCCCAACCAGTAAGAGGAGAATAAGGAACATGATCCTCATCCACATCAACCTTAATGAAGGTCTTATCTTCTGCTTGTAAATCCATAGCTTTAAACACTGACTTGGGTGTATGCTTGGCAAAAGACTTCTTCCTGGTGCAAGTGGATATGGGAGCATAAGGAATGGGAGTTGCAGCAGGAATCAGTAGGAGCTGCAGTAGGAATAGGTGCCTCAGTAGGAATGGGAGCATCAGTAGGAATAGGAGTTGCAGTAGGAATCGGAGCATTAGAAGGAATGGGAGCAGAACCAATTGGTGGGGGTGGAGGTACAGTTGAATCAGAAGGACTGGCAGTTTCACTAGATTTCTGCTTCTTAGATGAAGGTGCTTCTCCCTCAAGACCTTTCCTCTTCAAAGAACTGTGAAAGTTTGTATCTGAGTGAATGTAAGAGCTTTTTGATTCTTTTCAAACTCCTGCTTCAATTGTTCATCAGTTAAGAGTTTCACCCTAGCCATTGTCCAGCCAGTAGAGTATACGACATTGCTCTGGTTTTTACAAAATGTCTCATGAATTCTCTTTGTTGTGCCTTAGTCATTGGCATGTTTCTCCTTTCCTTTACCAACTTCTTAGCAAGAGCTTGTCTTTTCTTCTTGATTAAAGCAGCCATTCTAGCTGGAAAGTTATCTGCAGTGACATCATCACCCAATAGGGCCTTGGAGAGAGAGGCATTGGTTTCAACTTGAGCCATGATGTTGACCCAATCAGACTCGGTATAGTACATGGCAGAAGTAAGAACATCTTGTTGTCTCTTTTTGGCCATTTCTTTTCTATGTCTGGTCAACCTAGCTAGTTCTTCCTCATGTAGCCTTTGTGCAGCCTCTACACCAAGTCTCTCTTTCTCCAACTGCCTTTGAGTCTTGACTTTGACAGTGTGGTCATCGTCCACCATAGGATATTTTCCTTTGTCTGAAACACCAGCAGGATCAGGAACAGAGGAGACACCAGCAGGATTGGTGGAGACACCACCAGAAGAAACATCAGCATGATTATCAGGATGAACATCAGCATGAGCATCAGTATCATCATCACCATGAGCATTAGTATCAACATCAACATGAGCATCAATAGCAACATCATTATGAACATCGGAGACACCACCAGAAGGATCATTAGGATCAGCAGTAGCACCAGAAGGAATATCATAAGACAACCAGGAGGAACAACAGAAGTACCATCAGGAGGAACATCAGAAGTACCATTAGGAGGAACATCAGAAGTACCACCAGTAGGAAGATCAAAACCAGCAACTATGGCATCTTTTTCTTCTTAAGTAGTACTACCATTTCTTTGATCTTGGTGACCAACTTACCCACCACATTCCTAAAGAGCTTCTTGTGGTCCTTGAGCTCTGTTTCCAATGAATTTACCCTCTGCATAAGACTAGTAACCATGGAGGACAGAGCAACAAAGGAGATAGGATCCTCTGCACCCCCTGAAGTGTGAGCAACTTGTGGAGTTGGAGTTGACCTTGTTGGAGATGTAGCGGACCTTGGTGGAGTCTGAGATGTATGTGGGTCTGGACTTAGAGAACTTGGAGGTGAAGACACATTGGGTTGAGATTGGTCATGTTATGGCATAAGTTGAGGCATAGGTTCAGGTTCAGGTTCATGTGCATGCATTGGTTCATGGACAGCTTCATGAATAGGACCTTCACCCTCTTGAGCTTGGGCAAGCATAACAGCTGAAAGTGGCATATCAGGCACCTCACAGTTGAGCTTCATATTTTCAAAAAGTTTCCTAGATAGCTTGAACACCTGATGTTGTCTTGTTGACCTAGTTTCTACACCCAGAATGATTTGAAGAAACCTAGGATACATTAAGAACTTTATTTTGCTGCCAATGTTACTGACCATCACGTTGAAGATATAGTTGGACCAATTAAACTTTCTCCCATTAGAGAGATAAATAACAGCAACCGCAATGGCACTCCCAAATTGATCCCAGCTCCCAGACTTTGAACTAAGGCAATGAAGAAGGGTGTGGATCAAAAACTTCCATTGAGGAGAAAACCTATTCTTGAAAAGGTTAACTTTCCTTCAATGACATATTGGAGATTATCCTTTCCAGAGTAGATTTTAGCAATTGGCAAATCAGTAAGACTGCCAGCATCATCTAATTGAAGTTGAGTCCTGACTAATTCCTCAGTAATGGTGTAATGTGTATCATCAATAGTAGCAAGAATAGCAGGAGGACCCAAGTCAGCAGACCTTAGTATAGCCATTGACCAGAATTGTTTGACCAATGAGTCAAAGATTATGTTGGGTACATGTGTGATAGCATATCTGATGTGAGATGCCCTCAATAAGTCAATGATTTGATGATAATCGTCACTCTCTTTGGATTTTTCTAAGTAACCTACTGTGTTGTGCTCGTTCTTGTACCTTAGTGCAACCATTGTTGATGTCGGAAGAGAGTTGTTACTGGTCGTCAGGGGGAAGTGAATTGATTTGTAGTGGTGATCGCACTTTGTATTGGGCCGATTTAAAGATTAGGGTTTTATGGAAAGAAAATAACTGTTAAAAGAGAAACAGTAATTATCCTTTAAATAAGAAACCCTTTGACCAATTAAAGGCCATCGGAGCAATAACTTTCACTGAAGATAATTTCCCAAATTAAACGACCAGAAGAAAAGTCAACCACATTATCATAACCAGCATGAACGGAAATAACCAGCATGTACTGAAAGTCATCCAGAAGGAAGATAACACTACCAACTTGAAGTGAACAACCATGAGGAATGACTTAAACTACCAGTAGGAAGTTGTCCAACCCCAAAGCCAAGTAGTACTTTAGAAAAGCACTAATCCACCCTTATGTTCCAGTAATCTGCAAAAGGTTAGCCCAAGACATACAAAACACATACAATAAACTACAACCTATTGTAACAAGAAAAATTTGAAGAAAAATATTACAACAACAGTCCTCCCCTTAGACTCAAAACCTCCCCTCAATCATAGCACCTATGGATTGAGCAACCCAATGTTAACCACAAGATGATTAAATCTAGGTCCATCAAAAGCCTTGGTTAACAAATCAGCCACATTATCATCAGTATGTATTTTAAGCACTTGAATAAGTTTCTTTTCATTAGCATCTCTTATGAAATGGTGCCTAATCTCTATATGCTTAGTCCTTTGGTGAAAATCTGGATTTTTGACTATGCAAATGGTACTTTGGTTATCAATAAAGATTTTGGTGTTCATAAAGTTATACCCATAATCCAACAATTGATTTTGTATCCAGAGTACCTGACCACAACAGTTAGCAGCAGCAACATACTCAGCTTCAGTGGAAGAGGTAGCCATAATGGTTTGCTTCTTGCATTGCCATGAGATCAACCTCCTACCCAGAAAATGACAACCACCAGTTGTGGATTTCCTATCCTTGTTTGCACCAGCATAATCACTATCACTATAAGCTTCAAGCACAAATGGGACTCTCTAGGGTACCATAAGCCCAACTTAGGTTGGCCTTTGAGATACTTGAAGATCTTCTTCACTGCTTCCAAATTGGAAGTAGTAGGATTGACTTGATTCCTTGAACAAGCACTAACTGCAAACATTATATCAGGCCTTGAAGCTATCAAGTACATGAGTGAACCTATCATAGATCTGTACAAATGTACATTTACATGACTATCAGGTTCATTCTTGGACTTAGGCTTTGGAGCTTCATATGGTGTTGTTGCAGTCCTAACATTTTCCAAGTAAAATTTCTTCAGGATCTCATGCACATACTTGTCTTGGCTGATAAAAAGTCCATCAAGTCTTTGCTGAACTTGTAATCCTAGGAAGAAAGTTGGTTCTCTCATAGCTCTCATTTCAAATTCTCCCTTCATCAAGGCCTTAAATTCATCACACCAGGCTTTCTTTGTAGATCCAAAGATGATGTCATCCACATAAATTTGTACCAGGATGATATCTCTGTGATGCTTCTTAAGAAAGAGAGCCTTGTCAATTGTGCCTCTTCAGTACCCATGTTTTAGCAAAAAGGTAGAAAGGGTTACATACCAAGCTCTTGGTGCTTGATAAAGTCCATATAGAGCTTTGACTACTTTGTAGACCCTCTTGGGATGTTCAGGATCCACAAATCCCTTAGGCTGAGTGACATAAACTTCCTCATCAATTTTTACATAAAGAAAATCACTCTTAACATCCATCTGATAAACCATAAAGCCCGTGTATGATGCAAATGCTAAAAACAGTCTGATTGCCTCTATTCTTGAAACTGGAGCAAAGACTTCATCATAATCAATGCCTTCCTCCTGTCTATATCCTTGAGCTACAAGCCTAGCCTTGTTTCTGACAACAATCCCCCTGACATCCCTCTTGTTTTTGAGTATCCATTTTGTCCCAATAGCATATTTTCCTTCAGGAAAATCAACAAGAACCTATACATTTTGAAACTTGAACTGTTGCATTTCTGCTTGCATGGCTTCAACCCAGCTTGGATCTTCAAGAGCCAGAGCTACATCCTTGGTTCCACTTGAGAAAGAAAACAAGCAAACAAACAATGTTGAAAGTCTGTATGGTTGTCTCTTTGTTGTGCATGAATGTAGCTGATAAAAGCAGATTCACCATTAGTAGGCTTATTGACGTGTCTTCTCGTTTGCACAGTTGAATTAGGATCCCCAAGAATTAGAGATTGAGGATGGATTGTATTGATTCGCTTAGTTGCCAGAGGACTCACTTCCATAGTTGATGCTAAGTTGGTTAGATCAGCACCAAAATCATCATCATAAGATGAAGAAGAGAAGATACAAGATGAGAATTTATGATTGCCAAGGTCTGATGGTATATTAAATCGTGTTGTAGGCTCAACATCAAAGTATGAGTCAGTTGAAACACCAGCAGGTTCTGGAACACTACCAGTAGAAACACTACTAGGAGGAACTGAAGTAACAACAGTATGAACTGTTACTCCACTACCAATAGGAGTTGAACCATCACCAGTAGGAAGCATTGTTGCACCAGAACAAACTGTTGAGGCATATCCAAGTCTGTCAGCATCAGAGTTGGCTCTTTGTTCCTGACCCTTCTGCCTTGCAAGTTCCTTTTGAAAAATTTCTGTAGCAGAATCAAGAGGTGAATCAGCATCCGCATCACTAGAAGAATCTTTAGGCTTAGCTTCTTGAATGCTGTGAGATGGATAATAAGGGACAATGATGACCTGTTCATCAAATTCTGAGTCTGAATCAGTATCTTGTGTACCTGCAGGGTTAGTTGAAGCTTCTTGTGTTCCTGCAGATTGGTTAGCTTTATCACGATTATAGCCTAATGTATCGGTCAAATAATCAAGATCAAAATATCATTCATGACCAAGACCCTGTACATTAGGTTTTTCTTCAAGATACCTCAGATTCAAAGTCTCTTCCACCTTTCTATTTAGCACATTGTACACCCTGTAGGCTTTATTACTTGCAGAGTATCCAACAATATAGCCTTCATCAGCCTTCCCTTCAAACTTACCCAAATGATCACTTGTGTTTAGATGGTCACATGACATCCAAAGGGTCTAAAATGACTGACTGATGGAATTTTCCCAGTCAATAAGGTATAGGGTGTCTTATTATGAGGACTTGTTACTGACACCCTATTCAAGACATAACAAGCAGTATTCAGTCCAGAACATGGTAGGTAATTTAGAGTCAGCCAACATAGTTCTAGCTGCCTCTATAAGGGTTCTATTCTTCCTCTCAGGAATCCCATTTTGCTGTGGTGTTCTAGCATTACTATAATCCCTCTTTATCCCTTTAGACCCGTAGAGTTCAATAATATGAGCATTTTTAAAATCTGTACCATTATCACTCCTTATAGCTTTTACCTTTTTGTTCAACTGGTTTTCTACAAGATTAAAGAAGTCCTTAAGGACAGGATAGGTGTCATCCTTATGTTCCAAAAAGAAAACCCAACAGAACCTGCTATAGTCATCAGTGATCACAAGGTAGTAATATTTGTGGTCAATGCTTTTAATGGATGTAGGACCAAAGAGGTCAATATGAAGCAATTGCGAAGGCTCAGAAATGGAGCTCACAGCAGTAATGGTCTTATAAGAGGCTTTGTGTTGCTTGCCTTTACAAAAGGAAATACATGAATGGTCATCCTTGAAAAGTTTAGGGCGTAAACCTCTAACTAAGTTACCCTTCACCAATTTGTTCAAGTTTTTATAGTTGACATGTCCCATCCTCCTGTGCCATTTGACAGATTCATCAACAGAGGCTTTTGCCACCAAACAAGCCAAATTCCCCTTGGGACTGAGATCATTCAAGTTGATAGTGTAAAGATTATGCTTCCTTGGAACCCTCAGTAGCACCATACTTTCATCTGGAAGCTTGAATTCCTTGGAGAGAATCACACAATCTGTATCTGTGAAAAGAACTTTATTCTGCTCGTCACAAATCTGAGAGATGGAGAACAAGTTGAACTGTTGTAGTTCTTTCACATAGTAGACATTTTCAAAATCCAGTGTGGGAGTTCTGATTGTCACTTTTCCTCCTTGAAGTTCTTGAAAGTCATCCAATCTTGCCATGGTACCAGTCATACTTCTAGAACAACCACTATTAAAGATTCCCTCATTTATAGCATCTGAAAAATGATTTACCTACAAACATACAACATGATACAAGTTAGTGTCTAAGGAGGACCCAAGCCACTTATGGCTTGGGTCTGCCTTGTGGATCTGAAAAGTATGGCCATGAAGATGTTTGAGATCCACTATTGTTCTTGGGTACCCAGAATGAACCTTGCCTTTGTGATTTCCAAGAACAACCCGCTGAGGGCTTAATAGCAGTTGCCCCCTCACCCAACGATACTTCATATTCATGTGAGATACATATGGTTTATATGTCTAAAATAAGAACTTGTAGGTCTATGGGGCACAGGTCTAGCCTTACTCTTCCACCAATTAGTAGTAACTGATGGAGAATATCCTCTATCAGAGGGAACTGGAAAAGGCCTATTAAGCCTACCAGTAGGAACTGGTTGTGGGCTAGCAGGATGAACTAGTTTACCAGTAGGAATGTTTATTTTTCCAGTCCTCAAAAGTACAGCTTGTGGGACAAACTAATTTTGGTGATTAACATTATTCATACCAAGCCCATTACCAACAGATGTATTGTCCACTTGTTTCTCATAAAAATCACAATCCTTAATAAGATGAGTATTACTACCACATACAAAACACAACTTAGAAATAGATGAAATATTTTTCCTAAAATGACCTGCCTTTTTATTAAAATAACCATCCTTATTACAAGAAGCCCTAGAAATGTTTTCATTCTTATCAGATCTATTACAAGAAAAACTAGGGAAATCTTGAACAATGATGGGTTCTTGGATAGGTGCCCTAACTTTGGATTCACTCTCAGCTTCACTCTTAGATGTAGAAACACTAGAAGTTGATGCATAAGAGGTAGAATCAGGTGAGTTGGACTTTGAAATTTTGACACTACACACACTAGAGGCAGGGACATTGACCTTTGAAGATGTATCACTGTTATCATAAGATACAAATTCATTAGACACAGAATTAGAGTCACTAGAGGTTGAGGACTTTGCTCCATAAGACAGTTGTGATTCATCTAGGTCACTATTATCTTATAGAGGAGTGTAATCTCCATAAAGAGGTGAAGGTACAACCTGCATGTTATCAGCTTTAACAAACCTATTGTATAAAGGTCTACCTTTTATTTCTTCAGAGGTAGTGGTAAAAAAACTATATTCAGAGTCATCCCATCCTAACTCATTTTCCCCTATATAGTTAGCAAATCCCAAACCCACTTTTGTTCTAACAGACATAGAGCTATCAATTAATCTGAACAAGTTTTTAGAAGCATTTGTCCTTATCTCGCTTTTAGCCAACTGATTATCAAGCTTTGTCTGTAAATCTTGCTTAGCAGTCTCAGCATCGGCATTTATTCTTTCAGAATGCTTTAGTAGATTAGTTGTATTTTCTAGATCAATAGACAACACCCTAGTATTTTCTTCTAGTGTCAACTAATTTTTCTGAAGAACTTTCTTTTGATGTTCCAAAGTTTTAAGTAAGTTCTTATAAGCCTGAACATGTATGAAATATTCACTATTTTGTTCATTAAGTTCATTATATTGTTTTTGAAGTTCATTATACTTATTGACACAACCAAAAGGGCAGTTATGTACCTCAGAAGTGACACCCACGAGAGCAAATTCTCTAGCATCACCTGTAGTGCAGCCTTTAATTGCATTCTCAAAATCACATCCAACAACCATACCATACTCTTTAGAAGCAGCAACTCCATCATTCTGACCATCATGATCTATCCAATCAATCAATGTATCAACAGAGGAGACCAAGGCTTTTACATCTTCTTCATTCTTTCCAATCTCCTGAATCTTGAATGAGGAATATTTTTGCTTGTCATTCCCTCCCTTTACCCTGAATTCTCTGGCAAAGTGTCCCTTTTGAAGACACTTGTAAGATCTAACATTCTTCTTGTTGAACCTAGCAGATTCCTTTTTATCAAAATTAATCTTTCTTCTAGCTTTCTCCTCAAACTTGTGTACTCTAACAGACAGCATAGTCATTTGCCATTTCAAATCTAGCTCCGCTAGATCCAATTTGTCTATTTGTTCAAAATCTTCATAGGCCAGTTGTTGCTCAAGCTCAGTATCAGCAACAAAAGATTGAAGAACATTTTCAACTACATTATTAATCTGTAAGACCTGGTCTTAGATGGAGAAGTAGTAGATGAAGTATAGATTGGACTATCTGCATAAGACATCTTTTTACTAGTACTAGTGGCACTAACAAAAGCAGAATTGCTTGAACTTGTAGCTTGGCTTGAGGAATAAGTATAGTATCCTTTGATATCTACCTCAAGAGTCTTTAACTTGTAGTACAGATCATCAAAGGACAGAAGTTCTAGTCCACCTTTGGTTTTCAAGGTTAAAGTAACCTGAGACCATGATGTAGGCAAAGCTATTAGAAACTTGAGATTAATATCTTTATCTTCTGGTTTGGCTTTGTGTTGATTAAGCTGACTTAGTATCTTCTGCATCCTGTCATACCCTTTGTGCAATCCTTCTGCTTCACTAATTCTGAACTCTGAAAATTCTTGCTTCAGCATGGACTTTCTCATCTTCTTGGACTCAGCATTACCACCAAACCTTGCTTTGACTGCATTCCATATATCCCTTAAATCATTCATATAATGGAAATCTTCTACATGATCATCAGGAATAGATTGAAGCAAGGTATTTCTTGCCTTTGATTCCCTCTGAGCATTAATGTGTTCATCTGTAGTTGTTGCAGGAAGAATAATAATATTGCCATCACGATCTCTTCAAGCCCTTTTCAAGCTGTTGCCATTCTGAATCACCTTCCAGATATTTATATCATTGTTTGTGATCCAGTACTCCATCTTCATAGCCCATACCTCGTACTCATCCTTCTTCAAATAAGGAAATTTTTCATTGTTGTTTGAGACAGTAGTGATGATCTGAGGATGAATATTTTGTTGTGGTTCAACAACTGTGTCAACACTTTCATTGTCAGATTCTACCATTTTAAAGGTGTGGAGAGGAGTTAGGTTGTGAGGTTTTTAAGGATCTTAAAAATCTTCTTCTTACGAGACTCTAAAACCTGGCTCTGATACCACTTGTTGGATCCCACTCTAGATAGATCTTTACTTCCTGTTAAGGGTGGTGAATAGCCTATGTAATTACAAGCTAAACACAAGAGAGACTCTTGCTTTGAAAAGCTAATGTCTACGCAGAATATAGACACAACTAAAAGAAGAACATGACTAATAAAACTAAAAGATCCTTCTATGGACTTCTATTAATGAATAATGAGAACTGTGTTTTTGTATTTCGATATGTTGCAATTCCCTATGCCATGGGTTCAATTTATATTGATGAAACCCTAATCGGCATTAACAAAAACATGTGAGAATGATCTGCATATCTCTTTCTAATTTAGCTCATGCATATCCTCAACTCTAACAAACTAAATCTTATCATGGAATAATTATTTGACGATACCAGGACTAACTATGCTAACAGTAGGAACTATCAGTACTAACTATTATAATAACCTTACCAGCGGGAACTATATACCTGCCAGTAGGAACTACTACTCTACCAGTAGGAACTACATACCTACTAGTATCGCAGCTTTAACTAAGTATTACAAATATTCCTAACACTTTAAATGGTATTTTTTATTTTAATGTTATTGTTGTGAATGGTGTGTTTGAGATTGACATGTTTGATAGTGTATCCAATAAGAATAATTTGATGTTTAGCATCAATAAGAGAATGAAGTTAGAATTGAATTCTTCTTATCTTTGGCATTGTAGACTTGCACATATAGGCAATACCCGCATGGAAAAGATGCAACGTGGTGGGCTTTTGAAAAGTATCAATGATGAACCATTTGATAAATGTGAGTCTTGTATATCTGGGAAGATGACGGTGAAACCTTTTCATAGTAATATGGAGAGGGCGTCTGATCTACTTGGTCTAATTCATACTGATGTGTGTGGACCACTTAGACATGTATCAAGGAGAGGTGCTAGCTACTTCTTAACCTTCACAGATGATTTCAGCCGTTATGGTTATGTTTATTTACTTAAGCATAAACATGAGGTATTTGAAACATTTAAGGTTTTCAAAGCAGAAGTAGAGTTGCAATTTGGAAAGAAGATTAAAGCTCTTTGATCCGATAGAGGCGGTGAATACCTAAGCCAAGAGTTTAAAGATTATTAAGCTGAGAATGGAATTGTTCAGAATCTCACATCTCCATATATTCCACAACAAAATGGTGTATTTGAGAGAATAAATTATACATTGTTAGACATGGTGCGATCAATGTTTAATCTTACTACTCTTCCCTTATCATTTTGGGATTATGCTTTAGAATCTGCAGTTCGTATTCTAAATATGGTTCCCACCAAGAACGTTGATAAGACACAATATGAAATATCGAATGGTAAAGCTCCTAGCTTGTCTTATTTAAATATATGGGGTTGCAAGGCTTATGTAATACGTGACTCAGTAGATAAAGTCCAATAGAGATCTGTAAAGTTTATTTTTGTAGGATACCCAAAGGAAACTATAGGTTACTACTTTTATTTTCCACCTGAAAATAAAGTAATTGTTGCTAGGTATGGAGATTTCTTGAAAAGGAAATCGTATCTCAATAATTCAGTGGGAGAGTTTATGATCTGGAAGATGATCATGAAGATACATTACCTTCTGAAAACACTAACGTACTTCCTGTGGAACCTGATAGTCTGGGTCCTCCACCTAAAGTTGAAGTGGTTCCCATTCGTAGATCTGTAAGGACTACGCGTGCACCTGAACGTCTATGTCTTAACGTAAAAGTTGAGGAAACTATATTAGGGGATCTTGGAGAGCTTGCTAATTATAGAGCTGCCATGTCTGATCCTGAAAAGGAAAAATGGCAAGCTGCAATGAATGGATAAATGCAATACATGAAAGAAAATGTAGTATGGGAAGAGGTCGACTTACCTCCTAATGCTAAGGTTGTTGGAAGTTAGTGGCTCTATAAGAAAAATAATAATATGGATGACAATGTACACATTTATAAGGCTCGTCTGGTAGCTAAAGGTTTTACTCAAACCTATAGGGTTGACTAGGGCTGAGCATCGGGCCGATCCCGACCCGAATCCCGACAAGCCCGAATCCCGACAAGCCGGCAAACACAAACCGACTCCCGACCCCGACAAGCCCGACTAACATGATTGGGACTCGGGATCGGGACGGGATTCGGGATTTGATCGGTTTTGTTTGTTGTTTTTTGGTTTTCGGCCCGTCCCGACCCGATCCCGACAAGCCCAAAACCCGACTAACCGGAAAATAGAAACCGACTCCCGACCCCGATAAGCCCGACTAACATGATTCGGGACTCGGGATCGGGACGGGATTCGGGATTCGGTCGGTTTTGCTCACCCCTAGGGTTGACTACGAGGAGACCTTTTCTCCTGTAGCAGTCATAAGAGCTATTAGAATTCTCATAGCTATAGCAGCATACTATGACTATGAGATATGGCAGATGGATGTTAAAACCGCCTTCTTAAATGGTTGCCTAGATGAAGATATCTATATGGCCCAGCCTGAGGGGTTTGTGAATCCACAATTTACAAGCCGGGTATGCAATCTTCAAAGATCCATTTATGGATTAAAGCAAGCATCAAGGTAATGGAATAAGAGATTTGATAAAGAAATCAAAAAGTATGGATTTATTCATATTAATACAAATATCGTCTAAAAAGGTTATTTATATTTTACGATCTTTGCTATACTTTGTTGTTAACAATAATAAATTTCATTTTTGCAAAAGTATAAATCTTTTCAAGACTTTTACATATAGCTACAAGTTTTTCTTAAACACAAAATGTTTTCAAACATTTGTTCATAAAATGGTAGTTTGTTATTTTTATAAAAATGTCACTATTAGATGTTAAATAAAAAGACATTACATTTTTAGTCTTTCACAAGTAAATTAGTTTTTACAATAAAATAAAAATGTATCTTATAAAAACATATGTGATCAAACATTGTTTTTCACTCATCTAATTAAATTCATTTTGTTTGCTACATCACAATGGTTATCTACATAAACATATAAAACTAAAAATGAAAATGCATATTACATCATGTCTTGCATCATCATAGAAATCCTTGGAAGATTTCTTAGATATTTTGTTTAGATTTTCACTCAACATATCAAATGTAATCTTGGTAAGATATATTAAGATCTTGGTAAGATTTTTGAAGATCTTCCTATTAGGGACGGCGAAACCAAATTAGTACACGGACAGAACCCACTTTTTGGTCCCGTCCTATCTGTGGTTTGCTGGGCTCTTTGCCTAAAAATAGCAAGCTACACCAAGTTATTTTATCATCCATCGTAAGCATAAAACACATACTTTCTCTCATTCTCTTTCATCTAACTCATTCTCATTTCATTTTTAGTGATCCTCTTTTGTAGCAAAGAAGATCAAGGCATTCCAAGCTTCAACGAATTGTTTCAAGTCTTGTTTGTTTATAATTGTGTGAATTGTTGTTATTCATACATCATTGTTTGTACCAAACCATCATAAACCTCTGATAGTGATTGTTTAGTATTTTAGTCCTTAAAATACATAGTGTGTTAGGAGTGGTTATGCCCTTGTAAAAGAACTCGACATCTAGCTTTGTGTCGAAAATATTGTGTAAGCGACGTGTAAAGGTTTTCTCCGCTGGTTAAAGGAGCTTGTTGATTAGTGAAGATAACTCTCGAGTTGGAGACTCGGGGAGTGGAGTAGGGCAAGGAAAAAGATTTCTTGTAAACCGAACCACTATATAAAACTGTGTTGTGGTTTGATCGTTTCTTTCCTTACTTGCATATTCTTTATTCTTGATTATGTATATTGTTTGAATTCACGCATTGTTATTCAAAGCAAATCAAATTTTAAAATGGTAAAACTATTCAACCCCCTTCTAGTTTTTCACAATTGGTACCAGAGCATCGTTGCTCAAGATTTTTCTAAAATATATTGTATTTTATAAATTTGAAACTGTAACAACCTGCATTTTCAGGTTACTTTTCATTTTTTGAAAAGTTACTATTCACTTTTACTATTTATCCTGTAAAAATTTTTATTTTTATTTTACCATCATGACAAGAAAGTTGATACACGACGAGTCGTTCTGACGACGTATTTTGAATTCATTCATAACCGATTTCACAAAACCGTGTCAGAGAATTAATTTTAGGTTTAAAATTCATTCAGACATCCCGATATATCCATAAAACACTATAAACATTAGAAATATGTATTTCTACCATTTTACGACAATTCCACAAGTTTTGGAATTTTACGTTTTCTAGTTCTGCGTTTTACGCGAAATACGCGTTTTTTACCCGTGTTTCCAGCTTTAAACAGCGTTTAAGCAACCCGATGGAACTTACCACTGATTTTATATTTTATTATGGAGTATAATGATGAATTTCATCATTCCTAAAAGTTTCATATTTTTACAATACTCGGTTTTACGTTTCGTGACATAACGACTCACAGTTAGCTATTAGCGGAACCAAAATTGACTCCGTAAACTAGATAATACCAAGTTTAAACCACCTAGTCATCTCTCCTTATCCTAACCTAATCTAGGAAGAGTCTTGGATACTTTTCATCTCTTGCTTTCACTCAAGGTTGCAAAAATCGCGAATCGGTAGTGAGGCGGTCGACCCCCCTGTAGCTTGTAATCGGTTTAGGCGGGATTAATCGGTGATTAATCGGATTGACATTTTTTTGCAAGTTTTGGGTATTTCCGACGAGTTTAGGGTATTCCCAGAATGATTTTCCTTAAAAATATCTTGTAATAGCTATAAACAACGGCTATCCTTGATTACATTTGGTCAGAGTTACAAAAATAGCGAATTGATGATAAATCGTATTGGCATTTTTAGCAAGCTTTGGGTATTTACAGGGACTTTTGGTATTCCTGGCAATATTTTCTTTGAAAAACATCTTGTAATAGATATAAATAGTGACTATAAGTGATTAAAACTAATATACGGCAAGTTTAGGGTATTTCCACCAAGATTTACAAGTTTTCGGCAAATTTGACAATTGTTAACCGCTGTTGACCACGTTTGACCGATTTGTTTGAATGATTTACAAAAATCGGCAAGGTCGGTGACCCAGTAGCACCTAATCGGTGATTAATCGGCCTTGTAGACCTTTTTTTGCAACACTGGGTTTCACTAGATCATTACACCTTGCAACTTAGGCTCCAAGTTTAGCCTAATCTTGCAACACCTTGCAAAGCTTTGCATGCAAGATTGGTTTAGTCAAATATTTTGCACCTCCTTTGACTAAACTAAGGCTATAAAACCTCCCTCCCCTCCCTCTTGGTCATTCACCAGCATGAACAACACAAATACTCTTCATTTGATCTCTACTTTAAGTATTATCTCAAGAATTCAAGCTACAAGTAAACTACATCCAATTCCTTGCAATATTTGGTGATTCTTCTTGAATTTAAATCCATTAAAGTCACTTAAAATATCAACACAAAGTCCTTCAGGAATACAAGGGTGTAGAAGGATTGCTAGAAGTGTGGAGAGATTGTTCAATCAAAGTCCAAGTCCTAATCCTTTTTTTTTAACTTCCTTTCTTTAGAAAGCCAAAAGTTGTGAGAAACCCTAACACACTCTCTTGCTCAACATCATTTTTATGTTTCTCATACTTCATTTATGTTATATATGGTCTTTATATTGTTATCATGATGTACAAAAACCACTAAAACAAGTTAAAGGAATCATATGTTAGCTAAATGGATGTAAACAAGAAAACTAGTGACATATATTGTGAAATACGACCAAAATAGTATAAACCATTATATTAGACACTTACATAATGTTAAAAAGGATTTTACAAGGAAAATATAGCAATTTGAATCACCGAAAACGAGTACACGAGTTAAAAGATACGGCCAAAAGAAGTTAGCGAAACCAAAACGCCGAAACTGCCATAAACAAATTGTTAGGGGTCTGCCCGTTTTTTTCAAGGCCTTCTGGTTCGTTTCATCAAAATGTTAAAACACGAAAGTTGTCTGGAACGACGTTTTCCTTTGATTGTAAAGAAGCTCGGGCTCTGAAAACACTTAAAACAGGCCATTTTCTTTCAAAAACTGAAACTGCTCTATATAACTATACTTTTGTCACAACTAAAGGCAAACCAAGAGGCCTAATGGCCTTAAGCCAAGACCACATCCACGGCTAAGGCCAAGGCTGAGTCTCAAGACCATGGTAGCCTAGACCAAAGCCACGGCAAGGCCATGGCTAAAGCCTCAAGGCTTCCTAAGCCGAGACCGTAATCCAAAGGCCTTAGCCTTGACAAACCTAAACGTATACAATACAATTTGGATCTAATCCCTCGATAAACTATGAAACTATACTTATAATAACCAACTTTACAATTTAGAAACTTGCAAACTTTTCTTTAAACACTTGTGACATAAATTATGCCGATACTTGTGATAACCATTATGATTTCCTAATCATAACTAAACAACCTTGTAACTTGTGTTTACAAACCATATGACACTTATGATATATAAACAAAACATATGTCTTATCTACTAAGTGCTAGAATACTAGGGAGCTTTATGTGAGGGGTTTCATTTGGGTAAACGGATCGACGAGGTGCTGGATTTACGAATTAAAGTGTCCTAGCTCCTCGAACGTTTACTACTGACCTCTGAATTGTGATGGTCTGAACGGTAGTACGATATATATAAACTAAACACGTTTTCATAACTAGACCATTTCTATAAATGACATACACAACTACCATGTACTACATCATGATCAATATAAAGACGTATATAGGCTTGTTACTTCTTTTGCATCATTATTTCAAACCTAAGTCGCAACATCCTATTCTAGGTTGCTCGTAGAAGTTCTCACGGCATATCCATCATTCTCATTATAAATTTGATATCATTTACTCTGAGGTGAGTTCATAGCCCCACATTCTATTACTTAATTACTTTACAAACCCTTGGGGGAGATACATGATATTTTTAACATGAACATACAAACATTTGAACTTTATGCTATCTGATTGTTTTATTATCACTAAGTAAACATAATTGCCAAACATAAGTCCCTAAATCATGAACCATTAATCACTAGAGAGAGTGAGCACGAATATTTTGAATAGATCTATTAGGATTGACGAATCCCATTTGTGTTGGCCCCGTTAAAGGCAAACAAACGCACTATATTTGAGTAACATTAGGTAAAACGGTAATTTTACCTATTAGGGCTGGTACCAACAATTTCACCAATTTATATTGGAACACGTTAACGCCTTGGTTGCATGAGCTTAGTGAAATAATAACTGTTTTGTTTTCAACATTATTGGTGTATAACAACGTAACCCACACAAACATTATGTGTTCAACATTTAACAATAAACCAATGGATTCACTCAACCTTTGTGTTGACCCTTTTTAGCATGTTTATCTCAGGTTCACAAATTTACGAGGCTGGCAAGGATGGAAAGGAAGGGCACGAGTACTCAAGATGGCTATAAATTTTATTATTATTCGAAAACTTATTTGTAAACCGTGAAACACTGGGACCTCATTTTGTAAACTCTGATATTTAAATAAATCGAATGATAAACCTGTTAATACAAATAAGCCGTAAAAACGTTTATTTATATTTTCGGATCTTCTAATGTTTTGTCGATAACAAACGTAAAATCATTTTAACGAAACAAATAGAATACGTAAATAGTTTGAGTCAATAGTTTCCTAACACACTTACGCTTTCACATAAAACACTAAAACATGTATAAGTGATTTTATGATTTAGATACATATGTACAACAACAAGTGTTTACATATTGGGTTAACATATACTTAAACTAAGTATACTAAAATGGGTAAAAACAAGTATATACTAAAATGGGTAAAAACAAGTATATACTAAATGGGTAAAAACTAGCAAATGGTATTGACCCATAACCCATGGTTTTATATATACCACTTAATCAAGTTCATTGTATCCTTGAGATACATTGTATCTAGAAAGAAAACCATAGATCAACCCATAACCCATGACCCATGACCAAAAATGCCCATGGGCAAAGAGGAGCGTCCCACGGATCCCTAGCTTTGTGCTAGTCGGATCCCTTGTGGGAGGGATCCGCGAGATCCGGGGAACAGTAGAAAATTTCCTCTATAAATAGAGAGCCATTTCTTCCTTTCTACTCATCACTTTACACACATACTTCCCCAAGTATTATATCCCTCTAACCTCAGATCCAAGTGATCTATGTAGTTTGTCTTTTGTTTTTGTGTGATTCTCTAGGTTCCTCTTAAAGGCGAGATCACCACTTCTTGAAGACGAGCAAGCTCAAGTCCATGAGTTACCATGCTTTCGTCATCATCAAGACAACTAAGGTTCTTGATGCGCGCAAAACCGTCAAGTTCTCTCACGCAAGCGTAAGAAAACCTAAAACAGCTTAAGCACGAAATCAATGAAGATCTGAGGAGGATAGAGTTTCCCCGGGTCGTTATGTCCCAGCGAGCTATGCAATGATTTATCAAACGTACAGTGATCGAGAAGTTTGAACGGAAAAGGGATATTGATTATGATTATAACTACGGAATAAGCCAACAAATTACAACGGCTTAAATGCAAATTAAAGAAGATTAAAAAGATAAAATCTATTAAATAAACGCTATCACTATTTTTACAATGATGTTTTTGTTTTTATGTTTTTATGAAACTGAAATTAAAATCTACGCGACGTACAAATTAAAAACGAAACTAGAGCAATATTAACCCTAAAAATGTGAAAATAATATTTTTACAATACTAATGATAAAAGAAACTTTTTAGAAAAAGAAAACTATTTTTACAACTATTAAATTAATTATTATTAATTAAAAACTATTTTTAACTATTTAATAATTACCTAAAATACAAGAAAATAGGAAATAAAGCTAGAAAAATAAAATTATGAAATGGAAAAGTCTAAAATATCAAACTAGAATTTTCAAAACTATTTTTGTATTTTTCTGATTATTTTTCTATTTTCTATGAATTTTAAACTATTAAAAACTAGATAAATTACTAAAAACTACCAAATAAACTATGAAAAATCTGGAAAATTACTTTTTTCACTTTTTATATTTATCTAAACCTAAGAAAATTGAAAAGTTATTTTTTTGAACCTTTTCTGAATTTTTTTCAATAAAAGCTAATTAAAAATTGATTAAAATCTATTTAAATTGAGAAAAATAGCAAATGAAGACCAAAAATTATGAAATCTTCAGGAAAAATCTAAAATGATAATATGAATCAAAGAAAAATGAGAAACTAACAGGTTATGTGCGAGATTAAAGAGCTATAGTGCAACTGATTAAGAAATAAGCTAGGAAAAATAAGCAAACAAGCTACTAAGCCAACCAAACAGTAACAGAAACTATCTTATACTAGAATAAGCTAATTACTACTGAAAGTACCTACTGTTAACAAGCTAAAAGCTCAGAACCTTGATTTAAGCTAACTACTCAAATGAACAAACCAGTGAAGACCCCCTATTGTTTGAGCTTATACACTAGCTTATCAAATAAGCAAAACAGAAATCAACTTATGCAGTCCTATAGACCACCTGGCCAGCTACAGTTCCACCAAATTTCAAGTCCTAACTCCTAGAATCTAGACCAGTGCAACAGATACAAATCTGCCTGATTCACACTCAGGTGTGAACAGGGCAGATAGTGGCTTGTTGAGGAGCTTATTTGAAGCTCAAAATGACAAGCTCAGATTTGACAAAAAGTGTTTATCAGATCTAGACCAAGTGAAAATCAAGTATCCAAGGTTTCAAACTCTAAAACTCAGTTATGAATCAGAAAATGATTCACAAAGTTTTGTTGAAAACTGCAATTGACAGATTTTTGACTTTTATAGAACACATTTAAACTTTGACCAAACTGAGTTTTAATCCAAATTATTGAACAGGTTATGATGATATAAAACTAATGATGATTACACTAAGCTAGGTCTAGTAATTATGAACCAATTTGTAGTTTATGAAACCAACTGATATCACAGTAGCAGATCCTAGATCAGATCTACTGTGATTTTGACTAAATGAGCTAAACTGCAATCAAAAAGACCTCAAATGACTTACAAACAATTACCTTAACAAGTATAGACTACTCTTATCAGTACTGCTATCCTCTAACTCAGTTATATCAGCTGAACCAAACACTACTTAATCTACTGTATAATGAACTAGATGACAGATAATGATCAAATTAAGCTAAACAAGCATCAAGCACCAATCAAACAGTAACAATAACAGCTAATGAACAGATTTAAACAACAGATTAAATGGAGAATCATGAAGACAGATTTAAGTGCTTACAAAAATCCTTAGCCACTATGGCTTGCCATTACTGAATCCCAGAACCACTAACCTATCAGAACCAACCCATATGACTATATTTCACCCATTTTTATTCCTGCATCACCCCATTCCCTTGGCTGCATCAGTTTTGTACCCGTGTTGACTTTTGTTGACCAAGGTGCAAAAGAGCTTGAAACTTAATTACAAGCTTATAGAAAGCTATAACAAGCTTTTATAAGCTTGTTTGAGATTGAGATTGAGCTTCTTAAAGCTTTAACAATGGAGTTTGAAACTTAAAGTTTTATCAGTGGACATAAATGATGGAAATGGAACATTAACTGAAATTATCACTCAAATAGATTTGCAAAGTACTTGAACACTTTTGTTTGATACAAATGATATGGAAATAACAACTACAAATTATTTAATACATGCTAATAAGAAAAACGACATACATTTTATGAAAATTAAAACTAACTAACTTCTCTTGCTTCCTTCTTGGCCTCTTTATACACCCAAGCTACTTCTCTCCTCTTTCTGGACATATCCCACCAATAAACTTGACCATTGGATCACTCAAATCAATCCTAGCCGTTCAATTGCTTTTTGGCGCCAATTTTGGTTAAGCCAGCTGGGGCTTGAGTGTTGAGTACAAGGGTGCATTAAATGCACCTTGGCTTTGAGTGTGAGGTGGAGGGTAGGTTAGGTGTATGATGGTGGAGGAGGGGGGAGGCGTTGCAGGCATGCGCACAGGGGTGATGATGGGGGTGGGTAACACGTGATGGCGGTTTTATGTTTAAACTGTGGGTGGGTCGGGTTGGATGGGTAAAGGGTTTTGGACCGGGTAAAACAGTTTGGGCCAGGGGTGGTTATTTGGGCTTGGGGTTTAAATAAGGTCCGTTTGGTTTGTTTGGATTAATAAACACAAGGACCAAAGATGTAAAGTTCCAATTTCCAAGGACCAAACATGTAACTTATGAAAAGTAGTCAAAGGATTAGTCTTGCCAAGTTTTAATAATCCAAGGGCTAATTTGAACATTTTTGAAACTCCAAGGATTACTATTGACCAATTTAAAAGCCCAGGGACCAAAACTGTAATTTTCTCAAAACTTTTAGATTTTTCACCAAAGGACTAAATATGACAATTTATGATTTTAAAAAGACCTTTGGTGACTTTTCTTTTGAAATTTTGGCTCAGGGACTATTTTTGACAATTTTATAAACTTGGGGGACTAAAACTGCAATTTTTGCAAATTTGATATGTTTTTCATCTGATTTTGATAATTTTGCATTTGAAACACATAAAACACTGATTTGTGATATTTTGATCATTTTGATGTGTTTCTGAGTGTTTTCAGATGATTTTGCAGTTTATTTTGTACAAAAATGATGAGTATTTACACACTCATCACTCTTGTTGATAGTTCTTTCTTCCTCCGTAGATGTTGGGTTAAAGGCATTAGTGAAGGATGCCGAAAGTGTCAAGACGAAGGCATTAGTGAAAGGTGCTTATCGTCTGTGTCAAAGCATTAGTGAAGAATGCTAAAGGTGTCAAGACGAAGGCATTAGTGAAAGGTGCCAAGCGTTGTGTCAAAGGCATTAGTGAAGGATGCCTAAAGATCAAATCAAGTGGCATTTGGGAAGAATGCCTAGGTCGTATAATCGATGAGGTGCATCGTTATACATATAAGTATTTGTTTATTTCCAAGGATGGTGATATCCTTGATGGTGTTGTAACAAGGAGTGGATCTCCTTGACATTAGGTGTTGAGTTGTGAAGGGTAGTAGTTCCTCCATAGTAATGGAACTAGGTGCTTAGCCTAGTACCTAATAAAGGGTAGGCGACGTTGTGATAGGATTAGTTCTCCTTGGTGTGAAAGAACTCGGTGGTTAGCCTAGCACCGTATAAAGGGTAGGCGACGTTGTGTTAGGTATGGTTCGCCTTGGTGTGAAGGAACTCGGTATTTAGCTTTGTACCGGAAAAAGGTTAAGCGACGTTGTGAAGGCTTCTCCGCCATAAGGAGTTGGTGTAGTGTTTACGAACTCTCGAGTAGGTGACTCGGGAAGTAGAGTAGGGCAAGGAAGGTGTCCTTGTAGCCGAACCACTATAAATACTTGTGTCGTGGTGATGTGCTTCTTACTCTTTATCTTTCATTACACGTTTATATATCTATCTATCAACGTCCAGCATAAACAATCAAATAGATTGACATAAGTCGATCTAAATATTTAAAAGGAAGTTTTAAATTAGTAAAACTATTCAACCCCCCCCCCCTTCTAGTTTTCCACAATTGGCATCAGAGCTTCATTACCAAGTTTCTTAAAGTATGTTGTACTTTAAAGACTTGATGCGATCCGTGTATGTTTGAAAACTACAAAGAAGGATTTTTTTAAGGTCATATTTTCTTTTAAATCATTTTGTTGGACATTGATAGATCATTCTAACAATCTTTGTTTTCAAGAAATCTTCATGCTAGAATCTCTCCAAAATCTTCATCTCTATTCTAAGAATAATGAAGTCAACATTCAAGGAAGGATCTAAAAAGTAATCACAACTTACGTACACCAAGTACAAAGGATTACTTTAAAAGCTCATGAAGTATCTTTGGTATTATGCCAAACCAAGAAGCATAGAGGTATGTTTTACTTTTCATTAGATAGGTTACACGAGTTTAATTTATTTCATAGTTCTCTTTGTTTAATAATTACTAGCATCGTTAGAAGTCTCTTTCGTCACTTTTCCGTCTTATTCATCATCGGGAATGGTATTCCTTTTGATTCGTCAAACTAACGCCGTCGTCACATATGAACCCTCGATATGTGATTCTTCAAAACCCGTCATCCAAAAACAATCTTCATCTAATACCTCCAAACTATTTCTTTTTGTAAGCTAGTTTATAAACCTACTACAAAAATAATGCCAAACAACCCTTTTTCTGTCCACAGTAGCCGGATCCCAAATACAAGGGATCCGGGGGAACCGTGGAACAGAACTCAGCTATACGCTTTCAAAAGATCACCACTGATTTTTTCCCTCTACTCACATAACACAAAAATGACCAAACCACTGATTTCATCCTCATTAAATTCCATACTCTCAAGTATTCCTTCCTAGAACACCATTGTAAGTAATTACATTAACTTGTTCTAATTTTCATCATCCTCATTCTAGGGTTTATGGTTTCACAAATCTCTAATCAATTAGTTTAATTAGGGTTTTTCAAAATTAATCATGAAAAGGGGCTTTTAACATAACTAAGTTCACATTGTGTTCACAACATTGTTAATACAAATCAAAACCATAAACCCACCTCAACTAATCTTACCTAATTGAAAAATTTTTGTTTTTAGGACCAACCATGCCTAAAGCCACTCAACAAGATCATCATGATACCGTCAATTACCTTACCCATTATTATCGAAATAAGGAATTCTCAAAAACCGACCGCAAGGTCTTCAAAAAGCTCGAAAAACGACTTATCCACGAAGGTCGTGTAATCAAGGAATGTTTCCTTGAGGATATCGACATTCGTCAAGTCTTCTTGGCAATCAATTTTGATTGTGTTCTTGACATTGATGAACAAATTTGTCCGGTCTTCATCTCTGAGTTTTATAGAAGCATTAGGATCATTCGAAACGTCGATGATAGCATTTCAATCGCTTTCATCATCAATACACGAAACTTTACTCTTCCTCTCAACACTTTGCTCAAATTCTTCGCATTCTATGTGAAGGAATTTGTATGTACTCTCAAGATTAGGCAATTAACACTCAAAACCTTGCACTTGATTCTAAACCAATGTACCATACTCCTCTTGATGAACCCGAAACCATCCAAGACACCATTTTCAAAATAAGAGCCGACCAATCCCGTTTTGACCGAAACAAGAAACTCATTCACCGTAATCCTTTTCAAATGGAACTTTTCGAAATCCATCCCATGTATAGAAAATGGGAAGAAATCCTTAGGGAAAACGTCATAAGCCTAGTTGGAAACAAAGATCATCCAAACGCATGTCTTGTGAAAATGATCTATTGTCTTATCCACCAAAAGCCATTTAATCTCACCTATTACATGGTAAGGAGAATGGTTGGGGTATTCAAAGCTTCCAACATGGTACTTCCATATGGTATGCTCCTAACACGACTTTGTAAGTATGTTAGTGCATTGCAACCATCCCCTATCAACAATGATCATTTCCTTGCCGATCATGTAATGGTACCTCTTACCAAAATACCCTCTAAAGGCTTCAAGGTCAATGGAAAGAAACCTAAAGCTCTCTCGGACTCCTCGGAAGGAGAAGAAGAAAATGAAGAAGAAGAAGATGTCGACCCCATAGCCAACATCAAATTGGAACCCTTTGATTACTATGAACAACTTCCAACCATTCCAAACGAAACCGCGGAATTCAAACAATTGAGGGGCATGATTCAAAACCTTGCTTACAACCTCACTAAGCCGTCAAAAAGGAAAAGAAAGGATTGACGAAAGAGACAATAGGAATATGCTTATTTTCTTTTATTTTATGTATGAATGATTACGCTTTTGCACTATTGGTTTGTGGTAATTTGGATATTATTACTTTATCATGTTTGTATAAGTGGTGCTTTGTGATGACATGCTTGTTCCTATTGCTTAGCTTAACGATTTATTAGTATGCAAAATCTGCACATCAATTCTGTGAAGATTCTGATCTGCAGATGCCGGATCCCTAGGATTAGCCTAGACGAATCCCTCCCTTGAGGGAACCGTGGGATCTGTGTCATCAGATCAGCAATACAACATCCCTTACATCAAGATAACTTTCTAGATAACATCACATTAGCTAAACATATGATATTAGAACCCAACTAAGTCCACTTCAAGGATGAGAAAGGCTTAGACTCATTTATGGCTTACTTAAGATCTTAGTCAAAATGCCTCTTGATTTATCAACACATCAAAACTCACCATAATTCCGCTTCAACACTCACAAATTGTTTCTTATCTTTCAAAACACCTAAGTGGACATATTGAACAATTTTAGGAAATTGTTTCTAGTCATCTTTATCTCAAAGTGGGTCAAAAATTAGTTTTTCAATTCTTATAATTTTTAAGGATTTTTCAAATTTCACCTCAAGCTAAAATCTGATCTCTAGGATCATTTATTATGACTTGACACCACCAAAACCCTTAGTGTTATCCTTGAACATCCATTGGTAGTCATCTAGTCCCATCTTCCTTCCATAAAAAGCAATCATTTGCTACAACACTCATTACTCATGATCATTCAAGTGTACCCTCATCTTAGGAACTTAGGAGGACTGAAACACTCAAAATAATATAGGGTCTAGCTTTTAGAAACTTGACTTCTAATCTGTCATAACTGCTGAGAGCCGGATCCCTAGGATTAGCCTAGACGAATCCCTCAAGTGAGGGAACCGTGGGATCCGGGTGACAGTTTATGTCAAACCTTGCTAAAACAATCATTTCCACTCATCTTCCTAACTCAAACACTCCATCTCATCTTAAATGAGTTCTGATCGATGCTAAACCGTCAAGTTTTATCACACAAGCTAGCCACTTGTGAATGGCTAACCGTAATAAACTTCAAACAGCTCAGACACCAATGCAATGAAGATCAAGAGGAGTATAGTGTTTCCCCAGGTCGTTAAGTCCCAACGAGCTGTGCGATGAATTACCAAACTTATAGTGATCGGGTGAATTTGAACGGGAATAGGGTTGTGATTAATTATACCTAAAGAAAAAGTTTATAAATTACAGGGGCTTAAATGCAAATTAAAGAAAATTAAAAAGATAAATTATATTAAATAAACGCTATCACTATTTTTAAAATGATGTTTTTGATTTTTCTTTTATAAATTTAAAAAACTACGTAACGTACAAAAGAAAATGTGAAACTGAAACAATATTAATCCTAAAAATACAAAAATGACATTTTTACAAACCTAATGATAAGAGAAAATTTTTAGAAAAAGAAAACTATTTTTATGACTATTTATTTAATTGTTATTAATTAAAAACTATTTTTACTTATTTAATAATACCCTAAAATACAAGAAAATATGAAATAAAGCTAGAAAAATGAAATTATGACTTAGAAAAATCTAAAATAACTAAAGAGAATTTTCAAAACTAATTTTGTATTTTTCTGATTATTTTTCTATTTTCTATGAATTAAAAACTATTTAAAACTAATTAAATTGCTAAAAATTACAAATTAAACTATGAAAAATCTGGAAAAATTATTTTTTTGATTTTTATATTTATCTTAACCTAGGAAAAATGAAAACTTATTTTTTTGAAACTTTTCTGATTTAATTGTATTAAAGGCTAATTAAAAAGTACTAAAAACTGATTTAAATGAGGAAAAATATCAAACAGTGCTGGAAAAATATGAAAAGTTCAAGAAAAGTCTAAATTAATATTCTGAATCTAAGAAAAATATAAAAACAGTAGCTTATGTGAAGGATATGGGAGCTGCAGTGAAACTGCTTAAGTAATAAGCACTCAAAATAAGCTCAAGGTACCAACTGAGCACCAAATTGTCACAGAAGCTAAAGTAAGCTACAACTACTCAAAAGCAACTAATATCAACTAGCCTAAACCTCTAAAGTACAAGCTACACAGATTTGATGATTTAAACTTAAGTGCAAAAAACAGATTTGGGGTGTTACTTTGTGGCTAGAAAATAAGCTACTCAATAAGCTGAAACTCAAAACCAAATGTTGGGACCTAAAGTAGACCTGGCTAGCTACTTATAAACCAAAGATGAGCCTGAGATAAGCTCTAATGAGCTTGTGACAAGCTCTGCAAGAAGCCTGTGCACACTTAGTATACACTGAGTGTGTGCACAGGGGACTTATGACCAAGTTGACAAGCTGTTTTGGAGCTTGTACAAAATTACTAAAATTCAACAAAAATCATTTTTCAAATCTTGACCAGTTGAAGTTTTTAAAACCAAAGTTTCACTTGAATTGTTCCAGTAATGAATCAATTAAAAATCACCCAAGGTTGGGTCAAAACTGGTTTTTCACTTTTTTGACTTTTGAAACAGTTTTAAAAAGTTGACCAAATTGAGTTTTGATCCCAATTTATGAACTGAAATAGATGAAATAAGCTATCATAAAGCTAGATTAGGCTGCTCCTATGAATTATGAACATAATGCAAGCTTTTGATTTTCTCTATCCTAGCTGCTAAGCAGATCAAGACAGGTTATCTGTCATTTTGACTTTTAAAGCTCCAGGGCACAAAGTGATGACAGAGATTGACTTAGTGCTGCCTAAATAGTCTAATACAACCTAACTTATCCTAAGCTTGAACCTAAATGTCAGAGTGGATAGCAGACCCAAACACCCCTTTCAAGACTATAATGATGCTTTAAACTCCTAATCACTGTCCTACACCTTAACTTTTCTCAACTCAGGCCCTAATCTTATCAAAATACCTAAATTCTACAAGCACTTCAACCATGACCATCACTTCTACCCTTATGCTAATAATGCAAATTCTAAAAAAATAAAATGGAAAAGAGATTAGAACTCACAGCTTGTCCAGTTGTGATGCAGCTTATACAGAACCCAATCTATACTAAAATACTCAAATCCAACCCAATCCAAGCTCTGCCTCAACCCAATATCATTTCCATTTCCAAATGAGCTCAGTTTGACTTTTGTTGACCAACATGATATATTGCTTAAATCTGATTCTTAAGCTTACTAAAAGCTATAAACAGCTTAAATAAGCTTATTTGAGTTTAAAATAAGCTACTTGGAGCATTGATTTTAAGAGCATGAAACTGAATTTTTAAACAGTAAGCATAAAAACTTTAACTTAGATAAAACTTTGAAATTGATGCTTGAAATGAGATTATAATGATAAAACAACTTGAGTTTAGTACATAGAAACAAAGGATTACAACTTTAAACTTAAACTAAAACATTGATATTACAAACGACATATATGAAATTTAAAACTAAGAACTACTACCTATCTCTCCTTCTCTTGCTTCTTTTTATACACCAAAATGCTCCCACGTGTCCTCTGAGTAAATCCCACCACTCTTTTTAGCCATTGGATGAGTTGAGGTCATATTGGCCATTGATTCGATTTTGGCGCCAAAAAGGATTTAGCAACTGTGGGGGGTTTGAGTGTTAGGTTGAGGAAGCAATAAATGTTTCTTGTTGTTTGGTGGAGGTGGGGGGAACATGGAAAGGAGAGGGTGAGCTGGAGGGATGGAAAAGGTTGAGTGTTTGCAGGTGAGCGGGTGAGGGAGAAGAAGAAAAAAAAAGGAGGGAAGGTGTTTGTTGACCGGGGTGTTTGACTTGGGTTTAATATATGAAAGGGGGGTCAAAATGAGGGGATCACAAGTGTTTGGCAGGGGTCCAAAGGGTCCAAAGGGGTCAAGGTTCAATGGGCTTGGTTATTAATACAAGGACTTGTTTTGCAATTTCTGAAAGTACAAGGGACCAAATCTGCCAATATCTCAAAGTTGTTTCAAGGGTCACTTTTGCCAAGTTTCAATAGTACAAGGACCATTAAAGACATTTTCAAACTTCCAAGGACTATTTTTGCCAATTTTTTAAACTTGAAGGACCAAACTTGTAATTTCTCAAAACTTTTGATATTTTTCACCAAAGGACTAATTTTGACAACTTATGATTTTAAAAGGACCTTTGGTGACTTTTCTTTTAAAGTAAGTGCTCAGGGACTATTTCTGACAACTTTTGAAACTTGGGGGACTGAAACTGCCAATTATGCAAACATAGCTCATTTTTCATCTGATTTTAAACATTTTGCATCTGAAACATATAAAATGCAATTTTGAGATATTTTCAGTATTTTGATGCATTTCTGAGCATTTTTAAATGTTTTGCAGTTCAGATTTGACCAAAAATGATGAGTATTTACACACTCATCAATCCCCCACACTAAACTATTGCTAGTCCCTAGCAATCTTTTGAGAAAAACTTAATGGATTTGAATCTCTTTACCAAAAGCCATTACTTCTGGAGTAGCCAAATGTTTTAGTTCAAGTAAGAACTATGGTACACTGATAACCATGTGATTTTGAGCAAATCACCAGCTTCCAACGGATTTGATTTGTCTTTACCAGAAGTCGTTTGCTTCTGGACTAGCCAACTCTTAGATAAAATATCTTTGGTGAGCTGATTACCAATTATGGTTTTCCAACTGCCTTTACCACAAGCCATAAACTTGCGGGCTAGCCAACTCTTCACTTTTAAGGATATGGTGAGCTGAATACCATACAATTTTGGGCAAATTGCAAGCCGTCAACGGATTTGAGATATCTTTACCAAGAGCCGTTTGCTCCTGGATTAGCCAATCCTTTTGTTTATTAGACATGGCGGACTGATAACCATAAGCTAAGTAAATGCAAAACACTTACTCCAAAAAAAAATTTGGCCAAAAATGGGGGAATTGGGTGGTATAATTACATGATAAAATTCGTGAGAATTCCCCCCCACACTTAGAAATAAATATTGCCCTCAATATTCAAAGTACCGGCGGTTATGCCGAAACATAGAACGTAAAAGGGAAATACTACGGCCATTATTTGAAAGATTTTTTTTTTTTTTTTTTTTTTTTTTTTTTTTTATAAATTTATATACAACAGCGGGGGGCATCTCCCCCACAATAGGGTGGTAGAAAATAGAAAGAAGTCAGAAATATGGGTGAAAACCCATAAGGCATGCTACTGTTTTTGATTCCCGAGTCGCTAGCTTGACTCGATCCCCGCATTCATTGGTTCATGGGGAAAGCAATGTGGAAAACCAATCTCGATCGGACTTTCGTTCACAGTGTTAATAAACATATGAACATCAGAAAGTTCCACACCGACGAGATACAACCGCGGTATTGTTAATAGTAGAAACTATAAAGGATGATATCGGGGTCAAAGATGGTGTCCTCATTCCCGAAAGAGAAAAGGGAAAGAGCAACCACACCATCTGTGAAGAATGGAATAAAGATGTGCATGAGAATGCATGTCCATTCCTCATCAGAAAGAAGCAAATCACCATTTTTGACATTTTTAAGCTTAAACTTGAAGCTTATATGGTGATTGTCAATAAGATGTCCGGGAGGGAGGGTTGGAAACGGTTCTTCAATCAACAGATTTTACAGAAAAAGAATGTCTCCCTCCGAATCAAAGTAAGTATTATCAATTCCTGTTGGAATTGACTCATCACTAAGAAAGGCATCGACTTCATTCCAAAAGTTGTCATCTTCCTCATCAGGGGTGAGAGAAGGGATGGAAGAGTCGGGAATAATAAGACTAGGAGATGATGGATCATTTTTGAGCAATTCTTCAATGGGAAGAATGTCTCCCATTGGATCACAAACATCATCATCCAATTCCGATGAAACTAAAGAGAGTTTGGTTTCATCCACAGAGTTAACAAACTCGATACGATAAACTGATTCCGGAGGTGGGACAAGTGGTGTGCTCTTAGAGCTAGCAATTTCTACCACTTCCGATGAAGTCTCCGATTCTAGATCATCATCATCAAGAACACTCTTGACTTCCCTGGTACAATTTTCAAACCATTTGTTTGAACCAGGGTTGATTTTCAAAGCTTTTAACTCAGCACGTTTTTGGTGACTCCTCTTAACCGTGAAATTTGAGAGTGTTGCATTGATTCTTTCAGATTTTTGATCAATTGTGGCAACACTCTGTTTGGATAGAGGTTGGAGTTTTGGTTGATATTAAACGTGAGTTCTTCGTTGTCAACCCGTATGGTCAACTCTTCAGCAAATACATCAATCAGAGCACGACTCGTTCTCAAGAAAGCTCTCCCTAAGATGAGGGGAACTCTAGGATCTGCATCAAAGTCTACTACAACAAAGTCAGTAGGAAAGTGAAACTTTCCTACTTTCATCACGACATCCTCGGCTATCCCAAGTGGACGAGTTATGGTACGGTCCGCTAGCTCGAGTGTCATACAAGTGGATGTAAGTTTAGGAAGAGACAGTTTCTTCCATACTGAGAGTGGCATGAGGTTAATGCTTGCGCCAAGATCGGCCAAGGCGGAGCATTGAACCATCCCCAAGAAATCACACGGGATAAAAAATATGCCAGGGTCTTCAAGCTTTTTTGGAAGCTTCTTGAGAAGGACTGCTGAGCATTGCTCATTGAGAGGGGTTTTAGCCATCTCAGATAGCTTATCTTTGTTGCTCAGTAAGCCTTTAAGCGTGGATGCAAATTTAGGCATTAGAACGAGAGCATCAACGAAGCTTATATCAAAGTGTAGTTCATTGAAAATTTGGAAAAATTTTTCCATTTGCTCTTTGTTTTTGTCTTTGAGCTTCTCATCATGCATTCTTGATGGGTAAGGAAGCTGACTAGACTTTTGAGCCGGGATGGAAGTCATTTCTGGCTCAGAATTTGTCTTCGGAACTTCGGGTTCCGGACTTAAAGCTTGGACTACCGAAGGTGGGACGTGTGCGGTACTTCGTGGGCTTGAGAAATGCACCTTGTCCGTTGTATCCTTGGTAACTTGACTCATTGCTCCTGGTGGAGGAGGCATTGGAGTCGAAGGTCCATTGTGCGTCTTACCACTACGAGTGGTGACGGCTTTCAACTCGGCATTTGGATTTGGAACTGTATTTCTTGGGAGTCCTCCAGAAGATGATGAAGCTTTGTTCATATTCATGTTCATGAAACTGCTCATCATATTCTTTAACTCATTTGTCTGCCGAGACATTGTGGTATCAATTTCCTTTTTTAGCTCAACTCTCATGTTATTGATCTGAGTTTGCATTGAACGTATGCTTGACTCAGTAATTTTCATGAAGTCATTTGGTAGGGGAGCTTGAGAAGGTTGTTGATAACTTTGCTGATTTGGAGCTTGATATGGTTGGTTGAAATTGTTCCGGTTTTGATTGAAATTCTGAGAGTTATTGAAGTTTTGTCCTTGATTCGGAACAAAGCGATTTTGATTGCCATGGTTTTGCACAAGAGGAAAACCAGGTGGTGTCATACCGCTAGGTGCACGGTAGTGAGGATCAGCTTGTGTTCGGTATTGATTGTGGTTTACTGAAGCTACGGGAGCTTGGTAAAAAGAAGCATCGGTTGCTTGACAATCATAATACGCGTATGGACCACTAAAAGTTTCACACACCTTGTTTACGGCTTTGATTGGTTCCGGCTTATGAATTTCGCTTTTGATTTCCTTTACTTCTTTCATCATACAACGGATGACGTCCGTTAGAGCGGCTATCGGGGCGGCTAACTCAGAAGAGTTACCGGATGAAGAAGCAGGAGTGTTCGGAATATTGACTTTGTTGCGAGAAATAGGAACTTTTGATTTTTGCTCGCAAATCTCAATCACATCTTTAGGCTTACGATTCAAGATATTGCCACCTGCGGCTGCGTTCAAAGAATCTTGATCGTTACCGTTCAACCCATTATAAAAGATATTGACTTGTTGAAGCTCCGTGAATTCATGATGGGGGCATTTCCTGAGGAGATCTTTGAATCTCTCCCATGCCTCTCCAAAGTTTTCATCGAAATTTTGACGAAATCCAGAAATTTCATTTTTAAGATTAGTCGTCTTTGATGGAGGAAAGAAATAATTGACAAACTTTTGAACAATATCCTCCCAAGTTTCGATGGATCGAGGGGGTTCTTTTTCCAGCCAAATCCGGGTTGTCCCCTCAAGTGAGAATGGAAATAGCATCAACTTGATTACTTTTTGTGGCACATCCTTGAAATTGATAGTTGAAGTCAACTTGTTAAACCAACGGATGTGTGCATACGGGTCTTCTCGGTCAAACCCGTGGAATTGATTTGTAGACACAAGTTGGATCAAATGTGTCTTCAATTCGAAGTGATCAGAATTGATTACCGGTAAAACGATGGCATCTCCATAACCCTCGGTGGGTGCCTGGAGCATTTCCGCCATAGTTCGTTCGTCTGCCATATTGTTGTTTGAAATAGTACGAATCTCGGGTTCGACTATTTGGGCAGCACGTCTACGAGAACGTCTTCTAGGAATTTCTGCTAGATCATGCAAGGGACTCAATGATCTAGAAGAACGAGTGCGCATGCACTAGAGTTAACTCTAAGAAATCTCAGAGTTAAGGAAGGGAATTATGAAAATGGGGAAAGAGGAATATTTTTGGGTTTTTTGGATTTTTTATAAGAAAATATATATAGATATAGATAGATGGTATGAACAAGGAGTGAATATTCAAATCACTAATCTGCTAAGCGTAAGATAATTAGCACAGCTCCCCGGCAGCGGCGCCAAAAATTTGATCGATGCTAAACCGTCAAGTTTTATCACACAAGCTAGCCACTTGTGAATGGCTAACCGTAATAAACTTCAAACAGCTCAGACACCAATGCAATGAAGATCAAGAGGAGTATAGTGTTTCCCCAGGTCGTTAAGTCCCAACGAGCTGTGCGATGAATTACCAAACTTATAGTGATCGGGTGAATTTGAACGGGAATAGGGTTGTGATTAATTATACCTAAAGAAAAAGTTTATAAATTACAGGGGCTTAAATGCAAATTAAAGAAAATTAAAAAGATAAATTATATTAAATAAACGCTATCACTATTTTTAAAATGATGTTTTTGATTTTTCTTTTATAAATTTAAAAAACTACGTAACGTACAAAAGAAAATGTGAAACTGAAACAATATTAATCCTAAAAATACAAAAATGACATTTTTACAAACCTAATGATAAGAGAAAATTTTTAGAAAAAGAAAACTATTTTTATGACTATTTATTTAATTGTTATTAATTAAAAACTATTTTTACTTATTTAATAATACCCTAAAATACAAGAAAATATGAAATAAAGCTAGAAAAATGAAATTATGACTTAGAAAAATCTAAAATAACTAAAGAGAATTTTCAAAACTAATTTTGTATTTTTCTGATTATTTTTCTATTTTCTATGAATTAAAAACTATTTAAAACTAATTAAATTGCTAAAAATTACAAATTAAACTATGAAAAATCTGGAAAAATTATTTTTTTGATTTTTATATTTATCTTAACCTAGGAAAAATGAAAACTTATTTTTTTGAAACTTTTCTGATTTAATTGTATTAAAGGCTAATTAAAAAGTACTAAAAACTGATTTAAATGAGGAAAAATATCAAACAGTGCTGGAAAAATATGAAAAGTTCAAGAAAAGTCTAAATTAATATTCTGAATCTAAGAAAAATATAAAAACAGTAGCTTATGTGAAGGATATGGGAGCTGCAGTGAAACTGCTTAAGTAATAAGCACTCAAAATAAGCTCAAGGTACCAACTGAGCACCAAATTGTCACAGAAGCTAAAGTAAGCTACAACTACTCAAAAGCAACTAATATCAACTAGCCTAAACCTCTAAAGTACAAGCTACACAGATTTGATGATTTAAACTTAAGTGCAAAAAACAGATTTGGGGTGTTACTTTGTGGCTAGAAAATAAGCTACTCAATAAGCTGAAACTCAAAACCAAATGTTGGGACCTAAATTAGACCTGGCTAGCTACTTATAAACCAAAGATGAGCCTGAGATAAGCTCTAATGAGCTTGTGACAAGCTCTGCAAGAAGCCTGTGCACACTTAGTATACACTGAGTGTGTGCACAGGGGACTTATGACCAAGTTGACAAGCTGTTTTGGAGCTTGTACAAAATTACTAAAATTCAACAAAAATCATTTTTCAAATCTTGACCAGTTGAAGTTTTTAAAACCAAAGTTTCACTTGAATTGTTCCAGTAATGAATCAATTAAAAATCACCCAAGGTTGGGTCAAAACTGGTTTTTCACTTTTTTGACTTTTGAAACAGTTTTGAAAAGTTGACCAAATTGAGTTTTGATCCCAATTTATGAACTGAAATAGATGAAATAAGCTATCATAAAGCTAGATTAGGCTGCTCCTATGAATTATGAACATAATGCAAGCTTTTGATTTTCTCTATCCTAGCTGCTAAGCAGATCAAGACAGGTTATCTGTCATTTTGACTTTTAAAGCTCCAGGGCACAAAGTGATGACAGAGATTGACTTAGTGTTGCCTAAATAGTCTAATACAACCTAACTTATCCTAAGCTTGAACCTAAATGTCAGAGTGGATAGCAGACCCAAACACCCCTTTCAAGACTATAATGATGCTTTAAACTCCTAATCACTGTCCTACACCTTAACTTTTCTCAACTCAGGCCCTAATCTTATCAAAATACCTAAATTCTACAAGCACTTCAACCATGACCATCAATTCTACCCTTATGCTAATAATGCAAATTCTAAAAAAATAAAATGGAAAAGAGATTAGAACTCACAGCTTGTCCAGTTGTGATGCAGCTTATACAGAACCCAATCTATACTAAAATACTCAAATCCAACCCAATCCAAGCTCTGCCTCAACCCAATATCATTTCCATTTCCAAATGAGCTCAGTTTGACTTTTGTTGACCAACATGATATATTGCTTAAATCTGATTCTTAAGCTTACTAAAAGCTATAAACAGCTTAAATAAGCTTATTTGAGTTTAAAATAAGCTACTTGGAGCATTGATTTTAAGAGCATGAAACTGAATTTTTAAACAGTAAGCATAAAAACTTTAACTTAGATAAAACTTTGAAATTGATGCTTGAAATGAGATTATAATGATAAAACAACTTGAGTTTAGTACATAGAAACAAAGGATTACAACTTTAAACTTAAACTAAAACATTGATATTACAAACGACATATATGAAATTTAAAACTAAGAACTACTACCTATCTCTCCTTCTCTTGCTTCTTTTTATACACCAAAATGCTCCCACGTGTCCTCTGAGTAAATCCCACCACTCTTTTTAGCCATTGGATGAGTTGAGGTCATATTGGCCATTGATTCGATTTTGGCGCCAAAAAGGATTTAGCAACTGTGGGGGGTTTGAGTGTTAGGTTGAAGAAGCAATAAATGTTTCTTGTTGTTTGGTGGAGGTGGGGGGAACATGGAAAGGAGAGGGTGAGCTGGAGGCATGGAAAAGGTTGAGTGTTTGCAGGTGAGCAGGTGAGGGAGAAGAAGAAAAAAAAAGGAGGGAAGGTGTTTGTTGACCGGGGTGTTTGACTTGGGTTTAATATATGAAAGGGGGTCAAAATGAGGGGGTCACAAGTGTTTGGCAGGGGTCCAAAGGGGTCAAGGTTCAATGGGCTTGGTTATTAATACAAGGACTTGTTTTGCAATTTCTGAAAGTACAAGGGACCAAATCTGCCAATATCTCAAAGTTGTTTCAAGGGTCACTTTTGCCAAGTTTCAATAGTACAAGGACCATTAAAGACATTTTCAAACTTCCAAGGACTATTTTTGCCAATTTTTTAAACTTGAAGGACCAAACTTGTAATTTCTCAAAACTTTTGATATTTTTCACCAAAGGACTAATTTTGAAAACTTATGATTTTAAAAGGACCTTTGGTGACTTTTCTTTTAAAGTAAGTGCTCAGGGACTATTTCTGATAACTTTTGAAACTTGGGGGACTGAAACTGCCAATTATGCAAACTTAGCTCATTTTTCATCTGATTTTAAACATTTTGCATCTGAAACATATAAAATGCAATTTTGAGATATTTTCAGTATTTTGATGCATTTCTGAGCATTTTTAAATGTTTTGCAGTTCAGATTTGACCAAAAATGATGAGTATTTACACACTCATCAAGTTCCTAGATCAGTGAAACTCTGAACTTCAACCTTGTGCATGTTAATCATCACATCTCTAAGAATATTAGTGGCTTAAGTCTTAAATGCACTTGACAAGTTCTTCCCTTTATAAGCCATATTGCCAAGAACACTTTAGTCATCAAACACAAACACAATTATCAGCAATTGCAACCATCTCCCTTAGTCATTTCATCATGAGAAAGGCTCCTAGTGCTAACTCATCCACTCAATAACCACCCAAGAAACTTACTAGGATCATACACGAAGTTTCCTCAACCGAATCATCTCCGGTTAAGTCCACTAATGCTAGGATTTCTCCTACACCAAGGAAACCAATCAAACTAATCCCCAAGAAGAGTGTTCCCACTAGGATTTCATCACCGAACTCTACTAAACCAAACATACCCTCCACAACTCAACCAACATCATTAGTACCTAGAGCCACCTCACAATCATCTCCACATTCTCACAATATAGAAGACTTACCTCCTTGGTCATCTCACCTTCCGCCACTACCAACAAATTCACTTGAAAAGATTGAGCAACAAAATCAAAGTGTTGAATCAACACTTGCTCCAATATCAAACTCTCTCATTCCCCCCAATAGTCCATTTTGGATTATGAGAAGACATCAAAGTCAACCACCCGACCACATGGAAGTTAATGCTTCTTTACCTTCACCCTCAAACATTGTAGAGCCATCACTTAATGAGCCTCCACCAATTCTTCCTTCATTTGAAGATCCTCAACCAACTTCACTTGAACTTCCACTTCAAGAAATTCAAAACCATGACAAGGATTGCTATCATTGTAAACATGTTGAAAGGTTGATACATGAACTACGTGAAGAGCAACGTTTCATATTTTATCACCTCCTCGAACGTTTCGAAGAGGTTAACAAGCCTAAACTACAATGAGCATCATAGTCACAAGCTCAAACTTAGAACGTTTAGGAAACTTATCTCATCCTTGATCATCATTAAGCTTTTAGTTGAATCTTGAGTTTGGGTAACTCATTAGCATTAGTAGCACTTGTATGGCTAGTTCATTCTCTTAGTTTTAGAGATTTGTTTGATCATCTCTTGTTTTTATTGAATGAATATCTATATGCCATAATTGTTTTGTGCTTTGTGCTTGCTATATCATATACTACTTCACATCTTCATTAGCATTGATTGAAACACTCTCATTGCTGAAGAAACTGTCAATAGACAGTCGGATCCCTCCAAAATGCCTAGCCGGATCCCACCAAGAAGGGAATCGTGGGATTCGTGGTACAGAAGCACAAATTTCTACTAACTCGAGTTTTATTTGCAGGAAATTATGCACTATACTCTTGTTTTCTAACCTTTACTTTGTAGATTTTTAAAATACACATGATGATTTTGACACCATAAAGCTAGGGGAGCTTTGTGTCAAACGATATTGCAAAAACATTTGCAACTTAATCCGTTTTTGGATTATACTTCATGACACCCCATTGCAACTTTGCAATCTTCAAGGGGGAGCACGTTTTTCGTCACTTAGACGAACCATTTGCAAACATATTTGCAAACACATTAGTTTATTTTACGTCATGTCCTTGACACCCTCTCAAAGGGATGGACTCGTCAAGGGGGAGTTAAGACGAGTACCATTCCCGTCACTTGCTCTTTTTATATTTTCTTTTACATATTTTTCTTATAAAAATTGTGTTAGTTTCTTTTAACACTTTTTGTTTCGACAAAAAGGGGGAGAAGAAAGTAAAAACTACTAATTCAAATTTGCTACGAATTTTAGTTTTTCTTAAAATAATTTTATGTTTTGTCATCAACGAAAAGGGGGAGATTGTTAATACAAATAAGCCGTAAAAACGTTTATTTATATTTTACGATCTTCTAATGTTTTGTCGATAACAAACGTAAAATCATTTTAACGAAACAAATAGAATACGTAAATAGTTTGAGTCAATAGTTTCCTAACACACTTACGCTTTCACATAAAACACTAAAACATGTATAAGTGATTTTATGATTTAGATACATATGTACAACAACTAGTGTTTACATATTGGGTTAACATATACTTAAACTAAGTATACTAAAATGGGTAAAAACAAGTATATACTAAAATGGGTAAAAACAAGTATATACTAAATGGGTAAAAACCAGCAAATGGTATTGACCCATAACCCATGGTTTTATATATACCACTTAACCAAGTTCATTGTATCCTTGAGATACATTGTATCTAGAAAGAAAACCATGGATCAACCCATAACCCATGACCCATGACCCATAACCAAAAATACCCATGGGCAAAGAGGAGCGTCCCACGGATCCCTAGCTTTGTGCTAGCCGGATCCCTTGTGGGAGGGATCCGGGGAACAGTAGAAAATTTCATCTATAAATAGAGAGCCATTTCTTCCTTTCTACTCATCACTTTACACACATACTTCCCCAAGTATTATATCCCTCTAACCTTAGATCCAAGTGATCTATGAGTTTGTCTTTTGTTTTTGTGTGATTCTCTAGGTTCCTCTTAAAGGCGAGATCACCACTTCTTGAAGACGAGCAAGTTCAAGTCCATGAGTTGTCATGCTTCGTCATCATCAAGACAACTAAGGTTCTCTTGTTGATAGTTCTTTCTTCCTCCATAGATGTTGGGCTAAAGGCATTAGTGAAGGATGCCGAAAGTGTCAAGACGAAGGCATTAGTGAAAGGTGCTTATCGTCCGTGTCAAAGCATTAGTGAAGAATGCTAAAGGTGTCAAGACGAAGGCATTAGTGAAAGGTGCCAAGCGTTGTGTCAAAGGCATTAGTGAAGGATGCCTAAAGATCAAATCAAGTGGCATTTGGGAAGAATGCCTAGGTCATATAATCGATGAGGTGCATCATTATATATATAAGTATTTGTTTATTTCCAAGGATGGTGATATCCTTGATGGTGTTGTAACAAGGAGTGGATCTCCTTGACATTAGGTGTTGTGTTGTGAAGGGTAGTAGTTCCTCCATAGTAATGGAACTAGGTGCTTAGCCTAGTACCTAATAAAGGGTAGGCGACGTTGTGATAGGATTAGTTCTCCTTGGTGTGAAAGAACTCGGTGGTTAGCCTAGCATCGTATAAAGGGTAGGCGACGTTGTGTTAGGTATGGTTCGCCTTGGTGTGAAGGAACTCGGTATTTAGCTTTATACCGGAAAAAGGTTAAGCTACGTTGTGAAGGCTTCTCTGCCATAAGGAGTTGGTGTAGTGTTTACGAACTCTCGAGTAGGTGACTCGGGGAGTGGAGTAGGGCAAGGAAGGTGTCCTTGTAGCCGAACCACTATAAATACTTGTGTCGTGGTGATGTGCTTCTTACTCTTTATCTTTCATTACACGTTTATATATCTATCTATCAACATCCAACATAAACAACCAAATAGATTGACATAAGTCGATCTAAATATTTAAAATGAAGTTTTTAAATTGGTAAAACTATTCAACCCCCCCCCCCCTTCTAGTTTTCCACAAAACCTTTTAAAACGACTCTATTAGAGTTCGTTTTCTATCGTTATAACTGTTGTGCCATGAAGTAACACCCAGTTTGAATTCCGCTGCGTACCACGAAATGAGGGTGTTACAGATTGGTATCAGAGCCACATTTATAAAGAAACGGGTCTAATCGAGACCTAAACTATAACCACTTTTACAAACAAAACATTTTATAGCCTTTCACTCTCCGTGCCTTTCATCCTCCAGACGATTATGTGACTTCTAAGTAGTTTATGCTACACAAGCATACTAGTATATTGATATATACACTTGACATATTTTCAATCATTTTAGTTGCACCATCTATACATCAAGTTAACTTTCGAAACTCAAGATGTCGCGTCTATATGAATAGAAATACATCTAATGCAAGTCGTTGCATCTTAAATTCATGATTTTTGTCACTTCCCACCACTTCTTATTTTAATTTACTTCTCACTGGATCCCTACTCTCTCTCTCTCTCTCTATATATATATATATATATATATATATATATATATATATATATATATATATATATATATATATATATATATATATATATATATATATATATATATATATATATATATATATATATATATATATATATATATATATATATAGAGTTAGGATCAAATAAGAAGTAAAATTAAAATAGGAATGATAAGAAGAAACCACAACCACTCATTTCAGATGCACCTACAAAAATAGATGCATCTCCCCTTAAATTTCTCCATCCTATTTGAAATGTGTGGCTAGAAATTCTTCTTATTCTTCTTATTTTAGTTTTTCTTCTTACCGGATCTCTTCCCTATATATATATATATATATATATATATATATGACATATTAAGAGATTATAAAACACTAAATAAACTTAATAAAAGTTCATAAGTATTTAGAGTTTATAAATACTTACCTTTATATAAAACGCGTGAGTATTATAGAATATATATATATATATATATATATATATATATATATATATATATATATATATATATATATATAAAACCAAAGCTTCGACGTGAAATTGGTAATCTTCGAAAACCCGAGGATCTTTGAAGATTATAATAACTCTTCTTGAAAACTTGAAGATTTTAAAGATTATAACAACTCTTTCTTGAAAATCCAAAGAAACGAAGATCAAAACCTAGTTTCTTTACAAGAACACATGAACTTTTTAAAAAGATCTTAAAGAAGTGCCTTAGGGTTTTAGGACTTTAGATATTAAGAGAGGGGGTACAAGTTTTCTATGTGTTTTAGGTTGGTATTTATAGGGGAGATTTTCACTAACTATATATTAGGTTAAATAATTAACCATGGTTAAGTTTTAAAAGTGTAAACATCTTAGGAATCAAGGGTCATCACCATGACACATGGCTTGGTGACTCCCCTAAGAGGCTGTCACACCTAAAGGGTGGTGACTAGATGGTTGTGTTTCTATTTTCTTGTTATACGGAGTTAGTTTGGTTCCGATAATTGCTACGTTAAGTATTTAAATCACGAAACTTAAAATCGGATATTGTAATAAACTTATAAAAATATTAAAATTTATCGATATACTATATATTATCATATTAAATGAGTGATAAATTTAACAGAGAGCGTAAACGTTGTTAAAACCTAAAAACGTATGCTAAATACGTGTAAAACGCAATTTATCGAAAAATAACGATATTCCAGGGAAATGACCGTGTAATTATTTATAGTACACTGAAATTAGTCTATAGTGATATAAAAATGTCAAAATATTGTTTTCATTATACGTGGGATAACCTAACGGTTATACGTAAAGTTTAAAAGTTACGCGATTTAAGCAAAACGTAGGACGTACAAAGTTTATGTGAAAATGGAAAAAGTGAAATGTCACTTTTCAAATATGATTATAAGGAACCTAAAAGGCATATAATGTGTAGATTGCGCCTTGTCTAGTGTCAGTTGGTGTTAAATGTACGTTAGGTCTAAAACCGGAAGTGTTAAATCGCGTTTGATGTCACCGGTTCTTGATAAAAGTAGCGTAAACTATAAAAATAACCTGGCTTGCCTAAAACTCACTTTATATCGTGAAAATAATATAAATTTCTTAGAAATATGTAGAGTGGCTATTGCTCATGGTTGGTTCAAGTTTAACGCACGCATGCGAGTGAGTTTATCTAGCTACTCGTAAAATTAAATAAAAATATTAAAAGACGTAATAAATCAAATAATGACATCATAAATTGAGAAATGTTACAACATCATGTCATTAGTACATGACATAATACTAGATTGGGGGACTTGATAGCGTATCAATATTATTGCCCTAGCCTCATTAACTATACGCTCGAATCAAGCCCATTACCAAGGCCCATCAATAAACACTTGATAGCGGCCCTACTTAAATCCCATGTCATGAAAGGCCTGAAGAAACTCATCAGGCTATACTGAGTGCATAGTATTACTGCTCTCCAACTGTCACTAACGGTTAAGTTGTACCATATGACACTGTGCAGTGGGGACGCACGGCAAGCACCACTTTGTACGGGACAAAGAGGATAGTCCACATGTCCCTCATTGTCTGCTCCTCGGATGATCAACACTTGGCTCCTTAGCAGCCGTTGATCATCCTAGAAGGGTTTATCTAAACCATATTTACCTCTCTATAAATGGAAGGCAACACATACGACTTTATAAGTTCTTACACACTTGGGCAAATACCGCTTCACAACAGTCAAGTATGGTCTTTGTTTAAGTGTTAATCGAGCACCTTGATCCTTATCATTCTCATCGTGTCCTTACCATTCTAAGCGAGAAACCAAACGAAAAAACCATTCACATCCCCTCTTTTAATCCGTTTTACATACCATACGTAAGTAATTTATATGAACAATTGGTACTTTCCCTTTTGCTTGAGCGATAAAGCTATTCATTCCTTCATCCGGGTTTATACTTACAAGCCCCAAAAGAAAATTAATGTTCATCATTAGAGAACCTCTTTCAAAAAACAATTACAATTTCTTATTATATCCCATCTTTTTATCTCACAATCTAGAAAATGCAAGCCATTATCATTCTGCAGCATCTTTGCAAGATTATGTGGTTCGAGGAATCTTAATGTATTGCAATGTACGCTATCATTGTTCGGATACTTTTGGTAGAAGTGATTATATTTGGTGAATGAATACAAAATCATTTACACAAACATACGAATGGTGGTATTAAAATACGAAGATTATCGATGAAAATGTGTAGATGTGGATATAAATAGTGTATATGAATTGAATTAAGTTTGATAGGTGGTAGATGAAAGGTTGAATAAGATATGTTTGGGTTAACGTGTGAAAGTTGGTGTATGTGTGTGTTTAATGGAGTGTTTGGACCGAAAGGTATTGAAAAGACTAAAATACCCTTGCAGCTAACGAGATTTTAGCGAGTGTTAGGGTTTGAACCGTGAAGGAGTGAAAACGTAACGTTGGGGACTCGGGGGGCCTAACCATAGACCTGAGGACTAAATGCACAACCCGTCTTAACCATAAGGACCAACGGTGTAATTTACCCTAGAAAAAATATAAAACATATTACTTAAATGGACCATTTAAATACTCATTTTATCAAAATGAACACATTTTCAATGTTTTACCAAAATGAAGTAGGTTGTCTCACCATCATTATAGTGTGTGACTTTATAAGTATATGAAGCTTTGATAGGCCCATTATTCCCAGCAGAACACCACACAAAACACTTATTTTCATAGCGTTAAACATACCAATAACGATATCTCTTTAAAAGTAATAGGAAGTTTCAAAATAAATTTTACTAAATCAAACCATTGTTGAAACTACAAATTATAACTTATGCATTAAATATTATATATTTTATACGAAAATAGTATTTTTAAGCCTGTAAATGGTAATTTTTATATTTGATCTCCTAGTACACATCTTGGATCGTCTAACACATCGCCTAGTTCCCTTTAAAAGTAATAAATTTTTGAAAAAAGTACAAAAATAAGACAAAATCTTTTTTCAAGTCCCCTTTGTGGTCAAGTTTTAACCTAATGTCCAAAATGGTCATGCGCAACCACTCGACTCCGCAGCTCCACCTAAAATTTGTCACGTGTCCAAATGAAAGTACACTTTTTGTACTTTTTTTTTAATTATTTGTACTTTTTGTACTTTCATTTGGACACGTGGTGAATTTTGGGTGGAGCTGCGGAGTCTAGTGGTTGCGCAGTGGCGAAATTTGGGTGGAGCTGCGGAGTCGAGTGGTTGCGCATGACCATTTTAGACATTGAGTTAAAAAATGATCACAAAGGGGACTTCAAAAAAGATTTTGGCTTATTTTTGTACTTTTTTCTAAATTTTTTTATGAATAAATTTTACTATATCAAACCATTGTTGAAACTGCATTAAATGTTATACATTTTATATGAAAATAATATTTTTAAGCTTGAAGTTAGCAATTTTCATATTTGACCACCTAGTACATGGATCGCCCAACACATCGCCTAGAACATGTTGGGTTGCGTAAATGCATTAATGTCATCTAAAAGATCGTATAAAGGCAAAAGTTCATTTTGAAAAATAAAACGAGCGACATTTAGGGTGCATTTAGTTGGAAGAAAATTTCTCATGTTTTCTATCTCTAGTTTTGTAAAAAAATTGGAAGAGAAATTTATCTCTACTAAATAATTAAAAATATAGAAAACGCGTTTAGTTGATGTTTGTAGTTTCTATTTTGAAGAAGGGGAGGGAGGGTTGTGGGTTCCAAAGGTAAACAAGGAAAACAACTAAAATTTGTTTTGTAATTTTCCTTATTAAGTTAGAAAATAAGGAATTTTGTGTTTTGCAAAATGTTTTGCGTTTATTTGAACGCGATCTCTATTTTACTTGTTCATATTTTGTGAAAATAAGAGTGGTTCCCCAAATGATTCTTAATTTTATAAAGTAATTTTTTTTTGTCTCAAAATTATTGTCATGAAAAAGAAATCATAAAGTTTAATAAAAATGAGATCATTATAAATCTCAGCCACTTAAAAAGAATATTCATTTAATATATTCTTTAATGATTACTTAAAAAAAGAAAATAAATAATTATGTTAAAATATTTAAGAAAAATATAAATTATAATTTTAAGACGAAGAGATAGAGCACTTAAAAAATGACTCAATAAAGGGACAAGATATTCCTACCCCCCTTATTTCTTATATTCCCCCCCCCCCTATTTTCTTGCATTTTTTTTATTTATTTTTAATTTTTATAATTTTTTTTATATCAAAAAAAGTATAAACATGAAAATACGGAACATAAAATATAAAGTTTAATAAGTCAAACGCTTAAAACTGTCAGAAATACGGAACATAAACTGACAAAAAATCATGTTGTACTGAAATAAATGAGGGACAAAGAGAATAAAAAGTACAAACCATCCCTAATAGGAAGGGTATGAATAGTACATCCCGTCAATAAAATAGGGTTGAGTTATTAGGACGGTACCTAGTTTTTATTAGAACCCTCCCTAGTTTTTTTTGTTTTTTTTTTGTTTTTTTTTTTATTTTTATAATTTTGTTTATATCAAAAAGCTATAAACCTGAAAATGCGGAACTGTAAATATAAAGTTTAATAAGCCAAACGATTAAAACTGTCAGAAATACGGAACAGAAACTGACAAAAAACTGCGTTGTACTGAAAAAATGGGGGGACAAAGGGAATATTCCCTATGGATGTGACTCCATAGGGAGTGTTCCAATAGTGTATCCCATAAAATATAGGGTCGTACTATATAAACCCTCCATATAGGGTCACATCCATAGGGAATACTCCCTTTGTCCCCCCATTTTTTCAGTACAACGCAGTTTTTTGTCAGTTTCTGTTCCGTATTTCTGACAGTTTTAAGCGTTTGGCTTATTAAATTTTATATTTACAGTTCCGCATTTTCAGGTTTATAGCTTTTTTATATAAACAAAATTATAAAAATAAAAAAAAAACAAAAAAACTAAGGGGGTTCAATCTAAAAAATTAGGTACCGTCCCAATAACCTAGCCCAAAATATAGCTAATGAGTCATGTCATTTGTTGTTCTATACAAGTAAAGGTCATGTGATATCTATTGAGTGGACAACGTGGAGATATGGACCACTTTCCCATGCATGCTTTTAACGTAACTTGCAATTTGGGACCAGTTTCATTAAAATCCAACACTTATCATTCCAAGGTATTCACATCTCAATTATTGGATGAGAATACTAAAAAGAACGTGTTTTGTGACAAATTTATTCAGGCAGGTTTAGTCGGCACTCGAACGATGCGTTCTTGGGTGAAGAAAAGAAAGAAGTAGGTCGTTGGATGTTCTTATATTGGTTTTGTGAGTGAGATATTGTTTTTTATGGGTATATTTATATTTAAGTGGAGTATGCTTGATGATAATATCGGTTGTTTTATTACATTATGTTAGTTGTGATGTTGATGACGATGTTAATTGTGTTGAAAAAATTATGTGACGCTGAATTGAAAGTGGTGATCAAAGACGGAATTTGAATGTTTTTGTTGAAGAGACCAACTTATAAAAGATTTATTTTTAAAAATTCATATAAACATGACTAAAACTAGAAATAAAAGGGAACAAAATGTACATGGGGTCAAATATGAGAGGGCCACAAATCACAATCCCCTTTAGCCCCTTTTATGTTCCGTCCATGATTACCACCAGCTTTATATACGTAGATAAATTGGAGACTAACTCTCATTTTTTTTAGATAATTTGAGATTTTTATTTGTTATTTTTATTTAACATACTTTGTTGTTGTGTGTAGTTAGTATAAGTATTCTTCCAAAAATAGTTGTAGTTATATTCGTTATTGGGTTGAAATATTAGTTTTATAAACGCAAGCCGAAGCTCAATTTAAAAGTTTATGCCCTTTTTTATACTATTTTTTTTAATTTTATATTTTACAGGCTTCTTATTATTTTCATCGACTTATAACTAAAGGTCAACATGTGCGTATCATTTAAATTATAGAAGACTTGTAATAAAAATTGTTAGACAAAATTCATTTCACACAAATTGTGGTTTTAACAAAATTCTATAATGGTGAAATAATCCATGTAATTTATGAACACTTTCAAAAATTGCCCTCGAGCCACCCTTGATTTCTTTTGAAAAACTTGTATTTTATTACCTTAATCTCACACAGAAAAACAATAGAATAAGAGCCTGAGCGGCACTTAGTTTAGAAAATACGAAAAATGAAATTGTGGGTTTAATAGAATAAGGACTCCCCGGTTTAATAGTTTGGAGTTGAAATCCTTTCAAAAGTGAAAAAAAATTTAAAAATTCTAGAAATCATATCATTGAGTGACATGTGTCTCCCACCCAATTCTTCTAATTTTTTTTATTAAATTCGGTTAAGGGCCATTTTGATCCTTTTAACTCATTTTTTTTATTCTACCTCAAAACTTCAGATGTAAATAACTTTTAAACGACAAACTTTTATGAAAAACCAATTTCACCAAAATTTTTAAAATTTAATTATCTTTAATTTGGTATGCATTATGATATATAAGTGTCAACTTTTTTTTTCTAACTTTTTAAGTGATGTTGATTTTCTTGAAATTTTTGGTATTTTCGGCTCTAATTTTGACTAGTTTAAAAGCCGAATTTTATAAAACTTAAAACATGAAAATTGTAGGCTTTTGACCATTCTTTACCCAAAAATTTGATTCACTCAAATCCGATATGATATGAGTGAGATATTGCACGTTAATGTTGACGTCTTAGTCATATTTAGTGCATACAAATTGTTTGATAAAATGCCTAAAAGAGTTTTTTTTTTTTTTTTTTTTTTTTTTTTTTTTTTTTTTTTATATAAGTATATTCAAATGCACTAATTGGTATACAAAAATACATCTTTTGCTATTTATGTTATTTATGGTTTATTTTGAATTGATGAACAACCAAATGTTAAACTGGTGAACATTGTGACCATAACTGATGAACATTATGATTTTTTCGACAACTGATGAACATTTTTTTTGAATACCGATAAACTGATGAACAAAAATTAAGAGAACTGATGAATAACTTTTTTTATTGATGAACAATACTAACTGATGAACAAGACTAATCGATGAACTGATGAACAACTAACATATGAACGTTGCGATTTCTTTTAGACAACTGATGAATACTATCAAAAATAACTGATGAACGTTATAAAAAATAATTGATGAACAATATCAAAAATAACTGATGAACTAATAAACATTACTATTTATTTTATTTTATTTTTAAATTCTGATGAAAAAGACTAAATAATAAAAAGTTCATTATTAGGTTGTTTTGTTCATCAGTTAGTGTCGGTTGTTTTTCAACTTGTTTTCGTTCATCAGTTAGTGTCAATTGTTTTTCAACATGTTTTTGTTCATAAGTTATTGTTTTTTGTTCATTAGTTAGTGTCAGTTATTATTCATCATGTTTTTATCATTAAATATTGTTCATCAGTTTTTGTTCATCAGAAGTATGTCAATACTAACTGATGAAAAAGGTTAACTAATGAATAAAAACTAACTGGTGATATTGATGAACACAAGTAAAATGGAAAGATAGGTGATGAACAACATCTCGTTTTGATGAACAGAAGTATATCTTGTTCATCAGTTAATATTATCCATCACATCATCAGTCTTTAACAAGAATATTAATGAACAAAGACTAATTGATGAACAATACTAACTGATGAACAGAATTAACTGATGAACAAAGATTAACTGATGAACAAAACATACATTTCTTTAAGAAAATTAACGGTTAAAAAACCTCACTTTTTGAATTTTTCGTTAATAAAATGATTAATAATGCGTTGTGGTAAAACAATTAGAGCATTTGACGCAATTTTAACACTAAAAATCTAAGTTAGACATTTCATCAAACACCTTGTGTGCAACAGATATGAGTAAAAAGTCATCTTTAACGGGTGATATCTTACTCATATGACATGGGATTCGAGTGATTCAAAAATTTGTGTAAAGATTGAACAAAAATCTATAACTTTCATGTTTTAACTTTTTCATGAATCGACATTTATGAGAGTACAAAATAGAGATGAAAATGCTCAAAAAATAAAGAAAATTAACACTCATTTGATATGTAAAAAAAAGTTTCAAAATTTTAACAAAATTTATACCAAATTAAAGAGTATTAAATTTTATAAATTATGGTGAAACCGGTTTTTTCTAAAAGTTTATCGTTTAAGAGATACGTGCGTTTGAAATTTGAGGTGGAAAAAGAAAAAATGGTCAAAAGATCATATTACCCTTGAACGAATTTTATATATAAATTAGGGTGGGGGACACGTGTCACACTATGAATGACTTTCTACACTTTTTAATTTTATCACACTTTGCAATAAATCCAGTTTGTACCTCTCATGTTTTTAGGTTTTATTTTATTGATTATTTTTTTTATAATTTTGTTAATATTATAAAATTGTGAAACGGAAAGTGTGGAATCAAAATATATAGAGTTTGATAAGTTAAAATTATTAAATAGGGAAAAAGTACGGAGCAGAAACTGATAAAAAATTATAGTATATTGTAAACTGGGGAAAAAAAACACGTTTTTGTATTTTTTTTAATACTTTTCTTGTGAGCATGGAAGATATGTATAACATAACCTTAGGCTTGTCGCAGTAAAGAACCACGATCGACTGAGTAGATCGATTCCCACTCGATCGCCCTTGTGTGGGGAATCGACCGTGGGTCATTTTTTACAATTGTTGGTCGTCCAAACGATCGACTGAAAAGAACATGCATTTAATATACAACCGTTGTGTAACGGTTTGAAAAAAAAATTGAACTTTTTGTACCGTTTGAAAAAAAAGAAACAAAAAATCTATTGAAATACCTTATAAATACACAACATATTAACACACTTCAATCCACAAATCTCATTTCACACATTCTCTATATTTTTTCTCACTATGAATTCTTACGAGCTATTCATTGCCGATTCGTCATCGGATGATGAAAATGAAGTTAGTAGCGAGTTTATGATGTTTGCGGAAGAGTGTTGGGAGGCTTTTCAAGCGTCACAAACTAAAGTCTCACGAAACCAAATTAGTAGGGATCGTTTGGTTGCTCATAACCGTTTAGTGGCAGCTTACTTCTGCGAGAGCCCAAGATACGGCGATCAAGCATTCCATGATCGTTTCCGAATGAGCCGAAAACTATTCACACGAATTGTTCGAGAGGTAACCGATCATTCACCTTATTTCCAACAAACTCCTAGTTGTGCAGGCGTACTTGGTATTTCTCCATTGATGAAGTGTACTTCGTCAATTCATCAATTGACATACGGAGTCAATGCTGATGCTCTAGACTAATATGTACAAATGGGTGCATCAACAATTCGTGAGTGTCTCCAAAAATTTTGTGAGGCCATACTGGAGTTATATGGTGCAGAGTATTTGCGAAAGCCGACGGTTACTGACATTGACAAACTCTATGCTCATCGCACGTCATGGGTTTCCTGGGATGATAGGAAGCATTGATTGTACAGATTGGCCGTGGAAGAATTGCCCACATGCTTTAAAAGCTCAATTTTGTAGGGGTGATCACGGGCAAACTCCTTTCATTTTATTGGAAGCGATCGCCTCTCAAGATTTATGGATTTGGCATGCGTTCTTTGGTGTCGCTGGGATGAATAACGACGTAAATGTTTTACGTAAATCGTCTCTTTTCAATGATCTCAAAACGGGAGAGCACCGGATGTGGAATTTGTTGCTAACGGCGTGCCTTATAAACGGGGATATTATCTTGCTGATGGGATATATTATGAATACTCGGTTATTATGAAGTCCATTAAAAATCCAGGGACGAATGATCACAAACGAATATTGTATAAGACGATGCACGAAGCAGCAAGAAAAGATGTGAAACGTGCTTTTGGTGTACTAAAGAGGAAGTGGCTAATGATTAAACATCCGGCTAAAGGGTTTGACAAAGAGCGTCTATCACATATAATGTACACATGCATCATATTACATAATATGATAATTCAGGACGAAGAGCAGGCGATATCTCCCGTATTCTTTCCAGCGGAGCAACACCGTTCTTATGATCCCATAAGAACGCATGTGGAATCGTTGAAAATTACCAGAGAGATATGCAACAAAACAACTCATCTTAGCCTCAAAGCCGATTTGGTGAAAGACATTTGGCATCGTCATAATCAAAACTAGTTTATTCGTTTTATTATCGTAATGTTTTAATTTTATTTGAATTATTATGTAACGTTTTAATTATTAATGAAATTTGAGTTTGTGTTAAAAATGTTTTTTTAATAAAAAAATTAAAAAAAAAAAAATAAAAAAATTGATCATGGTAGTCCTTACTGGGGCACACAATCGCCTGAAAGTCGCTGGAGAGAGAAAGCTGACGCGTCGTTACCGAGGGCAACCTTATGTATAAAATACGGAGTATAGAAATAGACAAGTAGGTAGAGGACAAAACCCATTTCACGAAAGGTCTTGGATTAGTGACCTGATTATTTGTATAAAACAACAAGTAAATACTATACTATGTTATATATAAAATCAGTTGTCAACATCTTATAAGTTAACAAGTTACTACAAATAATAATACATATAAACGAAACTGATCCTACAATACTCAGTAATAAATAAAACAAAAACGGAACCTGAATGAGTTACGTTTCAATATTTGTTATACCAATAAAGTAGGCCTAGTTGTTATTATTAAAAGATAGGAATATACTAGCATATAAGTTTAGATAAAATGAAAAAACAAGAGTCTCAACACTAGTCAAAGTGAGTTAGTTCAGTTATGTCTAGCAACGGTTATAGTACTGGTTTACAGGATGAAGAATCGATAACGGTGCCGTTGTTTCATCGTCTCCGTCGTTCAGCTTCTAACACGACGTCGCAGATTGCTATTGTTGGATCTAATCCTTGTCCTATTGAAAGCCTTGATTATGAGTTAGTATTTCACTCAAAGTCATTCATTTAAATTATCTAATTAGTTCGTTTTTCAGAACTTGAATGATATTTAGGTGACAAATTATGATAGGAAAGTATAGAGATGATCAAGTTAGGTGTAAGTTTTAATTGTAGAGTAGCAGTGCGGTAGCTGTTTTGTTTTATAAAACTGTTTGGTAAGCGAATGAAACGCAAAATACTTTTTATTCGATTTTGTTGAACAACAGTAGTTTTGAACAAGTGTAGATAGTGATAATCGCGATCAGATTCATTTTCCGAAATCATGTTTATATACATTTGTCTGATAGTATTTGAGTTATAGGAAACTATTTCAGTTGAGTCATAGGCTGTACCATGTCACTCAACTCTCTTTTGGTAACCATGGTCTCCGACCATTTGGCCGACTAATCAACGGGGTTTGAGCCCACTGCCACACAAACGCATACCAGGTGAAACCCTCCTGGGAAGGTTGGCGTGGCCATATCAGGGGTTGTTTGCACCAGATCCCTTAAAACTTCCCCAGTTAAGCGTGCTTGGGCGAGAGTAGTACTGGCATGGGTGACCATGTCACTCTCAATAAATGGTGTCCTTTGATTTACTATCTCGGTGCCAACATTGTTCAAACCATTTCCAGTCCATTCCTCGCAAGAGAAAGGCAACCAAACATCTAGAGTAGAAGGAAGTAGTTGGTTGTGTAGAATGGTTCATCGTAGCAAACAAGTCATTTTATTATAATGTCAATGCATTCATGTCAAATTTAACGAATCATTTTAAGCAGACGTCCTAAGGAAAAAAAGACACATTGCTGGCAAGTAATTCTGCTGATTTCCTCTTTTTTTTCTCTGTTGAATTTTCAAGGATCATCGAGAATGATGTTTTTAAGCAAGATTGGCGCAGCAGAAGTAAGATCCAGATATTTCAGTATACATCTTTGAAATGGACCCTTTGTTTTCTTATCGGTGTTGTTGTTTGTCTCATTGGCTTCTTCAATAACCTAGCCATTGAGAACATTGCCGGTATCAAGTTTGTCATTACCTCCAACATGATGCTGCAAAATAGGTTAGACTTTCTCTCATTAGTTGGTTTTTTAGATGTGACTTCTGTTAATTTCTAAAACCGTAAACTGTATACCTGTCAATATGTGTTAACACCTGCTTTCTTGACTGAATCTTAAATGCTTTGTTGCAGGTACTTGGCAGCATTTCTCATATTCGCAGCTGCAAACTTAGCACTTACCTTCTTTGCTTGTCTAATAACGTCATTAATAGCACCAGAGACTGCTGGATCAGGAATACCTGAAGTGAAGGCTTACTTAAATGGTGTTGATGCTCCTGCCATATTCTCATTTCGATCGTTGGTAGTTAAGGTAATATGGATATTTATGCTAGATCAACCTTCTTTCCTTTCGTTGTTTATAACTTAGCTACGCTTGTCGCCATATGATGTCGAGTTTGATTAAAAGAACGTAGTAGCAAGTTTTTATGAACATTATCTTGTGGTTTATATGTTATAAACTTATAATTTAGAATGCAAATGCCTAGTAGAGCTTGTCATGATGGAAATCCTTTGGTGCGAACTTCTGTTTCTTTCTTTAGTGGATGCCTACCGGCTGTTTGATTTGGAACATGATGGGAATTTATGAATAGACATTATGGAAATCTATTATAAATCGAGATCTTTCCTGTGATAATATTATCAGAATTGTCACACTGTGTGTGTTTACGATGCCTTTATATGTCAGCTTATATTATATATATGTGATGTTGACTTGTTGACAGATTGTTGGCAGCATTGCTGCTGTGTCATCGTCTCTCAATGTTGGCAAGGCAGGGCCCATGGTGCATACTGGTGCATGCATTGCAGCTCTAACATGTCAGGGTGGATCTCAGAAATATGGGTTGACATGGAGGTGGTTCAGATTTTTCAATAACGATAGAGACCGGCGGGATCTTGTAACTTGTGGATCAGCTGCTGGAATTGCTGCTGCTTTTCGCGCCCCTGTTGGTGGTGTACTTTTTGCTCTTGAAGAAATGGCATCTTGGTAATGTTAAAACATGCATACAGGCATAATCATGGCAACCACTCGAATTACTAGCAAGTTTACCACAGTTTTTATTTTGAAGACATAATTAAATCCAAATTCTTACATTCTCACATTTTGCGCGTGTTTTGTGTTATTGTGCAGGTGGAGAAGTGCCCTCTTGTGGAGAGCTTTCTTTTCAACCGCCATTGTTGCAATCTTGCTTCGGGGTCTAACGGATATTTGCTTGAGTGGAAAATGTGGACTTTTCGGCACTGGGGGTTTGATAATGTTTGATGTTACGTCTGTTAATATATCTTATCATCTTAGGGATGTACCTCCGGTTCTTCTTCTTGGTGTCATAGGAGGCATTGCTGGTGGTTTTTACAATTTTCTATTGGGTAAAGTTCTCCGACTATACAATAAAATCAATGAGTAAGCACCTTCTCCGATTTCATGTCTGCTAGTCTGCTTGCATATTCTACTATTTGGGTATATCAAGGGTATGATACTATTTTTCTATGAAAACATAGTTTCTATAGGTAATAGGTGGCATTCAACTTGATTGACCCGATCCCTGAATATATCGGTGACCTAAATCTTTGAATATAGCGATTAGAAAGTTGTACCCTTGGTATTATTTTGTAAATAACACAAAAAAACCATAAATTATTTTATAAGCTATATGCCTTATTGCCTTCCTGAAAAAGTAAGTTGTATGCCTAAAAACAGGTTGTAGGTTACTTTTAACTTGTTTGACTCGTTCTTTTTCAGCTAAAGCTTTGTATTGGACCTATGTGAGATAAAACACAACCCACATAGACCCATTCATAAGTTCAAGGGTTGAAACTTAATATTTATATATAGCGAGAGAATGATAATATCTTTACATGAAATGTACTATACTCCATAGGATTGTTCTATTTTTCCTTTATGAGACGCCCTATGAAATATGACAGATTAATACTTTTGGAAAGAATGCAAATTAAAAGTTACTGTTTTGCCTCCTATCCTAATGACTTATGTATTGTTTCTTCTTCATTTTTGATTTTGCTACTTCAGGAAAGGCGCTGCTTATAAAATACTCCTTGCTTGCACGGTTTCCATTGTTACTTCCTGTCTGTTATTTGGATTGCCATGGTTCGCATCTTGCCGACCTTGTCCAGCTGACACATCTGAACCTTGTCCCACTATCGGTCGTTCTGGCAACTACAAAAAGTTTCAGTGTTCACCTAATGAATACAATGAACTAGCAAGTCTTTTTTTCAACACAAATGATGATGCAATCAAAAATCTATTTAGCAAGGACACAGACACAGAGTTTCATCCTGTATCAATTTTAATGTTCTTCATCACCTGCTTTTTTCTCAGCATCTTCAGTTACGGGATTGTGGCTCCCGTGGGTCTATTCATACCCGTTATTGTGACCGGTGCATCTTATGGACGTCTTGTCGGCCTGTTAATCGGTTCAACTTCTAATCTTAACCATGGGCTATTTGCTGTCTTGGGTGCTGCATCATTTCTTGGTGGATCAATGAGGATGACAGTTTCACTTTGTGTTATTCTTCTAGAATTAACCAACAATTTGTTATTACTACCTCTTATAATGCTGGTTCTTCTTGTCTCAAAAACAGTAGCTGATGCTTTTAACGCGAATGTTTATGATCAGATAATGAAATTAAAGGGATTTCCTTATCTAGAAACTCACGCTGAACCGTACATGAGACAGCTAACAGTTAGTGATGTTGTCACGGGCCCACTTCGCGCATTCAGCGGTATTGAGTTAGTTGCCAATATTGCTCATGTTCTTCGAACAACAGGTCACAATGGGTTTCCAGTTATCGACGAGCCTCCACATTCTGAAGCTCCCATTTTGTATGGTCTTATCCTTCGTTCACATCTTATCACATTATTAAAGAAGAAAGCTTTCATGCTTACTCCAACTCCATGCGATGTGGATTTCGTAGAGCGTTTCTCATCAAGTGATTTTGCGAAGCAGGGTCTTGGTGATGCAGAAAAGATTGATGACATGAAACTGACTGAAGAAGAGATGGGGATGTACATCGATTTGCATCCTTTCTCGAATGCTTCACCTTATACTGTCGTTGAGACCATGTCTTTGGCAAAGGCCCTTACACTTTTCAGGGGTGTCGGTTTAAGACACCTATTGGTGGTGCCCAAGACTTCTGGGGTAAGAATTTTTTCCTACATACGTGTTTGATCCGTTTTATCTCATTTTTAATAGGTAGAGGTGGCAAGATGGTCAGGTTTGGGTAACGGGTCTGAATGGATTCAGTCTCATTATAATTTTATGAATTAATGTGTTAATTATGACCCACAACAGCAATATTATTACAAATTTACAATATCTATCTGATCTGTCAATATAAACTCTTTAGAAGGTTATGCATTAAGAGTAGACTTTAGCAGGCTTTCTGTTCCTTTTTTAAGTACTTTGTTCTAGACTTGTTTGAGATTAACCTAAGGTGTTAACCTGTACCCAATCTGACCCAAATAAGTTGCGATAATATTGGTTCGTTCGAGTGAAAATGGGTTGGACAACTTGCCTAAACCAAGTTAAAATTTATAGATAGAATACTATGGTTGTGTATTCGTCTAACTTAACGACATTTCCTAAAGATTGATTGATATTTCCGCAACTAAATGCCTACTTTTCTAATATTAATTTTTTTTCTACAAACTAGTTACCTAAGAGCTTAGGGGAATTGTATAATCATCACAAGCACACGTACAGGACACACACACTCTTATTTAAACTTAAATGGGATAATGAACCCATTTTTTAACCCAACCAAGTTGCAAACCTTCTAGTAGATACGGCTATTCCGGCCCATTTGTTTATATGATCTAGGTTTTCGGTAACCGTGGAAATGGGTAGAGCCAGGTTGACCTTCCAAAACTGAAGTGGCCACGCCAACTTCCTGAAATGGGAGGGCTTTACCTGGTTTGAGTCTGTGGCGGTGGGCTCAACCCCGAGGATTAGTCAGCCAAAAGGTTGGAAACCATGGTCACCCAAAAAAATAAGTATTTTACTGAATATGATTACATAAACCCAAGTTAGTAAATGACCTAATCTTATGGTTGTGAGTAGTGTTAAAAACGATCAAAAGTTGTAAGCATTGAACTATTGAAGTACACTTTAGGCCACTTTCAGCTTCATCTTGCATGTCCCATTTCCTTTATACAAGTAGCTAATATGTTTCATTTGACTCATTTTTAATAAAGTTCAACCTGAATTGGCTAGCTTTCATATGAATGGGTTAGAATGCCACCTTTAATTGACTTATAAAACTTCTACTTCGGTGTACGCATGTTTTGTTAATGTTTATGTTGCCGTTGTAATTTCTGATTTCTATTTTATGGTCCCATGAGACCTACAAACTTAGCCATAAGAAGCAAATGTTATGCTGCTTATTGAAATTATATTTCCTGTAATGCTAAATGCATCTTCTAATTGCTGTTTGTTCCCCCTTGCAGAGACTACCTGTCGTTGGTATATTGACACGGCACGATTTCATGCCAGAACACATACTTGGTTTGCACCCAACGTTGGAAAGAAGCAAGTGGAAAAGATTAAGATTTAAGTTCCCTCTTTGGAACAAAATATTCTAGTCAGTTTCCTCAAACTGAAATCTCAGCGTCTATAAATAGTTGGCCCGTAAAACAAATGAGCAGTGAATGAACATATCCATAACGAGTTTCTACTATGCGGCTTAATCAGGCAAGTCTGTAATTTTATTAAATTAAATCTGGTGTATAGAAACTTGTTCTTTCAACCGTGTGTACTCTTTCTAGATTAAACCTTACTATTATTTAACATTAAAGCAATAATGTATCCTTCTTTTTGGTTTTTAGCACAATCGTGCACGTCGATTCTTGCTGCTACTCTTTTGCATGCACATTTCTGCATTGCTAGCCTCCTCACCCCTGTAACAAATAAGTAATATGTTTAGGACTAACCCGTCAAAACTTAGCACTTTATTTTTTTGGTATTTTATATTTCTATTTATATTTTGTGGGCCTTGATTGATAAAATGATACTCGTAAAATAGCATGAGAAGTGAGGTATATATATGGACCGAAGAGATAGTGCCTTGATGTTTTTGCCATGAGTGTGCAGGTAGACAACAGGTAGTTAATTATAGTCGCTAATTCTGTTATGATTTTGAATTCTTCGAATTGATATGCTATAGATTGTATATTAGGGCGATTGTCGAAAAACCAAGTCTCTAGACTTTATTTTTATTTATTGAACCCCTTCAAAACTTAACATCAAGTCATTTTTAACAATAACATTTATTTTATTTTATTTTATTTTTTATTTTTTTTTGTGATGCATGATTAGATCCTGCAACTTATCAAAGTTATATGAAAAAATATAAAAATTTCATGATTGATTTCTTAGACTTTTTAGGAAGTTCACTTGGTTTAAGTATTAGAAGTCCTGACTCCACAGATCTAAGTTTGCAAAAAGATATCAGACGCTTGTGTGCATTCTATAGCATACTTTTACAACAGTTTTGCCGTCCTACAAAAGATTCTTAACTACAGTTGCCATATATGCAAGTGAAAAGTCTGTCTTTAGTTTTGAAAATCTTGCTAACCATATTAACAAGTTGTATTTTTTATTTATGTATGATCAATACATGACACACAAGTACCTATTAGAATATAAGATTTTGAGTAACGTTGGTGATAAAAGGATAAAGTTCTTTCTGATGCATGGTTGGATTAACTAGTCGGTTTTGAAGATGAAAGTAAAAGGAATTTTCACTTCAATTAATAATATTAGAGGGAAGGGTATCATCACTTTTGCAGCTCGCCATTCACACGTGGAGTGTGAAATGGCACTGCCATTCACCTATTACCACACCACCGAGCTACCTCGCCATTTCAAATGTGACTGAAGTCACTTGCGCCATTTGCACACTAGCTTTGAATTTTTTGACCTTGGCCTTCAAACGGTTATTTTTTCAAGGGCAAATTGCATAAAAGTGTACCCAACTTATAGCCAATTTCAATTTAATGTACTATACTTTTTTTTCTTCAATTTAATGTACTCAACTTATTTTTTATTGCAATGTAAGACATATAACGGATTTCTAAGTTATTTTATGATGAAAAAATTACATGTTTCGTCTCTATGGTTTATCCCAATAACATTCGTAGTCCCTATTTCATTTTAATTACGCCAGACGAATGTTTTCGTCCGTTTTTATAGGTTTTCATACGTTTTGTCAATTTTTATACGTTAACTTTTTTAAAGAAATTAAAATTAAAAATAAATTACAATTTAAAAAAAAATAAAAAATAATTTTTTAAAAAAACAACAAAATTTATAAATTTATTTAAAAAACATAATTTAAAAAAAAAAACTTAAAGTTTTTAAAAAAATTAAAATTTTTAAAAAAAAAATTTATCCAGATTTAAAAAAAAAAATAAAATTTTAAAAATTTTAGTCTTTTAAAAAAAAATAATTTAAAAAAAATTAAAGTTTACAACTTTTTATATATTTTTTAAAAATTTTAATTTTTTTAAAATTTTCTTTTTTAAATTTTAACTTTTTTATTTTTTTTAAAACTTTAATTTTTAAAAAAAAAATTCTTTTTAAAAAAATTAAAAATTTTATTGTTTTTATAAAAGTTTATTTTTTTCAAAAAAAATAATTTTTTTAAAACATTAATTTTAAAAAAAAAATGTATTTTTTTTTAAATTTTAACGTATAAAAATTGACAAAACGTATGAAAACGTATAAAAGCGGACGAAAACATTTTTCTGGCGTAATTAAAATGAAATAGGGAATACGAATGTTATTGGGATAAACCATAGGGACGAAACATGTAATTTTTTCAACATAAGATAACTGAGAAATCCGTTATATGTCTTACATTGCAATCAAAAATAAGTTGAGTACATTAAATTGAAGAAAAAAAAGTAGAGTACATTAAATTGAAATTGATTATAAGTTGAGTACACTTTTATGCAATTTGCCCTTTTTTCAAATGGTAATTTTTTTATCCCACCTTTATAAATAATACCTATACATTAATCATTTTTCACACAAAAAATTTATTTCTTTCTACAAAAAATTATGTCTTGCTCACTTTCAGATACCATGGATGAAATCAAAGATGGTGTTCAAAAACTAATTGATGGTGGTGATTACATTCGTAAGGAAGAGTTTGTAAATGGAAGAAACTAATACGAAAAAGAAATTATGTCTTTACTTTTCTATAACTAATTAAATACATTATCTAGAATAAGAATCAATGAAATACATTACTAGGTTCAGCTTTTTTTCCAAACAAGAATGCTAACCATAATGTTATAGGTGATTCACATAAAGCTTTGAAAGTCAAAAACTTGATTTTTCTTTTAAAAATAAACTGTCACCATTATTTAATAAAACAAAGAAAACTCACTCATACTCTGTGTATGTTGTTTTAAAATAACAATATATAAATTTGCATAAGATTATAAATATCAATTTTTGTACTATATACGTTCAATAATGACTCATTTATTTCATTTTTAAAATAACCTATGTGGATACGAGTTTACATTTTAAATACGGCTAAATTACTGAAAACGGGGATACAACTATCAAATTGTAAGCACGGTTTACTTTAATATAAAAATAAATATACACGATTGTACTTATAACAATGGCTCATGTAATTCTTATTTATTTATATAAGGATATCTATAAATACATTTTTAAAAAACTTTAAGGAGTATACTTTAACTTTATCAACGCTTATTATGTGCTATTAAACTTGCATCATGTGTACAACATAATATCAGTAGTGAAATTTAAATAACAACATCAACATCTTTGTCAGCTAAATAAAATTATAATCTTGAGTTACCTAACAGAATTTTTTACAAATATTTTACCAAATTCTAAGGATATTAATGTATAATGAAAAACTCATGCATAAGTATTAGTTGTACTTATATCACAATTTTCATGGACAAATTCTTATATGTGTATATACTGAACTAAAATGTTAAAATAAATTTGATTTATGTGTAAACTTCGTGCGTGCATGAAACTTATAACTATATAATTATATGCAATTACCTTTAAAGACACAACATTCAATATTAATCCAGATTTTTTTTTGACAAAACTCCATGCATACACAGGTATTATAACTAGTTAATCACGATAACCATGCATTACCTTGAAATCATTTCACACTAATAAGTGATACTAGTAACATTTTTTTTTTGTCAATAAGCACTTTCTACTATATACACTATACACCGATTTTTGTCAAACATTTTTATACACGAGACAACCAAAACTCACAACAAACTTAACATGCAGCCGCAACTACTTTTGTCGTACACATCCTATCGCTAACATTAGGTTTCATAACAAGAATGTAAGATAATAGCAATAAACCGTCAACCAACTAAAGATGGTGGAATCGAGTTCATGATTCACAACATGTAAAAGTCCTAGTTTTAAGTTACCATCAAGCATTAAGAAATTACCCACCTTAGAATAGTTATAAAAAACATTTTCCTATGTTCTTAACCATGTAACTATGTAAAAATTGATATATGTTCATAACCATGTACTAAGTAAAAAGGAATATCTCAAAAAACCTACTAAAAATGTCTTAAAACTAAAAAACAATTATCGTGTTGATGTAACAGGAGTGGTAATTGATTACGCTGATGCATACAGCAAACACAACTAATGTTTTGTTTTTAGGAGTGGTAATTGACAATAGGTAAAAGTTCTATTTCTAATTGTCAATCATCATCAAGAAATTACTCACGTCAAAAAAAAACATTGGCATAAAAAAGAAAAAGGAATATCTTAAAGAATCTACTAAACAAGTCCTAACAAACAAAACTAATAAAAAAAAGTGGGTGACTTAAATGTTAAAGTTGTAGGTAGTAGTTGCTCCAATAAGCCATAACTCCCCCTAGCTTGAAAATCTTTCCCTCATTACCCTTCTACACCTTCTTTCCATAAATACATCCATACATGTGCCAACCTCTTTGGTTCATTCATTCAATCAACACCCATTATCACATTATTATTATTATTATTTCTCAAATCTTGCTTATTATAGATTGAATACATACAAAAAAAAAAAAAAAGAAGTTATGAACACATCATCAAATGATGGTGTGTCTGTTTGGAAAAGAAGAAGAAGATCTAATAAAGAGATCTGGAGTAATGAAAAGAAGAAAAAGAATAGTAATAAAAAAAAGATCCAAAAAGAATACCCATTATTGAGATATGATGAATTACCAGAGTATATGAAGGATAATGAGTTTATATTGAATTATTACAGAAGTGATTGGCCTTTGAAACAAGCCTTTTTTAGTCTTTTTCATTGGCATAATGAAACCCTTAATGTTTGGACGTAAGTGTTACTTTTTTATCTCTCTTTTTTTACTATTCTTTAATGTCATTTCTAGGAGTTGTATACTTGTTCATACTAGTTTGATCAAGATTTAAGTGTTGTGGAATTATTTTGGGTATGTTGCTATTTTTATATAGGGAATGTTTGATGGATTTGAATCTTGTTATAGAAATGTTGATGTTTTTACTCATATTTTCTTGATTCCAACATTATGGGAGCTTACACTTGTTGATCTTTTTTGGGTATGTTTATTAATTTTAGAGGTGTTTGTGATTGCTTATGATGGAAATAATCAATTTTGAATTACCATTTACCTTTTGAGATGAGCAGTTTGGAGCTACTTAATTAAATACTTATAAATCACTTATTATTAGTCGGATAAGCTAGTTGGATAGTTAATCCCAAACACTCTTTAAAACTGCTTATCTTTTGTATCAAAACAAAACTATAAAATAAAAAAATAAAAAACAACAACAAAAAATCTCAACGGGCAGTATTGTTTTTTATGTCTATTTAACACACTTGTCTGTATTATTTTTATGCTCTCTTTTTTTAGGCTGTTAGATTCATAGGACAGTTCATCTATGTTTCAGATTTTGTTGGGGGTTTGTATCTATATCTTGGCAGTATTATGTTTTTTACACCAAATTTTTATGGGGTTATTTTCATTCCTATAAAATTGGAGCATACATTGTTGTTAATGATCTGTGGGCATTCTCTTAATTTAATTTCTAACTAGTTACCCGGCACACCATTTTATTTGATAGTTACATCACTTTGTACAAGCTGTATAGCACACCGTACAACACTGTAATGCACAGATTGTGGTAAAAGTATAAAAAGTTGTGGTGTGATTATCATCACCCCTTTTTTTTTCCATGAACTTGTAGCATGTTCATAGTACTTGTACCTTTTATCATGACTTTTTTACATTGATTGTTGTTGGGTAAGTTAAAAGTTGAGATTTTTCACAGATTGAGTAACATGTTTTATGAAATTGAATTTGTCCTTATCATTCATTGTGTGAGATGTTGATAGTTCAAAAGCCAATATCGTGATAATCATCAAGGCTTGTACTATGTGCAATTATTCTAGTGATTCTTGTTGATTTGCATATACATGTCATATTCAGTTTTAGTATTCTTTTTAAGTAACTAATAAGAGCAAAAGGTATGCTTGTGTTATTGGTATGCCAAAACCAAAAACAATACCAATCACATGCCATTGCCTTACCATCCCTTTAGCCATTTGCATGCCAAACTTCCCTTGAGCCATTTGAATGGCTCACGCCATATGTGATGCTTTGTGTTTTTTTTCCTTTTTTTTTTATAATTGTGAGTGAGTGGGTAATTTTAGTGGGGTATTTTGTGGGACCCAATAACATGTTAGTGGTGTGTTATGAAGGAGGGTGTTTTAGTTATTGGTGAGTTATTGGGAGGTGTATGATGTGGCGCTGAGGTGGCATACCAATAACGTGTTATTGGTATCCACGATACCTTGTGCTCTAAGGTTAATCTTACCAAAAGGGTCAAAAGTTAGAGTCATGACAGTCTATACAATTTTTACCCGAATTGCCACCTATCATGACTAGCGTTTCCAATTCTTGTAAAACCGAGAAGCCGTGATGCATATGTTGAGTTTCATATTTGATGCTGTTTTTAATATAACATCTGTTGTGTTTTGGTATAAATAACTGACATTTTTGGCTGTTTGCTTGTTTTTCATGTGTAGGCATTTAATTGGATTTGTTGTATTTGTGGGATTGACCATTACAAACTTGATGCATGTGCCTCAAGTTACAGATTTCTTCAATTTATTAACATGGTATGTAAAGATTCTTATTCTCTCTGTTTACATATTTATGAAGCATGATTCATGCCACTTGTTCTTGCTTCTTTCTTGTAAACTAGACTTTTAAACCATATTCTGTTTTGTTACTACTTATACCACAAAATGGATGTACGATTTAATCGAATACACTACAAGACGGTTTGACAATTAGCCGAATATCCAAAGAGTTTACATTGTGGACTCAAATTAGTGATACCAACTATAAGCAAAACAAACCAAAAAAAGTAAATTGTCTTTGCTTCAAGTGAATTTGTTCCATCTATTTATATTGACTCGTGGGATCTTGTTTAGTTGGTCAAATGTCTTAAGTGTATCCTTCAATGTTCACACAATAGAATAATACTGTGACTCATAATTAATCAGCTGTCAAGAACTGGAAATAAATCATAATCTATCCAAGGAAAGATTCTTGAAACATGTTGTAAAACATGTTGAGCAATATTAAGTTTTTGTTTGTTTGTTTTGTTTTTGTTTTTGTTTTTTTTTTTCTTTCTCTAATTGACTCTGGTGATGATTTCCTTGATGATTCTGTAGTGTTTATATATTAGTTTTTATCATTTATTTACGGCTCTAATTGAAATTAAATTTTCAGGTCTTTCCCACTAAGCCCAGGCGGAAATGCTTCACATAATTCTATTATGGTGAGTGGTTGTTTAGTCCTTTGCTGCATTTCATATTACAGCTGCATTTTGACTTTTTTAGGTCAAATAGTTGGTGCTGAGGATTGGATCTTGTTAAAAGTAATTTGAGTATAATAGAAAAAAGGGATAATGGCCTATAAATGTATCTTACTTATCACTTTATCCTTTTATGTGTATCGAATTCTTTTTTTTTTTTGTTGCTATTCTATGTGCCTAACTTGCATTTTGCGTCACTTTTTGTGACTTTTTTGCCCCTCCCAGGTAATAGGTTAATAAATTGAATGTCAAAAAAGTCACAAAATACACATAAGGAAAATGCAAGTTGGGTACATAGACTAGCAAAAATATTAATTTCGATACATATAAAAAGATAGGGTGACAAATAAATACAAAGGGTACCATCTTACAATTTGTGACTGATATGACAACAGTGACATTAAATCCTAGGAAGTTTTTTATGTCGTTTTCTAATGTAGAAGGTAGATGCATTTGACTGTGCAAGTCCGGTGTGCAAGCTCTCTTTCTAATTTTCTCTTGTGTTATACTACAGGATACACCAAAACTAATTGACTTAAAACATGATTCATCGCTAGATATGGACATCGGAGCACCACTAGTGATGACTACACGGTGGCCATTCTTTGTATTCTTGGGCGGCTCAATGTTCTGCCTCCTTTCCAGCAGCACCTGCCATCTCTTCGGCTGCCACTCTCACCACCTAAACCTCTTACTCCTCCAAATGGATTATGTCGGTATTACCATCATGATCATCACATCATTCTTCCCACCAATCTACTACATTTTCCAATGTGAACCCATGTGGCAATTCGTTTATCTTGGTGGGATCACTGCAATGGGTGCATTTACTGTTATAACCCTTCTGGCACCAGCTCTTTCTAGTGGAAAGTTCCGTTCTTTTCGTGCTTTTCTCTTCATGGCAATGGGCCTTTTTGGGATTGTACCAGCTATTCACGCTGTCACAGTGAACTGGTACGAGCCTCAAAGGAACGGGATCTTAATCTATGAAGCTACAATGGCAGTTTCATATTTGACGGGTACTATGTTTTATATTACTAGAATCCCGGAAAGATGGAAGCCTGGTTGGTTTGATCTGGCTGGTCATAGCCATCAAATCTTTCATTGTTTTGTGATCATGGGTGCATTGGCTCATTATGGTGCTGCGCTTGTGTTTCTTGAGTTTCGTGGTCAAGTTGGTTGCCAGTGACTGATATTGTTTAGGGCCTATACGTTTAATATTTTCGGTCTAAGGGTCCCATTGATATGAAAGTGTAGAATGAAAATGTAATTGTGAGTCCAAGTATGTTGTGAAAGGGGTCCAATTAATTATTTTTTCTATATTTTGCCACAAATTTTTTGTTTGATTTTTTACATTATAATTGTTGTATCATGAGAAGTATAAAACTCAAAGTTGTAACTATATGAATGGATAGAATGTTAAATGTATTATGCAAGTGTTGATCAGTTTCTGGATTTTATGTATTTATTTTCTAGGAATCCTAGTCATATTCATTTGTTTTGTGTGTTTTCTTTATACTCCGTAATTAAAAAAGGTAATGGTCTAAATGGTAAGATCATAAAAGTGTAACATGTAGATGCATGTTTGATACAATATAGAATAAAACTAATGTATAAAAGTGCAGACATCATAGATTTTGCTGATGGTGTGAGTGACGAAAAGAAATGCATATTCCAACATCTTCTTCAACTTAATTAAATGTCTAGAAGCAGTCGTCTTTTCTACGTTTAGATGAGACTTTTATCAAAATGCAGCACCCTATGTTACGCTAGGTGAATAGCAGATGTAATAAATTGTCATTAGATAGATGAAAATGGGCCGATTTCTAGATGGAGGCTGTTAATTTCTTAGTGGTTGATTATTATGCAGCATATCTGGTTCTTCATTTCTCTAGCTCCTCCCTTGTTAGTAGGCGACCCGTTTTAACTAAACGTTGGCTGCTTTTATATAAATTCAGTTTAGCTGATTGAATAGTAAGTTGATGTGTTCACATAGTTCTAACTCTCGACTTTGATCTGTATACACACATGCATGTATATATTAAAAGTTTGATGTAAAAAATTGTGACCGGAAAGTTTGAGACTTCGATCTTATTCATCATTCAGTCAACTTTAAATAGATGAACTAACAATCAAGCTCTTACAGATATTTCAGTTCATTGACAAACCGTACAAAGTTCATCATGGTTTAAATTGAAATAAGCGATAACCATGATCATGGATCGGTAAAATCCTTTCTTAACTTTATGGTAAACAAAAGTCCGGTTAAATATATTCCGTACAGTGGTGCCCCAAGGGTAAAGCAATTAAAGCCACCGCTTTAGGCCCCCAAATATTTAAAGCCCCAATTTTATATTTTTTTTAGGCATCATCTTGAGGTCTCGATATATAAAAGCCGCCGGCTACTAAAACTGACAAATTAAAATATTAGGGATATTTGAGTAGTTTTCGTTTATTATTTAGGTTCATACAACTAAATCTTTATTTGAGTTAAAAAAAACCCGACTAGATCCATCATTTTATTATTTCAAAATGATAAATTAAGCTCATTTAATGCTACAAGTTTTAACGACTTTTAGCCAATTTTGTAATTTGAAAAAATTACTTATGAATATCGTCTTGTTAAGTTGATCGATCATATGAGTTCGTTTGCTCGGTTAAACCTATACCAAAGAGAGTTGCTTTATTCTGGATACCATTATTTTGGTGCTTACTAAAGAACAAATCTTCACTATCCATCTAGTTTGATCTAATGGTAAGGATTAACCTAAGATTTAATATGTAAACCTAAGTTCATGTTTTTTTCCCCCTTTTTTCTTTGTCTTTTTGTCTTTCTTATTTATTCACATTTTTTTGTCTTTTTTTTTTAATTCACGTTTTTTTATTTTAATTCAAGTTTTTTAATTTTATTGTTATTTTTTTCAAGCTTTTTTTCTTCGTTTTCGTCTGTTTTCATACGTTTTCGTCAATTTTCATTTGTTTTCGTCCATTTTCACCCGTTTTCATCCGTTTTCATAGTATTCATCCGTTTTCTACCGTTTTCGTTCGTTCTCATACGTTTTCGTCCGTTTTCTTTCATTTTCGTCCATTTTTCATACGTTTCCGTCTGTTTTCAGACGTGTATTTAAGCTTTCATACGTTTTCTTACGTTTTCGCCCATTTTCGTCCGTTTACATACGTTTTCGTTCTTTTTCATATGTTTTCGTTCGTTTTCTTTCATTTTCGTCCATTTTTCATACGTTTTCGTCCGTTTTCATACGTGTTTTTACTTTTTACGCTTTCATACATTTTTGTCCGTTTTCATACGTATTCGTCCGTTTTCTTATGTTTTCGTCAATTTTCTTACGTTTTCGTCCGTTTTTAAATGTTTTCGACTGTTTTCAGATCTTTTCATACATTTCTGAATCATAAGTAATATTTTGAATATCACAAGTTATATTCTGTGATATTCAGATTATCACAAGTGGTATTCTGAACATCACAAGTGATATTCTGTGATATTCAGAATATCACAAGTGATATTCTAAATATCAGAACTGATTTTCTGAATATCATAAGTGATTTTCAACTGATGTTTTGTAAAATGAAAATCACAAGTGACACTCAGAATATCACAAATGATATTTAGAAAATCACAAGTGATATTAGAAAATCACAAATGATAGATATTCAGAAAATCACAAGTGATATTCAGAAAATCACAAGTGATATTCAGAAAATTACAAGTGATATTCATAAATTACAAGTGATACTCTGAATATCACTTGTGATATTTAGAAACGTATGAAAACAGACGAAAACGTAAGAAAATGGACGAAAACATAAGAAAGCGGACAAATACGTATGAAAATAGACAAAAATGTATGAAAGCGTAAAAACACGTCTGAAAACGAACGAAAATGTATGAAAAATGGATGAAAACGAAAGAAACAGATGAAAACTGACGAAAACGTATGAAAACGAACCAAAACGTAAGAAAACGGATGAAAACGTATGAAAATGGACGAAAATTGGAGAAAACGTAAAAAAACTGACGAAAACGTATGAAAACAACGGACGTAAAGCGAAAACTTAAGAAAACGGACGAAAACGTATGAAAACGGACGAAAACATATGAAAACGTATGAAAACATACAAAAACGTATGAAAGCAAAGAAAAAAACGCGAATTAAAAAAAAAGTGAATTGTATAAAAAAAGAAAAAAAAAAGAAACAAACTTGAATTAAAAGAAAAAACGTGAATTAAAAAAAAAAAGTGAATAAATAAAAAAGACAAAAAGACAAAGAAAAAAAAAGACTTAGATTTAAATACTAAATCTTAGGTTAATCATCACCATTAGATCAAACTAGATAGATGATGAGAATTTGTCCTTGGTAAACACCAAAATAAGGGTAAGTAATTGAACTTTTATCTACTAAATAATACGAACAAGCCTAGTTTGTGTTGCTTCGGTTCTTTAGCCATACTTATTGATTGTCATAAAACCGAAGTTTAGTTTTCTCCTTTTTTATATTATTTTTTCTGCATCTTCAATCAATTTTCAGATTTTCATTGTATTTTTGGTTTTGATATTTTGATATTGAGCCAATGAATCGAAAAGCTAATTTTAAGCAAAAAGAAAAAATATTACCTAAAAGACTTTATTTTTTAATTTCGCTTTAGTCCTTCAGAAGGTTTCAGCCGCCCATGACTCCGTATCACTTTTAGTTGCATCAAATAAACCCGACATAGCATTTAAAAAGTGTTACAATTAGTTGCTTGTTAAAATCAACCAAATAAAGACTATTGATGTGATTTAAATCTCATGTTTCATCAATGAGAAATGATACATGAACTTAAACTTAGGTCTAAACTTAGACTTAAAACCAAGTGTCAGTATCTTGATAGCTGCAGATAAGGACCTACTTATTTTACAACCTATCAGGATGATGACAAATAGTTTTAGGTCTAAGTTTAGGCCTATGTTTAGGTCCATGTATCATTTCCAATGAAAGTTTAGGTCTATGTATCATTTCTCTTCATGGGAAATGATACATGGACCTAAACTTAGACCTAAAACCAAGTGTCAGCATTCTGATGGCTGCAGATAAGGACCCACTTATTTTACAACCCATCAGAATGATGGCGAATGGTTTTAGATATAAGTTTAGGTTTATGTATCATTTCTCTTCATGAGAAATGATACATGGGCCTAAACTTAGACCTAAAACAAAATGTCAGCATCCTGATGGCTGCAGATAAGGACTCAGTTATACATGGACCCCAATTGATACTTAAAGACAAATCTGGTTGTAACAGATAATAACATGTCTTAATCAAAGATAATTTCAACACATTTATATGATTGGATTTAAGATTAATTGAACGATAACATATTTTTTACATACCAAAGGATCAATCTTCACCATTCATTTTTATTTGATTTAATGGATGAGATTAATCTCAATAATTTAAAAAACCCACTTTCATCATTTTTCCAAATATTAATATCTTTCAAACCGTTAATCGTTAAGCGAAAAAAATATATAATTGCGACGAGCATTTAATTATCTTTCTATAGATAGGCACTTTGATATACTTTGAACAAAAAAAAATCGTATTTTTCACGTTTTTTTTTAAAGTTTTTTCGTTTTATTACGTTACTGAAATTTGCATTAAAAATCATATATGATAAAACACTAATCTGAATATTACATGTGATATTAGTGTTAAATCATATATGATATTTAATATCACATGTGATATTAGTTTAAAATCACATATGATATACATATCATATCACATATGATATACATATCATATATAATTTAACATTGATTTCACATGTGATATTCATTTTAGTGTTTAATTATATATGATTTTTTTCATGCAAATTTCAGTAACGTAAAAAAAAAAAAAAAAAAAAAAAAAAAAAAAAAAGACGAAAAAATGTGAAAAAAAGAATTTTTTTTCTTTTTTTCGAAAGTATATCAAAGTGCCCGGCTATAGAAAGACAATTAAATACTCATCGCGACGGTATAAATATTTTCGCTTAACGATTAACGGTTTAAGAGATATTTAAATTATAAAAAATAAGTGAAATAATAAAATGCTTTTAATCTCAGCTATTGATTTATTTTTAAATGGATGGTGGAGATGAGTCCTTTGATATGTGAGAAAGTTTAGTATGTAAAATAACTCTCGTCATATGATTGTATCTTATACAATTGTATCATTTCCTTTCTACAACTTGAAAATAATAAAAATACTGAACAATCAAAATAAATACTCTAGGAACTAAGGCATTTCACGTTAGTAGCAACTGACTCGACCTCTAAACTCAAGAATGAATGTGAGGTTGTAATAAGCTAATGTACTTCAAAAAAAAGAAAAAAAAATGGTTGTTAAATGAAAGACGCATGAGTTAAAGTAATCAGACTTGAGACTTTCATATCATAATTATAGTTATGTTTGGCACATGAGATTATGAAGAAGTCATGCTTATTTTTAAAAAGAATAAGCTATCTAAATAATCATCTTTGTTTGGCAGACAGAACTTATAAGAGATTATTAAAAAAATAATCTTCCATAATCTCTGAAAATAAAATATTACTTCATGTAACTTATAAATATAATCTCTTTTTATAATCTTTTTTCAGCAACAGCACCAGCACCAACATCAACACAATCTATTTTTGCCAAACACACCCATATACGCCAATTGTGTTAAATGAAAGGCGCATGAGTGCCTCAGTGGGCCTCACGTAATCAGGGGAGAACCTCCCTTTTGTACCATTTGTCACGACCCGCCTACTCGTGGTGATCATTTTCAAGTATGCTCGGGATTCTAGATTATTCCACACTTCTCTTGGAAGTTCTTGGATAATTTTGGAAGAGTTTAGAATATGTTAGAAAGTCTTAGAAAATGTAGGAAGATCTAGAATGGCATGGAAATTCTAGATCTCTCATGGAAGTGTGTAGAACTTGTACATAGAAGTAGTATAAATAGGGGAGGCCTCATTTGTTCAAGGCATCCATAGAAGTTCTCTTGTAAAGTTATCTTGTAAAGAGTTCTCTAAGTAATACAAAGCATTTTCTTTCATTCCACTTGTTCCTTTCTTAGAAACTATCTTTCGTTGCATACATCGTTGAGTATTCGAGCAAGGCTGAACTTAGTCGAGACTAAGTGCCGCACGGGAGACCTTGTAGAGACAAGTCCGTGACAAGTGGTATCAGAGCGAGCGTTGATTCAAGGCGATGGCAAACGAGACCGAGAAGATTGGTGCTAGTGGAAGTGCGGTCATTGACGAAAGGCAAGGTCGCGATGATAAGCGTCAAAGACCCGGAGAAGAGAGGTGCATCTAAGGACATTATGTCGAGCTTTGATAAGAGATTGGCGGGTGTTGAGACATCCGTGTCGAAGTTGAAGACCCAAGTTGAGGGCTTGGATGGTCTAGACACCGAGTTTATGACCATGAAGGATGACTTTCGGGAGGTCATCAATACGCTTAGTGGCGAATTTAAGCGTGAAATCAATGGTCTAAAAGAGTTGTTCGTAGGCAAAATCTCCAACATTGAGAAGACCATCAAAGACTTGCAAGCCGATGTAGTGCTATGCAAGCGATCCATGGCTAACGGAGGTGGAAACGTTGGTAATAATGCTCCGAAGATTGATGTTCCAAAACCATCACCGTTCGTGGGAAAGCGGGAAGCTAGGGCGGTTGATGATTTCTTATGGGAGATGGAGCAATACTTGGAGGGCGTCAACATTACGGATGATGATATCAAGATCAAGATGGCGACCCGATACTTGAAGGATACCGCGGCGTTATGGTGGAGACGTCGATATGGAGATATCGAGCGAGGTACGTGTACTATCGATACTTGGGCTGATTTTGTTGCGGAACTTAAGAAACAATTTTACCCCGAGAATGCTAAGAACGAAGCAAAGAGTCGGCTTCATAAACTTAAGCATTCCGGAACGATCCGGGATTACGTTAAGGAATTTACTACACTAACCTTGGAGATTCCGGATCTTTCCGAACAAGACTCTCTCTTTTATTTCCTCGATGGTTTGCAAGGATGGGCTAAGACGGAGTTAGAGAGACGTGGAGTTCAAGACCTTGCCACGGCTATCGCCCATGCCGAGGGCTTGATTGACTTTAGTACGAGAAGGGAAACGTCGAAGCCGAAGGATCGAAAGGTGAGCCATGAGAAAGGTGGGGGAGAAAAAGTCGCTCAAGCAAAGCCCGATAATACACGTAAACCACCCACCGGAAAGAACAAGGAAATAAAGACGGCCTTCAAGAGTGGTGGATGCTTCATATGTGACGGACCTCATAGAGCTCGAGATTGCCCCAAGAAAGCAAGCCTTAACGGAATGATGGCTCATGAAGACAAAGGCCCAAGTGATGGTGGATGCATGAGCTCGATGAGGATTCTAAATGCAATCAAGGCCAAGACGGATGTGCCAAAAGTTGTAGGGAAGGGATTGAAATTCGTGGAAGCAACCATCAATGGGACTAAGGTACGTGCTCTAGTAGATTCCGGTGCCACTTATAATTTCGTGTCGGTTGATGAAGCCAAGCGGCTAAGGATTAGCACTACGAAAGGGAGTGGGACGTTCAAGCCGGTAAACTCGAAGGCCAAGCCTATGGAAGGAGTGGCCAAGGATGTTCGAGCCAAGATTGGAGAATGGGAAGGGACGGTTGACTTGTCGGTGGTCCCGATGGATGATTTCGATGTGGTTCTTGGGTTGGAGTTCCTCGATAAGGTACGAGCTTTCCCTATGCCATTTGCTAATTCTTTATGTATCCTAGATGGTGGAAAGACTTGCATGGTTAGCACGGAACGGGATTCTAAGTGTGGAGTGAAGACCCTTTCGGCCATGCAATTCAAAAAATGGTACAACAAGAGCGAGCCTTGTTATTTGGCGGTAACAAGGCTAGAGACGGATGGCGAGTCGGGCAAAGTGGAGATACCGAAGGAGATTGAGAGGGTTCTTGATGAGTTCAAGGACGTGATGCCCAAGGAGTTGCCCAAGAGACTACCACCTAGGAGGGAGGTGGATCATACCATCGAGTTGGAACCGGGTTCCAAGCCACCCGCCAAAGCCCCTTACCGAATGCCACCACCCGAGTTGGAGGAGTTGCGTAAACAACTCAAGGATCTATTGGATGCGGGCTATGTTCGACCCTCGAAAGCCCCATATGGTGCGCCGGTGCTATTTCAAAGGAAGAAGGACGGATCCTTACGGATGTGCATAGACTACCGGGCACTTAACAAGGTAACGATTAAGAACAAGTACCCTATTCCCCTTATTGCGGATTTGTTTGATCAACTTGGAAAGGCGAGATACTTCTCCAAGTTAGACTTGAGATCGGGGTACTACCAAGTACGGATAGCGGAGGGAGACGAAGCTAAGACGACGTGTGTCACGAGGTATGGTTCTTACGAGTTCTTAGTAATGCCTTTTGGCTTGACTAATGCTCCTGCTACTTTTTGCACCCTTATGAATAAGCTATTTCACCCGTTCCTTGATAAGTTCGTGGTGGTATACTTGGACGATATCGTTGTTTATAGTCATACCTTGGAAGAGCATGTCTTACATTTGAAACAGGTGTTCCAAGTGTTACGAGACAACGAACTTTATGTGAAGTTGGAGAAATGCTCTTTCGCCCAAGACGAAGTCAAGTTCTTGGGACACAAGATCAAAGACGGCGGATTAATGATGGACGGGGCAAAAGTAAAAGCTATCCAAGAGTGGGAACCACCAAGCAAGGTGACGGAGTTGAGATCTTTCCTTGGCTTGGTGAACTATTATCAAAGGTTTATCAAGGGGTACTCGGCAATAGCATCTCCCTTGACGGACCTATTGAAGAAGAACAAAGCTTGGAGTTGGGACGAAAAGTGCCAAGCGGCGTTCGAGAGTTTGAAGAAAGCGGTTATGGAAGAACCGGTGTTGAGACTACCGGATGTAACTATGCCTTTCGAGTTACACACGGATGCATCGGACTTTGCTATTGGAGGAGTTCTAATGCAAGAAGGACACCCGATCGCATTCGAGAGTCGGAAACTAAACGAGACGGAAAGGAAGTACACCGTGCAAGAGAAAGAAATGACGGCGATCGTCCATTGCTTACGGACTTGGAGGCATTATTTGTTGGGTTCGAGATTCGTGATCAAGACGGACAATGTTGCTACAAGCTACTTTCAAACCCAAAAGAAGTTAAGTCCCAAGCAAGCTCGGTGGCAAGACTTCCTAGACGAGTTCGACTATCACTTGGAGTACAAGCCGGGGAAGGCTAATGTGGTAGCCGATGCATTGAGTCGCAAGGCGGAGTTTGCGGCAATCACCCAAGCCCAATTCTTCCTCCAAGACCGAATCAAGGAAGGATTGGAGCATGATCCTTTTGCCAAGAAGCTCGTGGCCCTAGCAAGAGAAGGAAAGACTCGGAGATTTTGGCTTAAAGGAGACATGTTGTTCACCAAAGGAGATCGGCTTTACGTACCTAAGTGGGGTGATCTTAGACGGTTAATCTTGAAAGAGTGTCATGATTCGAAGTGGGCCGGTCATCCGGGGATCAAGAGGACGTTGGCATTGGTTGAAGGCACTTATTATTGGCCAAGGATGGAGGACGATGTCGAGACATTCGTGCGAACGTGCCTTATTTGCCAACAAGACAAGATAGAGCAAAAGAAATCTGGAGGACTGTTGGAGCCTCTACCGACGCCCAAGGGACCATGGGAAAGTGTTTCCATGGACTTTATCACATGCTTTCCGAATTCGGAAGGAAACGGGAGTATTATTGTGGTGGTCGATCGATTCTCGAAGTATGGAACTTTCATTGCCGCACCACCCGATGTTACCGCGGAAGAGACGGCTAAGCTTTTCTTTAAAAATGTGGTGAAGTATTGGGGAGTGCCACATGTGATCGAGATCCAATATTCACGGGGCGCTTTTGGACGGAGTTGTTAAAGATCATGGGAACGGATTTGAACTTCTCTACGAGTTTCCATCCCTAAACGGACGGGCAAACGGAGAGGGTGAACGCGCTATTGGAGCTCTATCTTCGGCACTATGTGAGTGCCAACCAACATGATTGGGCTAAACTCCTTGACGTTGCTCAATTCTCGTACAACATGCTAAGGAGTGAAGCCACGGGGCAGAGTCCTTTTGAGTTGGTCACGGGGCTCCAACCATTGACTCCGAATGCCTTAGCCGCATCATACGAGGGGAGTAGCCCGGCCGCTTACAAGACGATGAAGGAATGGCACAAGCAAGCGGACTTAGCCCGGGTTTCGTTGGATAAAGCGGCTAAGAAAATGAAGAAGTGGGCGGATGAAAAGAGGAGACACGTCGAGTTCGAGGTCGGAGATCAAGTGATGGTGAAGCTCTTGCCTCAACAATTCAAATCACTAAGGAAGGTGCATAAAGGTTTGATACGGAGGTATGAAGGCCCTTTCCCGGTGATTGGACGTGTTGGAAGGGTTTCTTATCGACTTCAACTACCGCCCAAGTTGAAGATCCATCCGGTCTTCCACGTTAGCCTTCTCAAGCCTTATCATAAGGACGAGGAAGACTCGGAACGAGGGGTGTCCAAGCGGGCACCAACTGCGGTTGTTACTTCGTACGATCGAGAGGTTGATGAGATCTTGTCGAATCGTACGATACGAAGACGAGGAGTGCCAAGCTATAAGGAGTACTTGATCAAGTGGCGTAATTTGCCCGATAGCGAAGCAAGTTGGGAAGCCGAAGACTTGTTGTGGCAATTCGCGGACAAGATCAAGAAATATCACGAGGATGGCACGACGAGGGCGTCGCGAGCTTAGGTGGGGGAGGATGTCACGACCCGCCTACTCGTGGTGATCATTTTCAAGTATGCTCGGGATTCTAGATTATTCCACACTTCTCTTGGAAGTTCTTGGATAATCTTGGAAGAGTTTAGAATATGTTAGAAAGTCTTAGAAAATGTAGGAAGATCTAGAATGGCATGGAAATTCTAGATCTCTCATGGAAGTGTGTAGAACTTGTACATAGAAGTAGTATAAATAGGGGAGGCCTCATTTGTTCAAGGCATCCATAGAAGTTCTCTTGTAAAGTTATCTTGTAAAGAGTTCTCTAAGTAATACAAAGCATTTCCTTTCATTCCACTTGTTCCTTTCTTAGAAACTATCTTTCGTTGCATACATCGTTGAGTATTCGAGCAAGGCTGAACTTAGTCGAGACTAAGTGCCGCACGGGAGACCTTGTAGAGACAAGTCCGTGACACATTGCTCTTGTTTTTATGCATGGTTGCGCATTGATATGTGCAAAAACACATATCATTTCTTTATCAAATAAAACCCAAAATAACCAAGAAAGAGCCGTTTATTGCTAATATTTGTGGTTTTCTTGAGTTTGTGCTTGTGCAGGTACGGATATGTCAAATCACACAAAAAGAAGCCAAATCAGACGAAAATCTGAGCACGAGAGATTAAGAGAGTTTGAGCTGAGCCGGAAGGTCGAAATTGTGCATTTGTGAAGATTTTATTCTCTGAGGATGATTTTTGGAAGATATGATCACACTTGAAGAATTGTCAAGATCAGTCCTTCATCTTTGAGCATTTGGCAGAATTGACCCTTCAAGTTTCAGAAATTGCAAAATCAGCCCTTGGATTATTTGTGAATGACAAGATTGGCCCTTGAAAGAGATTTTCAGAATTACAACTTTGGTCCTTGGCAAATCAGAAAATACACTTTTAGTCCCTAAGTTGCTAAATGGATCACAATATTAGTCCAAGTCTAATATTAACTACTTTCGGCCCAAAAGCAAACACACCCGGTCCAATAACCCACACCTTATACCCGTATACTCAACCCGTTACCCACCTTTACCCATGTCAACTCATTAAAACCCGGTCAAACGAATCAAATAAATAATAAACAAATCTCACGCGCCAATTTTACCCCCAATCTTACCCAGGCTAAGAACCCTAGAATACCCCCACATCAATTAACCAAAATCAGTGCAATTGGAGGGCAAAACCGTACTTTCTTCTGACACCTTATGACACACCTGACATGTGCCTACTGCCAGGTCATCAATCCGCGTGCAACATCTCAATCTCTGCTCTCTGATTGGCTGTTGATGCGTGGCATGTGCAATCCAAGGGTTGAAATCATTTGGGATACGTGGAAGAGTGATCAAGGGCTCAGAATACTCCAAAAGAAACACACATTTGCAACTTCCAGATCTTTCCAAGACCTTGAGCTCAAGTATATAAGGACCCATTCATTCACGAGTTGGGATCATCTTTTCTTCTTTCTTATTTTCAGTAGCTTAATATCATTTTGTATTCAGTTTTAAGTTTTAATTTTCAGTTTATGTAATTCACTCTTGTATTTCAATTTCTTATTAATATAATTCAGTGTTAATTTCTCAAGTTTTTAATTAGTTGTTTATTATCCTAATCTGTTTATTACTATGGTCTAAAACTTATTTCATTAATCCAAATCTGTTTTCAGCTTATTTCTTCCTTAACTCAAAAATACAAAAAAAATCAGAAATAAATAATTGAAAAATAAAAAAATATTTCAATTCTTCTCGTAAGCTTCCATTAAGCTTAGCTACTGTTTTCATAAGCTCATAAAAGTTTTATATAGATTTTAGTGAGTTTATTTCTGCTTTCAATTCAATTTACTCAAATCTCATATCCAGTCAACAAAAGTCAACTGTAATCAAATGGAAGCTGAAATGGTTTAGATATCTGGTTTGATTTGCTGAATGGGGTTAGAATTGGGTTGATGAAGAGTTGGATTTGGAGAGGTTATGGGTTTAGGATAGTGTTACTTGCTGTTTTACATGTCATTGTGACAGGACTATTGTAAGTCTCAATCTGACTCAATAACTGCATCAGTAGAGTAATCTATTCTTATATAGTTTGTTATTATTGAATATTAGTCTGAATTTTGTAGTAGTTACTCTGATGTTTTATTAGTTGTAGAATTAATCTGTTTAGTATTGCATTAGTTTGATAAAGTGGTGTTTGGATCTGCTTTTTATACTGTGTTTGAGGTTAGATCAGTGATTAAGCTCAGTTGCTTGAGTCAAATTTAGGTCCAGTATAATCATTTTAGTAATCAGTTTGCACATTAAATCAGTAAAAGTCAAAATTGCATTTTAAACAGATTTAATATTTACATCAGTTGGAATTTAGAAGTCAATAGCTTAATCTAGGTTTAGACTTGGATTTATTAGCTTAGTTTAGTCTCTCTTAAGCTTATAACATCATAATCAGTTAGTCATTTGGATTCAAATCTCACTTAAGTCAAAAATCTAAATCTGTTCTAAAAAGTCAAAAGAGTCAAAACCAGTTTTTCACAAAACTTTGTTGAAGTTTCATAGCTTCAATTCTGGTCAAAAGTTATTGGAATTTTGGGAATCACAAGTTCAATTGGTCAAGTTTTGAAATCTTCTTTTTTTCAAATTTCTGGAAATCATTTTAAGCAGTTAATAAGCTCACTAATAGGCCTGATTTGCCCTGTTCACATTCAGCTTATAACTGAGTGTGAGCAGGCATCTTGCAGCTTATGCACAGTGCTTATTTTTGATAATTAGAGGCTCAATTTTGGTTTGTAGACTCTTTGGTTGGTCTTCTTGAAGATCACAATTCCAGTTTTCCATATAGCTCTTTTGATAAGCAGTTGCATTAGCTTATAGTTAGGGTGTTTGGCTGTTTGGATTTCATTAGCCACATTAGTGTAATCAGCTTATTAGAGGTTTAGACTAGTTGAATAAGTTGCCTTAGAGTTAGTATAGCATAATTTAGCTTCTGTAAAAGTTTGGTAGCTTATTGCACTCTTTAGCTTATTTTAAATAGCTTATTTGAATTCAGTTTACACATCAGCTTCTAAATCTTTCACATAAGCCATAGTTTTTATATTTTTCATACAATTAGAATGATATTTTAGACTTTTACTGAATTTTTCATAATTTTTCATCACTGTTTAGTATTTTTCCCAATTTAAAACAGTTTTTAGGACTTTTAAAATAGCTTTTATTGCAATTAAATCAGAAAAAGTTCAAAAAAATAATTTTTCAATTTTCATAGATTAAGATAAATACAAAAAGCAAAAAAATAATTTTTATAGATTTTTCCTAGCTTATTTTGTAATTTTTATCCATTTAATTAGATTTAAATAGTTTTAAATTCGTAAAAAATAGAAAAATAATCAGAAAAATACAAAATTAGTTTTGAAAATTCTCTTTAGTTATTTTATATTTTTGAAAAATAGTTTCATAATTTTCACCTTAATTTTCATAATTTTTAATATTTTAGTTTAGTTTTTAAAAGTTAAAAATTAGTTTTAAATCCAAATAAATATCAGAAAAATCCTAAAAATTAGTTTTAATTCATAAATAGTTTTCAAATTGCATTTTTAGAATAAAAGTAATTTTAGGTCATTTTTAGGATATAGATTAGACGTAGTTGCATTTTTATTTACGTTTCGTTTATTACGTTTTAGTTAATCTCGCACTTATGATTTCCCGTAGATTAGATTTCCCTTAATTACTTTCCCTTCTCCCGTAGTTTAATAAAATCATATTCAACAAATCAAAACATCGAGCATTAAATTCCAAACAAAAAACGACGTTGGCAATTCACGCCTCGTTGGGAAACGATTCGGGTTGACTAATCCGTATCAACGATCACACACGGGATTTGATTTAATATTCTTTTTCCTAAAGGAATTTTGAATCTATCTTCGTGATTATTTTTGATATCGATATTGAGGTTTTATCCATACACACATACCCCTAAGCCTACATTTGACGAATCACGCATCCATACATGACTCAGTTTACGGCGCCATTGGCCTTGCTCTTTTTGAACGAGTCTAAAGTAGTCCATTACATAAACAGAGTTAAAGAATTACGGAACTTCTACTAGGAGTGGTTGTGAAAGTAGAGTTATGAACTTATAATGGTAAAAACACCCAAGATCGTGATACCATTACCCACTCAATCCTTTTACAGTAGTAGGGGGTTTAGGTGGCAGGAGCTGTTAGCAAATCACTCGATACAAGAAATCTGTATAGATTCATATTTACCTACATAAGGATTAAAGAAACCAACACAAATGTAACGAAAAAAAAATCAGATCATACATGGTTCAGTCAAATGGGAATGGTCTACATCCATGGCCGAACTAGTGAATCTCTTTTATTCATTTCAATTGGTTTGGAATTACTTTAAAGATGTGTTTGTATGGAATGAACTACAGCCTAAATATCTATATACTTCAAGCTACTAAATATAATTTCTTGTCAACGATTTGCATATATACTAAAGCGTTCTAGTGTCCTTAGAATTCCACTCTATAACATCGGATTAAACGCCAATTAATCCAACTTGACTCCGCAATGACAATCAAATATGTGGCATGTGTTGCTGGAGAGCACATAGAACAGGGAAACACCCTAGGACATAATGAACAACTATAGTGTAGCCACCATTGGTGGTGGTCCGATTTGCATATCTAGTACGGATATGTTCTTCAGACAATGACTTATGTGGGCAGATGTGACATACTTATTTTTTGCCAACTAAGATCTGAACAAAATGTACGAGCTTGAATAATTTGATCGATATGACAATGATGTACAAACAACCATTTAAACCCAATGAACACAGGAATTAAATTAGATAGAGGCTATACTCAAAGGAAGAGTTGGAGATTTACGGTGGCTGATGATCTCGATGAAAGCTCAAAGATCACCCAAGCCAAAGGAACATTCATCAAAAGATCACTACTGAAAGTACAAAGATTGCGGACTTTAAAGAATCAAGACTACGAGCTAGAAAATTAAATTTATGTAATAGAATGCTAGAATTCAAATTTTAATTTCCAAGATGACCTCCCTTAGGGGGAGATTGTTAGGAATATGAAAATTCATGTGAAAGACTCGGTCACCCCGAGTAACATCTAGCATTAGTTAGGTCGTAGTCTTAATAGTAAACATTTAGTAACATCTACCCACTGTATGCCCGTTCCATAGCCCGTAAGGGGCTTTTTTGTAAGAACTATATAAGCCCTTTCCCACCATGGGGAAGGGTTGGATGTTCATTTGCTTTCAAGCTAATACATTACATTTCTCTCACTAGAACTCCCAACTTCTCTCTCTTTCTCACTCTAACATTCGCCCTAACCACAAGAATCAAGTGTGTTATGATAATCAATATTTTACACGTATGAGGCGGCAAAAGACAAACACAATTGCTATGCGGGACTATACTCCCGAAAGGACAACACATACTTGAAAGTATTATTTTATTTTTTGTGTGTATTGTGTAATAGGTATTTGTGTATTAGTGGTATTTTCAAATGATAAAAAATAAGAATTTTTTTTTAATAGAAGAGATAGAGGGTGATGCAATGGTTGAAGGGAAGTTAAAGGAAAAAGTTTAGGAGAGATAAAAAGCTAATGTGAAGTTGATGTGGCAAAGGAAAAACACTTACCACACCCTCGACACTTATTAAGAGAGTGAACGGGTAAACGGTTGAGCTTTTTTTTAACTCAGGTGCAAACAGCCTCACTGGCTAGTCCTGGGACCGTTTCAGACACTTTCCTTACCATCTGAATGTAAACACTTAGCGAGGTCTAAACTAGTCCTCTTGAGAAAAAAACTAAAAACCTTACCACTAAACTATTTGTTGATGATTTGCTACATTATCAAGATGGTGTTATTATATTTTCTAACAAAATACATATATTTCCAATATCTATTTTTTACACACACTTTCTTCTGTTTCTAAATTAATAAAACTGAACTACAGTCTATTACCTTGCAGGAGAAATATCATACCGCGACTGCACCAATACCATCTTGTCTCTCTTTTCTCTAATTCGTTCAAATGTTAACGTTTAACATCACCTCTTTTCTAATGAAAATTTAAGGTTATGTTTAGTTGTAGAAAAAATTTCTTACTTTTTTTATTTTGGTTTTCTGAAGAATGGAACGGTTTTTCTTTAATTAGAAATAGTTACGAATTTGAGGAACCCGTTGAAATGGTGTTACAGTTTTTTATTTTCTAATGAAAGATAAAAGTAGAGAATAGTAAATTGAACTTTTTAGATTTTTAGTTAAAATTTGAGAAACCAGATTTTTATGCTTTAAATTTTATTTTATTTTTAAAATCTGTAACTAAACCGGGTTTCCGTATTTTCCTTTTACTATAAAAGTTTTTTTAAAAAAAAAATGAGATTTCTCCCTGACTAAACACAATCTTATCTATTATACTTTTTTCGAAAAAGGAAAATATAAAGTTTAGGGTATCTTTACATTAAATGAAATTGTATATTCGTCTAACTTCCAAAGAGAGACATAACGTATAAAAAAATATCTCCTACTGATAAAGTTCCCAATTTTTCTAATCTATCTCACCGGTCACACGCTCTACATGTAGCACCAAGTACGATGGATGAAACACAGTTTCTAAACTCAAACAACAACAACAACGAAAACATGAAGAAGAAAAACAACAAGAAGTATCAGTTGTTGAAATATGAAGAATTGCCAGATTATATGAAAGATAATGAGTATATATTGAATTACTACAGAAGCGAATGGTCTCTCAAACATGCTTTCATTTCACTCTTTCTTTGTCATAATGAGACACTCAATGTTTGGACGTAAGTTGCAATTTTATCTTTCCTTTTTTTTTTATAAGTTGGTAATCAGTTTCTTGAATTGTATTATATTTATTTGGATCTTCAATAATTCCCCCCTTTGATCTTATTTTTTTTTGTATTAGGGGGGTTTTGGGATTTGCTTATTTTATTGGTTATGCTAAAATAAAAAAGCATAAAATAAGCATTTTGGGGGATGCTTGTTTAAGCTCATTTTTGGGCTTACGTGCTTACCTCATTTCGGGCTTATATTTCATAAGCTCAATTTTTCTGGTTTATTTTGAAACTTATCGCCTTATATAAGCTCGTTATATCATAATAAGCTGCACATAAGCTTGAAAATTAGTTAAAACAATTGGGCTTATGAAATATAAGCCGGAATGAGATTAGCTCGTAGGCCCAAAAATAAGCTTAAACAAGCCCCCCTCCCCCCGAAATAAGCAGCAGCGTTACTTTAAATTAAAGAAATAAGCAGCCCAATTTGAAAGTTTTTAGGTTAAGTATGAAAGGTTGTTATTTGACTCAACTCGATCCTAGTAAGAGTTAATCGGATTTTGACGAGAAAATATCTTCTCGCACCTGACTCTAGTAAGAGTTAGGGTTATGTGGGTTTAAGTTAATTTGGTTGATATGAATAAGGTTTTTTAACCAACGGTAACGTGACCTGAATAAGCTTTATATGGTTCAGGTTGGGTTAGTTGGGTCGAATTTTTTTTTTACCCCTAAATATGAGGTTTAAAAGATTATTTCAGATAAATACATTGAAATAAGCCACTCTATGTGTTTATAAGCAGGTCTATTTGTTTCATCCAAACACTACACTAGATGCAAAAAGCAGAATGAATAAGCAATCCCAGTCACTTTCTTAATTGTCTTGAAATAACGCGTTTAGAATTTATCACAAAGCGTATACGCAACTAGATCATGTTGGATTGAATTTTAGCATCTTTTGAATTAAAATAATATCTTCATTAAATTTTTGGGTCAGGTTGTTGCAACTTCTCCACCTATATTCTACCTGTCAATTTTTTGATTTAGAAGTTTAGATTTAAACTTTTTAGTTACAATGAAATGTAGATATTATTTTGATCTGTTGGGTAGGATCTTGTGAGTCATGAGATATTTGACTTCTAATTTTTATTATACACTTGATTTTCAGTACACCTTTGTTTTTACTTTTTACTGTATCGCTTTTTAGTTTCCGTGTTCTATCAAATGTTTGCTTAGAAATTTTTCTTAAAGTAATAATTTGATTCATTTTTAGAATTAGATAAATCTTTGTAAGTTGAAGTGCTCGCGTTTACTGTCTGACAATTCAGATTTTTTTGGTCATTCTGTTTAGGATTGTTGGCAGAAAACTAAAGATTGATTTTGCATATATACCAAGTTTGCTAATATACAATCTAGTGTTCACCTATTGAGAGAGTGTTTGCATTTGCAAAATGCAAATAATCACAAAACAGCGTATGGCAAACCATTACCAGAAAGTGATTATTTGCTTTTCCTAGAGAGAAAAATTAGTTTCGAAAAGGATTTAGAGACAAAAATATTGGTTTTGGAAATGCATGATCTGTTTAGCAAACGCAATCCTACTCAACCCCTGAATAACATATAACCAAATTCTTTTCTTATTTGTGCAGGCACGTGATCGGATTTCTTGCATTCTTAGTGCTGACAATTGCAAACCTGACCCAATTGTATCCGGTGACAGACTTCCTTCATGTTTCCAAATGGTATGTATTGCTCCAACAAACTTCAGGATTTAAATAAGTGTTTGATCAACTTTAGATCTAACTAATATGCCATTTCTTGAAATCTTTATCAAAATGTTGTGTAATGTCTATTCTTGCTATTCAGGCCATCGATTAGATGAAATGATTTTTTTTAATAAATGATATGTCACTGGAATGAACGAATGGCTCATATCTAGTTAATCGCTCAAAACCATATCACAGTACTCCGAATATGATGAAATAACAACTGTGACTATTGTTTAAAACGAAAATTGTAACTGTGTAAATGAGTAATTATCTTGAGAAGCTGTACCATTTCTTATTTGTGGTTCTTGTGGCTCCTGCTTGCTGCATCAAGGCCTTCATTTTTATAAATTTTATCAGCTGTTTAAAAAGAATCTACCATTTCTGTATATTTCTTTCAAACTTGGCAGGAAAAATCTTTTCAAATATGAGTTAGATGTTTAATATAAATGTTGTCAATTTTACCCATAATGTAGTAGTAAACTTGAAGGGAGGCGTTGAAATTGAATGTATCGTATTTACTTCGCAATTCACGATCCTTTAACAAAGCAATTATTTGACTTTATTTTGGAGGATGTTTATTTTACAGTAGTGAATTTTACCATTTATATTTTTTCAGGGTTTTCCCTTCAGATCATTCTTCAAGTACAACTCATCAGTTGATATCGTCGTCATACATGGATACTGCACCACCTCAAATACAAGTAACACGATGGCCATTGTTTGTCTACTTAGCTGGTGCAATGTTCTGTTTCATAGCAAGTAGCCTATGCCACCTCTTCTCTTGTCACTCGCATAATCTAAATTGTCTACTCAGTCAATTAGACTATACCGGAATCGCAGTCATGATCATCACCTCATTCTTCCCTCCAATCTATTATCTCTTCCAGTGCAACCCCGTGTGGCAATATGTCTACCTTGGCGTAATCACCATTCTGGGCGTTTTTGCAGTCATTGTGCTGCTTTCTCCAACACGAACGAGAGGAAAATATCGTTTCATGCGTACTTTGATTTTTGTGGCAATGGGTCTTTTTGGTGTTATCCCTGCAATCCATGCTACAATTATGAATTGGAATGTGCCTCAGAGGAATCCGACTTTAGGGTTTGAAGCCGCTATGGGGTTTTCTTACTTGGTTGGGGCTATGTTTTATGTTAGCCGAGTACCTGAGAAGTGGAAGCCAGGTTGGTTTGATTTAGTTGGGCATAGTCATCAAATATTTCATATCTTTGTGGTCATGGGTGCCTTGGCACATTATATCTCTGTACTTATACTATATGAGTACCGTCAGCGAGTAAGCTGTGATTGATCTTAAGCATTCGTGCACATTGCTGATTCAATAGAACACAATAAAGTGAATATTTATTGTATGTCACATATGTTTACAAAGCTAACATGTGTACTGATTACCAATTTACCATATAATGTATAACATGTGATACAGTTGGCCATGTGCAAATTTAGTTAGGATAGTTAGCTGAGCACAAGGTGAGGAAGATACCGATAACACGTTATTGGTATGCCACATCAGCGCCACATCATATACTTCCCAATAACACACCAATCACTCAAACACCTCTCCCTCATAACACACTACTAACATGTTATTGGGTCCCACAAAATACATTACTAAAAATACTCACTCACTCACAATACATAAAAAAACAAAAGAAAAAAAACACAAAAGAATGCAAATGGCTTGAGCCATTGCATTGACTCAAAACGTTTGGCTCACGAATGGCATGATGCTCCGGTATGGTTGGCTCACGAATGGCATGCATTTGGCACACCAATGGCACCCCATACCTTGTGCTCGAGAAGACACAATATGTAAAGAGGAATATGCGAACGAGATGCTAAATCGAGAAGACACAATATGTAAGCCTAAAATCGACGTACAACTTTTTTAGCATGTTAGGCTATATGACCAGTTCACCACAATTATGAGAAGGGACACTCTAGATGCCTAACCCAAACACGTACTACAACCCAAATGAAGTGGCTTAGATGTGGATCTATAAATTCAAAGGCATAATTATATACGTAGAAATATTATATAGGATATAGCATAAACGTTGAGGTATCTCTGCCGGGAAAAGTCGAGCCTTTTAGCTCTGATGTACACGCTGCCTAACAAGGTATTCATACGGTTGATTTTGGACATTTCCCCTGACCATTAGAAAAGTATACCAAGTGAAGTTTGAAATGATCTCTTCTGAAACTTTGGAACCACATTACCCCTAAACCACCATAGATATAGTTTTACTTTTAAATGCAATTTGCTGTAATTCAAGCCAAATTGTAGAAAGTGACAAGTGCTCTGTGTGCATTAAATAGTGACTAGCAGGGTATTCGCGCGATGCAGCGACGAATACCCTGTAACTATAGTTTGCAGCAAGCAAATTTTATTTTGTTACATGTTTTTTTTTAACAATAACCGTACAAATAATAATAATTTAAATTAAAACAACTTCGCGAATCATGCAACCAACCAACCAACTCGACTCATGAAGTCAAATAAGTACGCGACCTCGTGATTTATTAAACCAATCAAATGACCAAAATTTCTCAATATCATGAAGCATAAAAATCTCGTGACGAAACGTGATCTCAAAAAATAACTCCTAACCAATCAAATAGCACAAAGGTATCCCAAAAAGATATTCAAACCCCGTAAAAATAATTTAGTCCAAATCCAAAATTTATGTCAAAAATTTATAGCCCAAAACAACCCTATACCATATAATAAAATTAGCTAACCATAAACTAACCATATTTCCGGATTAAAAAAATGCTACCAGCCTAAATTAACAACTCTACTTTTATAAGTATATTAATACCAAGAAACAGTTAACCCAAATAACTTCTTAAACAATCACACGGCTCCATCTCTTTACATTTCACCATTGCAGTCAACACTTCCATCCTTATTTCTCCATACATCACAAACGTCTCCCACCTTATAACTCCAAAATTGGAGCCTCCTAACACAAACTTTCTTTTTCTCTTTCTGTTTAGTTCAAACTCAAACCCATAAAAAATCACCACCTCTAATTCAATCTGTTAAAGATAACCAAGCACTCAAACACACTCTATGACTTTTGTTCTCGTTAGTAGTGTCCCACAGATTTTGAAATCAAGATCTTTGTAACAGACAAAAGTCTCGGGTAGGCGTGACTTAGATGTTTTGTTTCTTTTTAAGATCAATGATGAGTTTGATGTTCAAGCTAAGAACAATACTTTAAGATTTGTATAAGAGATAACACAATCTGAGATCATCATTTTATTATTATTATTATTATTATTATTTTTTTTTTAATGTTGTGAAGCTTTTGTTAGTTAGGATTGTGAGATGGGGAGTGGTTTGTTCTTGTTGCTCGCTGTAGACAATAAGTTTGATTTGTCTTTTCTTTTTTTCTTTTTTTTTCGTTGGACTTTCTTGTACTTATGATAGTCTTGGTTAAACCCATTTGGTTCGGTTATCTTGTGGTAACTCGAGTTTAAGTGGTTAGTCTCACAAAAATATCTAGGAGTTATCGGTTGAAGGGACGAACCCTTCGTTAATTTTTGGAGACGACCGATCAAGTTTGACCCTCATGCAGGCACATTGGCGACCAAACCGATCGATCACAGCCTAAGGGATTTATTTTTTAGTGCTTGGCTTATTAGCTTGATTTGATTGTACATTGGGGTTAAATAGTTGTATATTTTGGTGAAGATGTGAATTAAAGTGTGTACTAATTGCATGTGTTAGAATATGTTTTTTTTTAGTTTTATTTGTGCTACATGTGTGTGTACATTGTGCTTAGTGATTTGTATTTATTGGTGAAGGGGTGTATTAATTGTAAATAAGAAATAGTATTTTAAGATGAGAATTATTTGTGTTTAACATGCTTGTAATTTATATTTGATGAGTTGTATTTGCTTAAAATTGTATTAATGGTCGTCTTAAAATATTAGTAATTAGGAGAGAAGGTCATCCATGTTTTATAAGTAGTATAGATAGGAGTAGGAAATACTTAAGAAAAAAATTCGTTAAGCAAATAAAAAATAATATGCAAGTCGCGGCTTAGCGAAGGGGCCTTCTACGAGAATGTTGTGAAAAAGTTCGTTTTGTTATAAAGAAAGTTGAAATCTTTCGTATCAATCTTTGAAGATGAGTAAGGATCAAATGAGAAATTAAATTAAAATGACAAGTGTGAGAAAAACGATAACCGCGCATTTAAGATGCACCTATAAATATAGATGCATCTCCCTTTAAATTTCTCTCCTTCATTTGAAATATGTGGCTGAATTTTTTTTTCATTTTTCTTATTTCAACTTTCTTCTCACTAGATTTCTTCCCCTCTGAGGATAGCAAATGATACAGTACGATTAAGTTAATATGATCACCGATCTTTTCTCTCTTTAAAGCAGGACTTAAATCGTAGCATGTATGAGTTAAGTTCTTTAACTACTACTAGATCAAGTTAATAGTGGTTTATGAAGCTATTTCCAATCTTTTCTTATTTAATGTCTTTTGTACCGCTTATGCTATTAAATGTTGGGTTAAGTCTATAAATTATAAACAAACTTTTCAACTTTTACACATGTTATAAACATGGTCGAAAATGTTCTATTATTAATATTGAAATTTGTTGTGACTTGTAAGTGTTAGAAATGTTACGGGTTGATTATTCACGTTACATAAACAATTTCCACGTCATTTTATTTTATTCCACAATATTTTGACCCGACAATTCAATTGGTTGTGACACTTATGCTTATAACGTGATCCAAACCTAATCCAAACCCTAACCCTAGTATCAACCCGATCCAAACCCTCAAATTTTATAACCCGGTCCCAAATAAGAACTTAACTTCAGTTTTCCTTCCCCAAATATAAACCCTAATATACACACAATAATCTAAAACCACAATAAAAAAACCCTCATCTAATCCATATTCGCATCCACTTTAATATACAATCCCAATTCCAGCCCCACATAATGTCTTCTTCATTTTCCCTCTTTAATTTTAGACCAAACCATGACTTTCCAACCCAATGTGATTGTGGACTTCCATAAAGGAAGTTGTTTCTTGGACACCTACCAAACCAGCAAGAAGATTTGTAGTTTGTCATAACAAATGGGCATGTATTTCATTGATTGATTTTGTAACCCTAATCTTTTGATAATGTATTTCGCATATGATTATGTAGAAACCTGTAAAGAAAAAATGTGATGTTTGGGAGTGGTAGAACCCATAGATTGATAGTGATTAGTACAACCAACATTTGTATGAAATGTGTTAGTGCAAATATTACGATATTTAATCTATACAGTCTCGTTTGTTTTGTTGATGACAAGCATGTAACTTATAATACATAACGTAAAATGTACAAGTTACTCGTAATAATATTTTTTCTCAACATTCATTCAACACCTTTCAACGTATCGAGTCTTCGTATGCTACAACACAGGTTCGTACATGTTTGTTATGATGCGTTATAACCAAACCCCTAATAAACCATTAACCACATCTAGTAAAATAGTTTGTATAAAACCAAAACCATTTTCATAAAACACTTATAAGTAACTTTTGTTACTTAAATTTTTATAAAAATACATAGTTGTAAACTAATCAAATAACCATACAAAGTAGTTTGGACTATCCATAACCCAAAACTCATGACTCATGACCCATAGCCCATGGTGATTGCATCATGCATGACATCACAATAGGTAAAATCCATGACCCATGATCCAAAGTTCATGACCCATGACTCAAAGTCCATAACCCATAACCCAAAGTATGTATTCCATCATGCATGACATCATGTTGGGTACTCATGACCCATGACCTAAAGTCCATTACCCATAACCCTGGAATTCATAACCCAAAATCTGGATGTTTACCTAGATGGCCGGATCCCTCGCGTCCCTTGGTTTATAAGGGCCGGATCCCTTTCAAAGGGATCCTTGACATAAACATTTTTGGTTCTTTTGCCTATAAATACCAACCTTTGCACATACATTTCCATACACTTAAACACTTTATTTTCACTAGTTTTTAGTATACATTAGTATCCCCTAGATCCACCATTAAAATCAATATTTACAATGTAAACCCCTTGATCATAATGCTTCTAACCTTCATTTTGTTGTAAGCATACTTCCATGATGATCCACCAAAGCAAATCTCAGAAGACCTTGCCATTTTCATCCACTACATGTACATATATATGAAGATCTACAATATTGGTGATCTTATCATCTTCATCCATTTTAAGGCTTCTCATCAATAAAAAATTATTTTGATTAGTCATTTATATCCATTAGCCACATTATCTTAGATCATCATTTGTAACATCATCTTGTATCATTAGATGGTTTATGTTTTTGTGCCATAAAACATAAGGTTTATTATGTTCGGCCACAAAACATAATGGGTTTGGTTGTACCCAAAGAAGGACTCAGTATTTAGCTTTGTACTGGATAAAGTGTAAGCAACGTAGGTTTAATTCTACCTTGTGAAAGAACTCAGTATCTAACTTTGTACCAGATAAAGTGTAAGCAACGTTCTGTAAGGTTTTCTCCACCGAGAATGGAGCTTGTTGATCTAGTGAAGTAACTCTCGAGTTGGATACTCGAGGAGTGGAGTAGGGCGAAGAGGAGCTTCGTGACCGAACCACTATAAATCACCGTGTCAGTTTACATATCCTTTTTAATTATTGTTTTACTTTTATTCTTACTTTATATTGTTGATTGTCTTTGTGCTTGATGTTTATGATTGTGTTGTGTACTTGTCTTATTCCATGCTTTCTAAGTATTTATATAGTCATAAACTATATTTGACACTTTACATATTATGGTAAGCTTGATCGGCAATTTGATACAAAAGTTTTTAAGTTTTTAAACAAAAACGTATTCACCCCCCCCACGGTTTCCACAAAATGTATATGATGTTGAATCCTCACCAAATATGTGAATGAAGAGTGAGATGAGCCGTGAAGATAGGATTCAACAATTGTAAATAGAGCATAGGAGAAGTGTTGTCAAGTTGACTTTTTAGAAGTAAACTTTTCTTGTTTTTGCAATTGTGATGTCAGTTGTAATGGTACTAAAATAGGTTTAGGGTCATGATGCGTGTTTTTGAAGCTTTAAATTTATAATAACTAGAAATAACAAACAAACGAATATAAAACACAACACGAGCAATGTACCCTTTCGTATGCAATATAGTCTAAGGTAAGTCCAGGTCGTTCCAAGGGAAATGTAAGCCACAGGATGTTTATCAAGAACAAAGCCAATTTTATTGTTACATATCAAACGGCCTAAACGTGTGTGTAAAGCAAAACAAGGTGTCAAACAAGTAACCATGCTCATTAAGCTATGATCCACATAACACAATAGATATAGATATTGCAAGACTTTATATAAACAAAACATACAAGTCACAATTAATGAGTAATTAACTCAACAAGTATATCCACCAATAATGACATAGAATCCTTTTGACCTATTCATCACAAGTGCATTAAGAACGGTTTATATCAAATATGCATACATACGAATTCCTCCCAACCCGGTCGGTCAACATAAGGAAGGGTCTTAAACATCATCCCACTTGGTTTGTTCATCAATTTACCATACAGTTCTCACAAGTATGATATTGACTCATGATTAAAAACTAATCAAGCATCTACCCTTTCGATCTATGATAGTTGCAATAATCAATCAAGAGATAAACATGATCCAAGTAAAAGTAATATCGAATTCATTAGCATTCATATTCATAAGTCATAACAAAATCATCCAAATATCATATCATATATCACATAACCAAAACAAGCAACGAGCAACAATATCATAAGCAAACGAGTACAAACATCACAAGCATAATAAACTCAGAAACTTTTAACATTAATATAGTAAGAAATGTACCAAAGTCTCCACGAGAGTATTACAAAGATTAAGAACAAAACCCGGCATTTCAACTAGTACCAATCAACAAATCCAATACCCTTATGATCCCAATAAGTTCCTATACCCAAGACCTCTGAGATACCTTGAGAACTTGTCATTTGTCTCCTGGAATTCAGCAACTGAGTCACCAAATGGTTTATTTGGTAACGGGTTTATGATAAAGGAATTAGAATGATTTGGTGTGAATCTTCTAACCTTCCAAGTGTAGTATGTTTAGGTACTGGAAACGTAGTGTTTAGAGTCTGGAAATGGTGGTGTACCAGTGGTGGTTCGTGGGTCAGAGTGGTGGTGGTGGTATGACGAGACAGAGGAGCGTTTGGATCATAAGATCCAAGGATCCTCACCTAGTTCTCCTCCTCTCTAATTGATGTGTATATTATATATCTATTCTATGTGTTTTTTTGGGTGTATATATAGGCTATCTAACCCTTAGAGGCCAAGGGTGAAGCAAGTGATCGGTCTGGGAGTTAATAGGAGTCATAAATGTGCTTATTTACTGAATTGGACCAGAAGCCCGCCGTTCTTTTCAAGAAAACAACAACTCTTTTTAGGAAAACCGCCACTCTTTTTAGAAAAAACCAGCGGTTACAGGGGCCTTCGGACTTCGACCCAAAAATCAAAGTTGTAGAGGACTCTTTTCTATTTCCATGGTCGTGAACGGGGGGTCAAACATAGTCCGTATGCTCCAAATATTGCTAAAATAGTGGATAGGTGTCGGGAAACTTTGAACTTGAGTTTCATTCTTTGTTTAAGCTCCAAATTTTCGTATTTTCTTCCATTTCTTCCATGACACATCACATGAACCTACAATAGTATATGTAATCTATTAAGTATCGTAAGTTCATATAATTAATCAATATATAAGCATAAAAGCACAGATAATGCGTATAGAATCATCTATAAAATGAGCATTATCAGGTCCTTATGTTGTTTTAGATTTTGAATGTTAACTCTTCCATGTAATGATACTCTGGTTGAATGAAATAATGACTTGTTTTAGTATATATTTGCTTTGATCATGTGTTGACTTTGTTCTTTCAACAAAAGTCAAAGTTTACCTTGTGCAGAAATGCTAAGAACAAATACAACAAGCCAATATACATATACTAAAAACAAATGTAAACAGAAATGCTAAAAAACTAGTTGTGCAGTGACACATGCATTCCCAAACTTTGTTTGACACATTCATTGGCAAATTTTGTTCATGTAGTCATTGCCAAACTAAACTTGTGCAATGACACAAAAAATGTGGTACGTTCTTGTAGTGATAGCCTAAAGCATAAAGTATAATATCAAAATGCATACTAATGTAAAGAACCATGTGCACAAGATACATGCATATATGGAATGACAACTAAGATCAATTGATACGCGTACAACACGCGTTCGGGGTCAAAGGAAACTTCCTTTTCTACAAGCAAGTTTTTCAACCACCTAGGCAGTGAACCTAATCGTTGTAGTGTAGTATTAGGGTAAGCCTCGGGATTGATATCGTTCTCTAGGGGAATAGGAATGCTAGTGAGAAATTACTACGCTAAGGTTGGGGTTGAGGAAGATTATATTTTTATCTTTTTTTATATTTTTTAGAAAATTGAAATTACGAACCTCGGGGTATTGGATTTGGGGGGTGGTATTTCTACTGATTACTCTTCTATTATCTATTCTAATTAACTAAGCTAAGGGGTAGTCTATGTCTAATTGATGTGTGCTCGTATGATGATTAAAGATGTGTTTACCTAGATGCTATTACTCCCTAGTTATCTCCTATTGATGGTTGAATTGTCACGTCCTTATTCTTAACGCGTTGTGTCTTCTAAGGTCGTAGGGTATGCTTTCTTCCCTAACTCTTTGAGAATATCTTAAGGTTATTGCCTACAAAATCTCTAGGATTCATAAACTAACTCTAAGGTTATCTTTGGATTTTTAGCCTACAACAACTCTAGGCGATTATAAACTAATGTTCACAAAGATTACTCAAGCATTAAAAACACAACGATGGCCTATTGCAATCCTAGGCCAATTACAATTAAGATAAGAGACAACCAATCAACATTCAATACCTAGGTTTCATAGATCTAAGCAAACACACAAGTAAATTAGCCGGACAAGATGAACATGCAAGCATACACACATACAATTGAAGACATAATTAAATCAATGAAGTAAATTACTTATCTTGTTGTAAAATAGGGTATGAGAACCTTAAGATACTGCCCAAGACAGCCAAAAATCGTTATTAGGTTTTACTCCACAAAACTACCTCCCCCAAAAGTCTGAAAATTCGAATTCTATATATAGAGTTACAACTACGACGGCGTCACTCTTTAAATGTGACATCTTCGGATTGCCGCCATTAGGGTTTCGTCTTGACCACGTCAACTTTGTGATGGCATCACCTTATGGTTGTGACGCCGTCGGCTTCATCTTCTGACGCCGTCAGAATCTGAATCTAGGCCGTCTGAGTTGTGACGCCCTACTCTTTAAATCCTGACGCCGTCAGGTACAAAATAGCAAATTCGCTACTAAGCCGTCAAAATTTTGGAGCATGTTGTGACGGCGTCGCCCTTTGAATGTGACGTCGTCACCTTCAATTCTAGCAACTTGAGTGTCTTGATCTTGACTTTGGCCATTTTCTTCATATATTCACGCCTTTTCGTCCAAATAAGTGTCATTCCAGCATTTTGCCTTCAAGAGACCTAAAAAATGAAAAGGAACGAAATTAAGCAGTAAAGGATATAAAAATGGTCGATTAAGGGCTTAAATGACCCCTCAAAAGTGTACCTTTTAAATCCTTATCAAATATCCCTACACTTGGTATTTGCTTGTCATCAAGCAAATGTGCTTGTGGAAAACTAGAAGGGGGGTTGAATAGTTTTGCCAATTAAAACTTGTTTTAAACTATTTAGATCGACTTATGTCAATCTATTTCGATGTGTGTTGGATGTTGATAAACAAACATATAGATGTATAAGTATGTAATGAAAAGATAAGAGTAAGAAGCACAAAACCACAACGCGAGTATTTATAGTGGTTCGGCTACAAGGACACCTTCCTTGCCCTACTCCACTCCCCGAGTCACCTACTCGAGAGTTCGTAATCACTACACGACACCAAATCCTTATGGTGGAGAAACCTTCACAACGTTGCCTACTCTTTTTCCGGTACTAGGCTAACCACCGGGTTCTTTCACACCAAGGTGAACCACACCTAACACAACGCCGCCTACCCTTTATCCGGTACTAGGCTAGATACCGAGTTCCATTACAATGGAGGAACTACTACCCCACACTACACCAACGACTAATCCCAAAGGAGACCAACTCCTTATTACAACATCATCAAGGATATCAATATCCTTGGATCTAATGCTAATCTATCTTGTACATCGAAACACACCATATCGAATGTACATCTAAGGCACCTTTCACTAATGCCTTTAGCTAGATCTTCAAGACACCCTTCACTAATGTCTTGTGACTTGACTTCTAGGCACCTTTCACTAATGCCTACAATACGGACGATCGACACCTTTCACTAATGTCTTCGTCTTGACACTTGAGACATCTTTCACTAATGTCTTTAACACTACCCTTCTTAGAAGAAAGAAAGGAATCATCAACAAGAGGACTTCAGTAGTCTTGATGATGAGGAAGTATGGCAACTCATGGACTTGAGCTTGCTTGACTTTAAAGGTGGTGATCTCGCCTTTAAGAGGAACCTAAAGAATCACACAAACACAAAACTACAAACATAGATCACTTGGATCTGGGGTTAGAGAGTTTTTAACTCAAGGGGAAAGTATGTTAGAAAGGGGTGAGAAACAATGAAGAAATGGCTCACTATTTATAGAGGAAAATGTCTACTGTTCCCCGGATCCCACGGATCCCTCCCACAAGGGATCCATCTAGCGTAAAGCTTGGGATCCGTGGGACGCTCCTCTTTACCCATGGGTATTTTGGTTATGGGTCATGGGTCATGGGTCATCGGTTGATCCATGGGTCTTTTACTAGATACAATGTATCTTTTGAGTGCAATGCACCTAGTCACATGGGTATGGGTCAATACCATGGGTTATGGATATTATCCATATATGATATAAGCATGAAGTTATGCAATGGGTTATGGGTCAAGCTCCGTGGGTCATGGACTTTGGGTTGTACCCAACTACATTCAATGTATTTGGTCAATGGGTTGTGATACTTAAGTTTCCACCCATTTATATTACCCAATATACTACATACTAGTTATGTGTATATTTTACCCAAATATGTAAACACTAGTTGTTGTACATATGTAATGCTAAATCACAAAATTACTTATACTTGTTTTAGTGTTTTATGTGAAAACGTAAGTGTGTTAGAAACTATTAATTCAAACTAATTACGTATTTTGTTTGTTTCGTTAAAATGATTTTACGTTTGTTATCGACAAAACATTAGAAGATCGTAAAATATAAATAAACGTTTTTACGGCTTATTTGTATTAACAATCTCCCCCTTTTTGTTGATGACAAAACATAAAATTATTTTAAGGAAAAGCTAAAATTCGTTAAAGTTTGAATTTGTAGTTTTTACTTTCTTCTCCCCCTTTTTGTCGAAACAAAAAGAGCTTCGAAAGGAAAACTAACACATTGTTTTAGGAAAAACATAAAAAATAGAGAGCAAGTAACGGGAAAGGATCTCGTCTTTACTCCCCCTTGACGAGTCCACCCCTATGTAAGGGCGTCAAGAAAATAATGCTAAGCTAGTTCATTTGCAACTAAGTTTGCAAAAGATTTCGTCTATGTGACGAATGTGCTCCCCCTTGATGATTGCAAATTTTGCAACGGGATGTCATGAAATGTAATCCTAATATTGCAATTAATTTGCAATGTATTGCTTTGATACAAAGCTCCCCCTAGCTTTAGGGTGTCAAAGTCTTCATGTGTAAATTGAATAACTACAAAACAAAGGTTAAAAACCAAGTATAGTGCACAATTTCCTGCAAATATGATCCAAGTTAGTAGAAAAATAGTTTTCTGTATCACGGATCCCACGGTTCCCTCCTTGTAGGGATCCGTCTAGGCAAATATGAGGGATCCGTCTGGCTGATGATCAATTTCAGCAATGGTGATGTAACACATTATGTTAATATCAAAGTGAGATATGTATTATACATCATAATCATATACTCAGAAATATAGCAAGTAGCAAGTATTTTCATTTAATAAAACTAGATATATGATATACATGACTCTAAAAACTAAGAAAATGAACAATACAAGACTTGGAATTACTAGACTTAACTAAGTAATGCTTGAAGCTAGGACACCACTAAAATCCTATAGCTAAAGTTTGTTTAGGTTTAATCTCGTCGAAACATTCGAGGAGGTGATAGAACATGAAACGTTGGTCTTCTCGTACTTCATGTATCAAACTTTCAACATGTTGACAATGATAACAATCTTTGTCATGGCTAGGTAGTGGTGGTGGAAGGAATGAAATTGCTTGATGCGAAGGATCAAGTAAAGCGGCTTGTGGAGCCTCAAATGACGGAGGGATTGGTGGAGGCGCATTTAAAAATGGCTCGACCAAGAATGATGGTGGTAGTAGAGAAGTGTCAACTTCCATATGGTCGGGTGGTTGACTTTGATGATTTCTCATAATCCAAATAGGATTATATGATGGTAACGGCGAAAAGGAAGTCGGAGCTAATGTTGACTCAACACCTTTGTGGAAAACTAGAAGGGGGGGTTGAATAGTTTTACCAATTAAAACTTCCTTTTAAACTATTTAGATCGACTTATGTCAATATATTTGGTTGTGTGTGTTGGATGTTGATAAACAAGCATATTAAGATATGTAATGAAAAGATAAGAGTAAGAAGCACAAAACCACAACGTGAGTATTTATAGTGGTTCGGCTACAAGGACACCTTCCTTACCCTACTCCACTCCCCGAGTCACCTACTCGAGAGTTCGTAAACACTACACCAATCTCCTTATGGCGGAGAAGCCTTCACAACGTCGCTTAAACTTTTTCTTGTACAAAGCTAAATACCGAGTTCTTTCACACCAAGGCGAACCACACCTACACAATGTCGCCTACCCTTTATACGGTGCTAGGCTAACCACCGAGTTCTTTCACACCTTAGGTGAACTACACCTTCACAACGTCGCCTACCCTTTATTAGGTACTAGGCTAAGCACCTAGTTCCATTGCAATGGAGGAACTACTACCACACTACACCAAAGACTAATCCCAAAGGAGATCTACTCCTTTACAACATCATCAAGGACATCAATACCTTGGATCTAATGCTAGTCTATCTAGTACATTGAAATACACCATATCGAATGTACATCTAAGGCACCTTTCACTAATGCCTTTGACTAGATCTACAAGACACTTTTCACTAATGTCTTGTGTCTTTACTTCGAAGCACCTTTCACTAATGCTTCAAGTCTTGACTTCTAAGCACCTTTCACTAATGCTTCTTGTCTTGACTTCTAAGCACCTACCACAAGTGCTTAGCCTATAGACGATAGATACCCTTCACTAATATTTTCGTCTTGACACTTGAGACATCTTTCACTAATGTCTTCAACACTACACTTCTTTGAAGAAAGAAAGAGATCATCAACAAGAGGACTTTAGTAGCCTTGATGATGAGGAAGCTTGGCAACTCATGGACTTGAGCTTGCTCGACTTCAAAGGTGGTGATCTTGCCTTTAAGAGGAACCTAAAAGATCACACAAAAACAAGACTACAAACATAGATCTCTTGGATCTAAGGTTAGTGAGATTTAACTCAGGGGAGAAAGTGTGTTAGAAAGGGGTGAGCAATAATGAAGAAATGGCTCACTATTTATAGAGGAAAAATCCTGCTGTTTCCCCGGATCCCACGGATCCCTTCCACTTGGGATCCGGCTAGCACAAAGCCAGGGATCTGTGGAACGCTCTTCTTTGCCCATGGGTATTTTGGTTATGGGTCATGGGTCATGGGTTGAACCATGTATCTTTGGCTAGATACAATGTATCTTTAAGTGCAATGCACTTAGTCACTTGGGTATGGGTTGATCCATGGGTTATGGATATTATCCATGTATGATATAAGCATTATGTTATGCAATGGGTTATGGGTCAAGATCCATGGGTTATGGGCTTTGGGTTGTACCCAACTACATTCAATGTATTTGCCCAATGGATTGTGATACTTAAGTTTCTACCCATTTATAATACCCAATATACTACATAATACTTATGTGTATATTTTACCCAAATATGTAAACACTAGTTGTTGTACATATGTATTACTAAATCATAAAATCACTTATACTTGTTTTAGTGTTTTATGTGAAAATGTGAATATGTTAGAAACTATTAGTTCAAACCATTTACGTATTTTATTTGTTTCGTTAACATGATTTTACGTTTGTTATCGACAAAACATTAGAAGATCGTAAAATATAAATAAACATTTTTACGGCTTATTTGTATTAACAATCTCCCCCTTTTTGTTGATGACAAAACATAAAATTATTTTAAGGAAAAGCTAAAATTCGTAAACGTTTGAATTTGTAGTTTTTACTTTCTTCTCCCCCTTTTTGTCGAAACAAAAAGTGTTTGAAGAAAAGCAACACATCGTTTTAAAAGTAAAAAGAAATAAAGAGCAAATTAACGGGAAAGGATCTCGTCGTTACTCCCCCTTGACGAGTCCATCCCTAAGTAAGGGCATCAAGAAACTAATTCTAATCTAGTTCATTTGCAACTAACTTTTGCAAAAGATTACGTCTATGTGACGGGTGTGCTCCCCTAGATGATTGTAATTTTTGCAACGGGAAGTCATGAAATATAAATCTAAGGTTGCAAGTAATTTTGCAACGTATTGTTTTGACACCAAGCTCCCCTAGCTTTAGGGTGTCAAATTCTTCATGTGTTAATTGAATAACTGCAAAACAAGGGTTAGAAAACAAGTATAATTCACAATTTCCTGCAAATGTGATTTAAGTTAGTAGAAAGAAAAACTTTCTGTCTTTACGGATCCCACGGTTCCCTCCTAGTAGGGATCCGTCTAGGCAATTCTGAGGGATCCGTCTGGCTAATGACTAAAATCAGCAAAGGTGATATAACAAGAAATATTATCACATAAATAAGATATGAATACATATGCTCAGAAAAATAACAAGTAGCATGTAATTCCATTTAATAAATAGACAATACATGACTAGGAATTTTTAGACTATCTAACGCTTGATGCTAGGACACCACTAAAATTTTCTAGCTCAAGTTTTGTTTAGTTTTGATCTCGTCGAAACGTTCGAGGAGATGATAGTACATGAAACGTTGGTCTTCTCGTACTTCATGTATCAAACTTTCAACATGTTGACAATGATAGCAATCTTTGTTATGGCTAGGTAGTGGTGGTGGAGGAAATAAAATGGCTTGATGCGAAGGATCAAGTGAAGCGGCTTGCGGAGCTTCAAACGATGGAGGGATTGGTGGAGGTGCATTTGAGAATGCCTCGACCAAGAATGATGGTGGTGGTAAAGAAGTGTCAACTTCCATATGGTCGGGTGGTTGACTTTGATGATTTCTCATAATCCAAATAGGATTATATGATGGAGACGGCGAAAAGGAAGCCGGAGCAAGTGTTGACTCAACACCTTGATTTTGAACCATTATTCCTCCTAATGAGGAGAATGTTGTCGGCGGAAGTGGATGAGACGGCCTAGGAGGCAAGTCCTCTAAATTGTAGAGGTGTGGTGATGATAGTGGTGAAGTAAATGAAATATTTCTAGGACCCAATGGTGATGGTTTAGTGGAGATGATATTGTTTGGCCTAGGAGGTATGGTGGTGTTAGGTATAGGTAGTTTTGTGGGTACTATCCTTTTAGGAATTGGTTTGATTGGATGATGAAGGGTTCTCTCATTTTTTGGTTTGACGGGAGATGATTCGGTTGAGGAGATTTCGTGTATAACACGAGCCTTTTTCATGGGTGGTTCTTTGGTGGATAAGTTACTACTTGGGGTTTTCCTCATGATGAAATGATTTTAAGAGCTGAAAGTTAGAGTGAGAGTGATGACTATGGAGGTCCTAACAAGGTGGTTTATAAACTAAGAGATTTGGCAAGTGCATTTAAGCTTTAAGCCACTAGGATTCATTGGAATGTGATGATTGACATGCACAAGAGTCAACTTCAGAGGTTGGACTGATCTAGGAACTCATTTAAGATGAGATGGAGTGTTTGAGTTAGGAAGATAGGTTGAAATGATTGTTTTAGCAAGATTTGACCTATACTGTCATCCGGATCCCACGGTTCCTTTCTCAGAGGGGGATCCGGCTATCAGCAGCTATTAAAGAGTGGAAATGATGTTTCTAAAATCTAAGACCTATAATATCTTGAGTGTTTCAGTCTTCCTAACTGTCTTAAATGAAGGGGTGCTTAAGTACTTGAAGGTGGTGAGTGATGTAGCTAATGATTGTCTTTATGGAAGGATTTGGAACTTTCATGAGTACCAATGAATGAGCAAGGATGACACTAAAGAAGAGAGTGTCAATTGAAGCTAAATGATCCTAGAGATGAGGTTGTGACTTAGGATTGTGTTTTGGAAAATATCCTAATGGTTTTGAGATGGGAAAACTAGGATTTGATCAACTTTGATCAATTTTGAGGTGAGGTTGATTTATGATCAATTTTGTCATAATCGAAATATTTCTAGCCTAGATGTGAGTGGTCAAATAAAAAATGAAGTGTGAGTTTTGAGAGCGGAAGAGTAATGGAAAGAAACGGTGGATCTATAAGTGTTTTAGAGTGTGATCTAGGTGAGTTATGTGTAGGTAGGATCTACCTATAAGGACTTAATTTTTCCTTAAGAAACTATGTTTAACTTAGTGTGAGATGTTCTAAGTATGTGTTTGAAATGAAATGCTTGCAATTGCACTTTCTGTTTGCCGGATCCCACGGTTCCCTAGGTGTAGGGATCCGTTTAGTACAACATTTGGGATCCGTCTATCTGCTAGACAGAACCTTTACTAAAGGTATGCAATGATCTTGACAATGCATTATATCCCAAGGTTGATTTAAAGAGGTTCTAACACCAAGATATCAAATGTAAGATGTTTTATTTTATGAAGAAAATAGGATTACATTGATAAAACACGAATAGAATAGAATTGATCCTATTTGAATTACTACTAAGTTCCTTGAGCGTTATCGCTAGATGGATCATCAAATGGTTGATGAGTGTTGGCGGATTCAGGAATGAAGAACGTCTTCATGAGGGAAATGTTCAGCGGTTCCATCATCTTGTTCACAAGTACGTACAACGGACTTTGAAATTGAGGATGAAAATGCATGACATTATGATAGAGGTGCGTCAAGAACATTCCATAGGGAATGAGTTTATTCTTGGAGCCTTGAAGATTTGCAATTCGCCTTGCGAAGACGTAGGCGAGATTGTATGGTTGTTGTGTTAGCAAACAGTACAACATGTGAGCACAACAAGCAGGAAGGATTTCTCGATTTCCCCTAAGACTCCAAATATTTTCATGTAGGATGAGAGCGAGAGGTTTGTATTCTTCTCGGATATCCTGTGTATGGATAATGTTGGGATTGGAGTGATGAGGTTTGCATATCATGCGAATCAAGTCTTCCGGGGAAGGTATGTGAGAGCAGTATGGGCTGTTTTCTTCATGAAAGTTGAAGAGAGAATCAAGAGACCAATCTTCGGTGAAGGCACATTGTCCATGATTTGGAATTCGGAGGATGTGAGCAAAATGCCCAAGGGTTAAAGTGAACTTTTGGTTTTTGATATAAAACCAAAGAGATAAAGAACGATCCTCGTTACGAACGAGTTCGACTTGACGAAAGAATTCCAATACAAACCTTGGACATATTTTCTCGTTAATTTTGAGAAGACATTACAATCCTATGGTTCGGACGGAGGTATTGATACCTTCTTCGAATTGTAGAGAGGTGTCTACAATACGTCCTTCATGGAAGCGACGGGTTTCGAGATTATTGAACCCACGGACATGATTGCCAGGGGTGTTGGGCTCAAGAAAGATGTTCGGAGTATAGATGCTAGAGAATGAAAAATCAAACTCATATACATGCGACATAGCAAAACCTATAGAGAAGATGAGTTAAAGGAAAAAGATGTTTTGAGATTAACCAATGATTATCTAACGTTTTTACTAGATATTTATTAACAATGGTTTTTAACACTCCAACTACTTAAGGTTTTGATTTTCTAGTGGATTATTACTTTTAGAAAGATAGTGGTTTTTAATCTTGCATGAAAACTGTTTTTCAGTAATACGGATCCCACGGTTCCTTTACAAAAGGGATCCGGCTAGTATATCTTCCGGGATCCGTGGATCTGTAGTAACAGAAACATATTTGATAAAAGCATAGGTTTTACAGTTTTTATACCACGAAGTATGTTTTATCCTACATTTTATTTTAGCATGCATACATGACCTCTAATGTATCACAAAAAAAATATAAAACATATAAATCAAAAGAAATGATAAACACATAATAGTAACCTAGATAAACTAGATTAATAATATTGCATTTCAATACTAAGGATGATACAAAGGATTGGGTATATAACCCCAATATAGATTAACAACACAAAGTAAATGTCTCCGTATGTGAACTTCATCATAGGGAACACAAGTGCGATGAGTGTTAGGGCGATGAGCACGAGTGCGATGTAAACCATGTTGATGACGGATCTTCTTAGTTTCGATTGAGATGGAATGAGGAAGAGGATGAAGTTTTTGAATGAGAGGAAATTTTTGAAATTGGAAGATTTGAAAAAGTGAGTGTTGGATGAGATGGTCGACGGTGGGAGTTTTTATAGGGAAGGAGGAATTTTTGAAATTCGTGTTTTGTTTTATTATTGGATGAAAAGAAACAAAACACAAGTTTTATATACCACGACTTTAGACGAGAAATAAAACACGTATGTGAGAAAAAGGCTTCCTAATGAAGCTTCATGTAAAACATGTAATTGCACAAAAGATAATCATATAAATACCTAAATGAGTATACTTAATTATCAAGCAAAGTAAAAAGAAAAACATACCTCTAGCGCACTTAGGAATGTCTTTACAAGTGACACAGCAAGTGTCACTTAGACTAATCCCGCTCCTTTGCGTTTAAGATACCTTCTTAAGGAAGGTATTCTTGTTACCAAGCGACTCCTAAAACTTGGTGGGTATGAGCTTTGACTAATCAACATGACAAGGAAGATTAGTGCAATTAAATAAAAAAAAATAAATAAGAAAAATGTTGTTATCAAATCAACATCCAAACATATAGTTTTAAAAGACATGGTGTTTGTTTTTATGAAAAACCTTCTTTGTAGTTTTCAATTAACCATGGATCGTATCATGTTTTTAAAGTACAATATACTTAAATAAACTTGGTAACGAAGCTCTGATGCCAATTGTGAAAAACTAGAAGGGGGTGTTGAATAGTTTTACCAATTAAAACTTCCTTTTAAACTATTTAGATCGACTTATGTCAATCTATTTGGGTGTGTGTGTTGGATGTTGATAAACAAGCATATTAAGATATGTAATGAAAAGATAAGAGTAAGCAGCACAAAACCACAACGCGAGTATTTATAGTGGTTCGGCTACAAGGACACCTTCCTTGCCCTACTCCACTCCCCGAGTCACCTACTCGAGAGTTCGTAAACACTACACCAATCTCCTTATGGCGGAGAAGCCTTCACAACGTCGCTTAACCTTTTTCCGGTAGAAAGCTAAATACCGAGTTCTTTCACACCAAGGCGAACCACACCTACACAATGTCGCCTACCCTTTATACGGTGTTAGGCTAACCACCGAGTTCTTTTAAACCTTAGGTGAACTACACCTTCACAACGTCGCCTACCCTTTATTAGGTACTAGGCTAAGCACCTAGTTCCATTGCAATGGAGGAACTACTACCACACTACACCAAAGACTAATCCCAAAGGAGATCTACTCCTTTACAACATCATCAAGGACATCAATATCCTTGGATCTAATGCTAGTCTATCTAGTACATTGAAATACACCATATCGAATGTACATCTAAGGCACCTGATACGCTTACGCAGCGCGTTGATTCGCTCCCAAACAGTCAAGTTTATCACACAAGCTAACCACTTGTGAATGGTTAACCGTAATAAAATTCAAACAGCTCAGAAACAAATGCAATTAAGATCTGGAGAGTATAGTGTTTCCACAGGTCGTTAAGTCCCACGGAGACTTAATGGTGTTTGAACAAATTCAGATGTCGAATAATCACTAAGGATAGTGATCAGTAAGGATTTTGGAATATTTATACCTAAAGAAAAAGTTTTGTAAATTACAGGGGCTTAAATGCAAATTAAAGAAAATTAAAAAGCTAAATTATATTAAATAAACGCTATCACTATTTTTAAAATGATGTTTTTCTTGATTTATAAAACAAAATAACTTAAATAAACTATTTTAATTGAAGTGTAAACCTAAATTACCTAAAAACGTGACCTAGAATGAAAACGCGCGTTATATGTAAAAATTACGCGAGTGCGCAAGTAAAAACGTAAAATTTGTGAAATAAAAGTCCTACGAGTGTAAAAACAATTTTCTTACTTACTATATGACAAAAGAAAATTTTAGAAAAAAGATTTATATTTTTTTGACTTTTATATTTTTTATTATGAATTAAATTCTATTTTAGACTAATTAAATGATTAAAAATACTAAAACTATTTAGAAAATTCTGAAACTTTTTTGTAAAATACTTTATACTAATACAAAGCTAAGAAAAATACAAAAGTTGTGACAACTTATTTGAATAAGCTAGAAATAAGCTAAATAATACGAATAAGCTAAAATGGAAAACAAGAGTTATATATTAAATAGTGCAAAGATATACCAGTCAAAGACCCAAGGGCAGTTGGTAGTGTGTGTGTGTGGTGAGCTGGGTGGCCAGGGTTCGAATCCCAGCACTTCCTTTTTGCAAACTATTTTATTTTTGGATTTTTCTTTTTGGAACTAATTAAGTATAATGAAATAAGCAGTTTTTCAAACTAGAACTTTTTACAAAAACAACTAATAAGCTCAGATTTGAGCTTATTATTTCAACAGTGGACAAGAATTTAAAATAGCACAAGGATTAAGCTAAATGTCTTATAAGCTACTTAATAAGAAAAAGGTTAACTGAGAACAAGCTAGATAAATGATAATAAGCTAGAATGGCAACTGAAAAAGCAAAATGATTAAGAAATAAGCACTGAATAAGCTTCAAATAAGCACAAGTTAGACTATTGCACATGACACTTTTTTTTGAGTTACTAGGTACTTTTAAGCTAATATTTAAGCACTAAGATAAGCTAGGAAATGAAAAAGAACACTGCAACTAACAAGTTTATCAATTAAGCTTTCCAAAAAGCTAAAACTCTAACTGTGGTGTTCACTAGAGAGCTTAATATGAGCTTATGAAAAAGGGACTAGACACTGAGTGACCTTTATACTATATGAATTGGACAAAACAAAAAGCTAATAGCATGCCTATTAAATAAGCTAAAAATTGAAAAATAAGCTTTGGAACCTTGAGACAGCTAGGTAAGCTTCTCAAAAAGCTAAGGTACACAAGCTAGTACTCACTAATGAGCTCTGAATGAGCTTGAGAAAAAGCTCAACTACACTGTGCACAGAGCATGTTTTTGAAAAAGGACTTAAAACAAGATTGAAAATAAGCAGTTTATAAGCTAGGTAGAGATAAACTAATATTTTTATAATTAAGTTAAGCAGCTATATTTTAATATCCCAAAAGATTATGAGCTAAATCTTAGTAATAAACACACACTAAAATTCTAAATTTTATTCAAAAACTGTAAAATGAGAAATTTGACTTTTTAAATAAATGAACTAAGTTGACTATTATGAACTTTTAATTGATTCTAATGACTAAACATGGTATTATAAGGTGAAATGAGATTATCTATAGCTATGGTAACAACTTTTAAGCATGTAAAATGAATTTGGCAATCCAAATTCTTAACAGTTACCAAATAAGTTGAGATTAAAGATGAAATTGACTTTTTAGCAAACAAGTACTGTATTTTATGCTTTGACTGAGCTATTAGAGCCTATTGTGACTTAGAATAACAACAAACAACAACACAACTGGTCTCTATCCCAATTAACTCAGCAAATCCAAACACCCTTTTAATGGACTGATTTGAAGTTTTTAGCACAAAAACAAGTTTTTAATCTAAGTAACCTAATTATTAACTGATATTAATTATATTTAGACAGATTTAAGCTAAAATTAACTAGATTATAACACTTATACTTAAAATTGCAAATTTTGAAGAAATGACTTACAAGATGAGTGTATGCACAAAAGTGAGAACTGAGAACTAATAACCACTCCTATAGGCTTACCACTAAGCCTCTAAACCAGATCAATCCATAATACACATTGCTTCAGTCTCTGGCATCTTCTCCATGGATTTTTTATTTTCTAACTATTTTTTGGTATTTTTCTTGTTTTTCTGTTTTTGATACTAAACAAAGTGTTAAGATTTCTAAAAGCTTATAAGAGCTTCCTAGGAGCTTTTATGAGCTTACTTAATCCAAAGCATCAGATACAAACAACTTTAGATTAATATGAGAATTTAAGGTCGAAATTGCACAATCATAAAAACTTGGTAATTTACTGAAATTGAAACTGAAAATAGGTTTGAAATACACTGAAATATGATTACAAGGTATTAAAAAGCTTGAACATACACTGGAAAACTTAGAATAATTAAAACGAGACAAGTAAATTAAAATTACACTAGATACATCTTCACATTGCTTCAATCCTCCTTTATAAAGATCTTTTCAACTCCTGTCGACATCTCTGAACATATCCCACCTCATTCCAACCATTGGATTGGTCAAAATCATCATATTCGTCTATGTGGAGTTTTGGCGCCAAAAGTCTTTTGAGCAGGTTTTCTCAATTAATGAAGTTTGGGTGTTTGTGGAGGTGGAAGGGGAGTGGTTATACAGCTGGGAAGTGAGGTGGAAAGGGTGGAAATGTCAAGTGGAAGAAACCACTCTGGTTTCTGGTTTAACAGGCAAGGTGAGGAGGATGTACAGTGCATCTGGTATTGGGCGCGCTTTGACTTTATTTGACCGAGGTATTAATATGAAGGGGGGTCACAATGAGGGGTCACAGGGATATTTGGCAGGGGTCAAGTGTTTTGGCTGGGCTCAATAATAAAAGGGGGTCCGTTTGGTTTGTTTAATACACAAGGACCATTTATGTAATTTTCTGTTTTTGAGGGGCTGAACCTGCCAACAATCCAAAGTTATTACAAGGACCATTCCTGCTAAATATGAATAGTACAAGGACTAATTTTGATTATTTTCCATTTTTAAATATCCAAGGACTATTTATGACATTTTTCAAAGTTGAGGGACTAAAGTTGTCATTTTGCAATTTTAAATTTCAAAGATCAAATTTGACAACTCATGAATCCCTAGGGACTTTAAATAACATTTTTCTTTATTTTGAATTACCAGGGACTGTTTTTGACAACTTTTGAAACTTGGGGGACTAAAACTGCCAATTATGCAAACTTGATACGTTTTTCATCTGATTTTGGTATTTTTGCATATAAAACACATAAAACACTTATTTGTGATATTTTGATCATTTTGATGCTTTTCTGAGTGTTTTCAGATGTTTTTGGCATTCTAAACGGTACAAAAATGATGAGTATTTGCACACTCATCACGCGTTCGGGGTCAAAGGAACTTCCTTTTCGTTGAGCAAGTTTTTCAACACCCTAGGCAGTGAACCTAATCGTTGTAGTGTAGTATTAGGGTAAGCCACGGGTATTGATATCGTTCTCGAGGGGAATAGGAATGCTAGTGAGAAGTTACTACGCTAAGGTTAAGGTTGAGGAAGATTATTTTTTTATCTTTTTTATGTTTTTTAGGAAATTGAAAGGTACGAATCTCGGGTATTGGATTTGGGGGGTTTGGTATTTCTACCGATTACTCTACTATTATCTAATTATCTAAACTAAGGTGGTGGTAGTCTATGTCTAATTAATGTGTGCTCGTATGATAGTTTAAAGATGTGTTTACTTAGGTTTTTACTACTCCTTAATTATCTCCTATTGATGGTTGAGTTGTCACGTCTTATTCTTAGTTGCGTTGTGTGTCTAAGGTTGTAGGGTATGCGTTTCTCCCTAACTCTTTGAACTTACCAAAGGGTCTCGTCTACAAAACCCACTAGGGATAATAAACTCTTACTCTAAGGCACTCTTTGGATGGTTTAGCTTACAACTACTCAGGTATCTATATTCTAAGGTTCACAAAGATGAATCAAGCATTAAGTACACAACGAATGACCTATCGCATTACTAGATCATTAATCAACTAAGATAAGAAACAACCAATCAATATTTAATAATTAAGTTTCATATTCTCTAAGCAAACACACAAATAAATTAGCCGGACATGGAGAACATGCAAGCATACACACAAATAATCAAAGACATAATTGAATTGATGAAGTAAATACTTATCTTGATGTAAGATAGGGTTTGAAACCCTAAAATACTGTACAAGACACCCTTGGTTCGGTTTTAGGTTTTTACTCCACAAAAGACTCTGTTAAAACTGAAAAATTCGGATTCTATATATAATATTACATATGCGATGGCGTCACCTTATGTTTTGTGACGCCGTCGTGTCGCCGTCATTAGGGTTTCGTCTTGGCCACGTTAACCTTGCGACGGCGTCACCTTATGTCTGTGACGCCGTCCTCTTCAGCTTCTGACGTCGTCTGGGTTGCATCTAGGCCGTCTGAGTAGCAACGGCCTACTCTTTTAAAGCCCGACGTCGTCACTTGAAAATAGGGTATTTGGCTACTGTATCGTCACAAAAATCCTCCGACGGCGTCGCAATTAACACCTGACGCCGTCGCCTTCTGTTTTCAGCAGCTTTGAGTGTCTCGATTCTGACTTTGGCCATTTTCTTCATATATCCGCGCCTTTTCGTCCAAATAAGTGCCATTCCAGCATTTTGCCTCCAAGAAACCTAAAAAGTGAAAAGGAACAATATTAAGTAATAACGGATACAAAAGTGATCAAATAAGGGTTAAAACGACCCCTCAAAATGGTACCTTTTAAAACCTTATCAAATATCCCTACACTTGTTACTTGCTTGTCCTCAAGCAAATGTGGTGTTTGGATTTAAAATGGTCCACAACACATATAAGCCCCGCAAAAGTCATAACAAGCACGGAAATTACATACTAGCACCTCACATGGGGTGTTTGGATACTCACATCTCTCTCGGGTGTATATATGAAATATAACAAATAGGAAATGGAAGATAAACACTCATTAACCGGTCCTAGTACATAGATTACCATAGGCTTGAGAATAGATCAAACCTCCATCGCTTTGGCGTAAGCACCTAGGAAAGACTATCAAAGAGGTCTTTTAAAGGGTTGTAATGTTAGGCTTACGGTAGGAAAACAAGGGTTTGGTGGGATAGGCTATTTAGTGGTGGCAAGTCAAAAATCTCTATGTTAAATGCATACGAAGAATGGCGTTGCTAAGCCAAGACTCGACACTCTAAAACTCTAGGTAACGGAAATAAACAAATATAAATTTAAAGGATAGATGTAGGATGGTAGCCCGTATGTTTTTTTTTTTTTATTTTTTTTTTTATTTTTACACTCTATTTTTTTTTTCTTTTTTTCTATTTTTTTTTCGATTTTTTTTTTATCCACTTTTACTCTACTATCCTCTACGGTAACATCAAAATGATAGGGATTTATCACATCCCTACACTTGAGTTTTTATTACTCTAACACTAATTTGACCCGAATTGAAAATATCAAAACACTTGGGGTACATTATTACGCAAACAAAGGGAATTTGAATTTAACGTTCCCTTCCCGTCATTTCATAAACTTTAACTTTTCCCATGAATCCCAATCGTCCCAAAACTGTATACAAAGGATATGACTCGACTTAGCAACTCATGCAAGCAACCAGATAATTGAACTAAGGGTTTAGGGTGATAACAATAATGCACTAAAAGTGAGTGCATACAAGGTAGGCTAAGGCGATTTGGGTGTACATTTGGGAGTGGGGTGTAAACAATGCTCTTCATTGATATTCCGGAAAAACCGAAACATCACGAGAACCGCGAAAAGGATAGGCTCTGAGGGGTTAACTAGGGGTATCGTGTACTAAAGATGAGTACAACGCAAAGGGTGTGGGGGAATTACTCAACCGATGTGGAAGAAGTAATTATATTACGGGTATCAAACAAGGGTTATCCTAATGCCTCTTATCATTTAGTTATTCCTAACTACACAAGTGTAGTCTCACTTGCGATCTCGGAATGCATCACAAAACAAGTTCTAGAATCTAATATACTACCAGTTCACACTCTAAGCATTAAAGATGAATGCTTTAATTCCTACTAATCTAAGGGCGATCCTCACATTTTGGGTGGAATTTGGGTGGTAAAGGGTTTTGTGCTAGTCATATAACTTCCTATCCGTGAGACGCTTTTGTTAAGACTAATGGCCCACTCCTATATGTTATGAAAAATTTTAAATTTGGTGCCAAAATTACCCTAACCGACATTTTCTCATGGTTTATTACACAATCACAATTGAACAAAGCAAATAATCAAGGATAAGCATAGTTTCAAAGTTCCCGTTTTATTTTCCCTCCCTACACTTAAACTGAACATTGTCCCCAATGTTCCCCGAAAGTATCAAAGTTATGATAAAAGAAGGTAATCAAAAACGAAAGAAACTAATACTCCCCTGATTAGCTCGGTAGGATCCGTGTATGAAGTAGTGGTTAAATCCTTTCCAAGAAGAATTATTGCGTGAAAAGCTCCTCCAATCTTATGTAACTTCTTCTTGACAAACTAAACCTGCACACTTGAAGAAAACAAACGAAACCTTCGCGTAAAATCGGCGGTAATAATATATATAAGACTCGATTTAAACTAGGATATAATGCTTGTGGAATGGATGTTTACAGAATTTCTAAGAAAATTAAGATCTGGAAAATTCCAAAAATTTATAAGTAGCTCAGAAAACGAGAAAAAGTGATCTGATGTTTTTACTCCTTCCTGACGCCGTCAGGTTGCAATCCTGACGCCGTCAGGTTATCCTGACAAAAACTGTTCTGCGAATTTCTGAAAAAATTCTGGAAAATTTACATCTTTAGAATCTGGAAAAATTTCTGCAAAAACATCCATTATGACTCGATACAAGCATTTGACTCGAACAAATAAACATATATATCTTTTAGTTAATTGTTATTCTCATGTTTACGTTTCTTTTGAAAACGTGTGTAATCCTCCCTACACTTATCCCTTATGTAAAATACCTTTATATGCAATTAAGACGAGGTTAAAAACAAAATAAAGCATTTTTACAAATTTAAACATGAGGATAAACAATTAATAAAAGATATATGACACTAAAAAGCAAACAATTAAGCATGGGTTGCCTCCCAAGAAGCGCTTTTCTTTATTTAAGAGTCTTGTAGCTAGACTCGTAGTCGTACCCCTACGTTGCCCTAATCTTAGAGGCCCATTCGATCTCCTTAACTCTTCTCTCATTACGAATATATTCAGGCCCTAGTTCAAGACAAGCAATGTAGTAAACTTTGTTCTTCCAGTCTACTTCGAATGCCGGAATGTTATCTACATCTAAATTATCCATGCCCTCAAAATTCTTATTTTTGTGGGGCATTATATATTTAACATTCTCGGCTTCATTTGAGAACCCGATTATCCCTTTCTCTTTATCATAAACCATCTTAGACTCCTCTATAAATGGTTTCCCAAGTATCACGTCTCCTAAAAACCCATCAATGATGCCCTTAACATTTTCCAAAATCATGAAATCACACCTATATGTGAAGTTACCTATGAACACATGCAGTCCCTTAACCCTCCCAACATAGTTACTCACTTTCCTAGGGTAAAAGGGGTCCCTCATAGGTCCTAAATTTTCTCTCATGATCCAATTGTAGTAGAGCCTAGACATTATGTTCATGGGTGCTTTATAATCTATGTAAGTGTGATCCCTATATAAGTAACCAATCATGCACGGTATTTTGATATTTTTAGGGTCACGACTTTTTATGCATGGTTCGAAAGGCGGTCGCGGGAAGTTAACTACATTATAGTGATAAGCAGTTTCCTTTCCATTAGGGTATGAATCGAAATACTCCCTAAGTTCCTCCTCCTCCTTACTTCCGTCCATAATCTCCAAAACCTTATAATCTCCTTCTACAATTTCATCTTCTGAATCACTTGAGGTTGAATCACTATCTAAGGTACCAGTGGATTCCTCAAGGGCTTTTTCAAGTGCATTTTCAATTATCCTATTAAGTTTCTTAAGCTCTCCAATTTCACTAACAATGCGAGCTCGGAGTTGGTTGGCAAAAGTTGGATCGAGTGGTGGGTGTTTATTTGATGGGGATTTGTTGCTTGGTGGTTTATCACCTTCCATGATGAAAAGTGATGGGGTTACGAACAAAGGTCACGAAGAAGGGGGATAGACTAAGAGAAAGCTAAAAATGAGAAAAAAATTTACTTGATAGGAATCAAGCAAAGAACCTAAACGAGGTGGACTACTAACTAGCTATTCTATTCCCCGGCAACGGCGCCAAAAACTTGATACGCTTACGCAGCGCGTTCGGGGTCAAAGTAACTTCCTTTTCATCGAGCAAGTTTTTCAACACCCTAGGCAGTGAACCTAATCGTTGTAGTGTAGTATTAGGGTAAGCCACGGGTATTGATATCGTTCTCTAGGGGAATAGGAATGCTAGTGAGAAGTTACTACGCTAAGGTTAAGGTTGAGGAAGATTATTTTTTATCTTTTTTATGTTTTTTAGGAAATTGAAAGGTACGAATCTCGGGTATTGGATTTGGGGGGTTTGGTATTTCTACCGATTACTCTACTATTATCTAATTATCTAAACTAAGGTGGTGGTAGTCTATGTCTAATTAATGTGTGCTCGTATGACAGTTTAAAGATGTGTTTACTTAGGTTTTTACTACTCCTTAATTATCTCCTATTGATGGTTGAGTTGTCACGTCTTATTCTTAGTTGCGTTGTGTGTCTAAGGTTGTAGGGTATGCGTTTCTCCCTAACTCTTTGAACTTACCAAAGGGTCTCGTCTACAAAACCCACTAGGGATAATAAACTCTTACTCTAAGGCACTCTTTGGATGGTTTAGCTTACAACTACTCAGGTAATTATATTCTAAGGTTCACAAAGATGAATCAAGCATTAAGTACACAACGAATGACCTATCGCATTACTAGATCATTAATCAACTAAGATAAGAAACAACCAATCAATATTTAATAATTAAGTTTCATATTCCCTAAGCAAACACACAAATAAATTAGCCGGACATGGAGAACATGCAAGCATACACACAAATAATCAAAGACATAATTGAATTGATGAAGTAAATACTTATCTTGATGTAAGATAGGGTTTGAAACCCTAAAATACTGTACAAGACACCCTTGGTTCGATTTTAGGTTTTTACTCCACAAAAGACTCTCTTAAAACTGAAAAATTCGGATTCTATATATAATATTACATATGCGACGGCGTCACCTTATGTTTTGTGACGCCGTTGTGTCGCCGTCATTAGGGTTTCGTCTTGGCCACGTTAACCTTGCGACGGCGTCACCTTATGTCTGTGACGCCTTCCTTTTCAGCTTCTGACGTCGTCTGGGTTGCATCTAGGCCGGCTGAGTAGCAACGGCCTACTCTTTTAAAGCCCGACGTCGTCACTTGAAAATAGGGTATTTGGCTACTGTATCGTCACAAAAATTCTCCGACGGCGTCGCAATTAATACCTGACGCCGTCGCCTTCTGTTTTCAGCAGCTTTGAGTGTCTCGATTCTGACTTTGGCCATTTTCTTCATATATCCGCGCCTTTTCGTCCAAATAAGTGCCATTCCAGCATTTTGCCTTCAAGAAACCTAAAAAGTGAAAAGGAACGATATTAAGTAATAACAGATACAAAAGTGATCAAATAAGGGTTAAAACGACCCCTCAAAATGGTACCTTTTAAAACCTTATCAGCACCTTTCACTAATGCCTTTGACTAGATCTACAAGACACCTTTCACTAATGTCTTGTGTCTTTACTTCGAAGCACCTTTCACTAATGCTTCAAGTCTTGACTTCTAAGCACCTTTCACTAATGCTTCTTGTCTTGACTTTTAAGCACCTACCACAAGTGCTTATCCTATAGACGATAGATATCCTTCACTAATATCTTCGTCTTGACACTTGAGACATCTTTCACTAATGTCTTCAACACTACACTTCTTTGAAGAAAGAAAGAGATCATCAATAAGAGGACTTTAGTAGCCTTGATGATGAGGAAGCTTGGCAACTCATGGACTTGAGCTTGCTCGACTTCAAAGGTGGTGATCTTGCCTTTAAGAGGAACCTAAAAGATCACACAAAAACAAGACTACAAACATAGAGCTCTTGGATCTAAGGTTAGTGAGATTTAACTCAGGGGAGAAAGTGTGTTAGAAAGGGGTGAGCAATAATGAAGAAATGGCTCACTATTTATAGAGGAAAAATCCTACTGTTTCCCCAGATCCCACGAATCCCTTCCACTTGGAACCCGGCTAGCACAAAGCCAGGGATCCGTGGAACGCTCCTCTTTGCCCATGGGTATTTTGGTTATGGGTCATGGGTCATGGGTTGAACCATGGATCTTTGGCTAGATACAATGTATCTTTAAGTGCAATGCACTTAGTCACTTGGGTATGGGTTGATCCATGGGTTATGGATATTATCCATGTATGATATAAGCATTATGTTATGCAATGGGTTATGGGTCAAGATCCATGGGTTATGGGCTTTGGGTTTTACCCAACTACATTCAATGTATTTGCCCAATGGGTTGTGATACTTAAGTTTCTACCCATTTATAATACCCAATATACTACATAATAGTTATGTGTATATTTTACCCAAATATGTAAACACTAGTTGTTGTACATATGTATTACTAAATCATAAAATCACTTATACCTGTTTTAGTATTTTATGTGAAAATGTGAATATGTTAGAAACTATTAGTTCAAACCATTTACGTATTTTATTTGTTTCGTTAACATGATTTTACGTTTGTTATCGACAAAACATTAGAAGATCGTAAAATATAAATAAACGTTTTTACGGCTTATTTGTATTAACAACCTTGATTATGTACCATTATTCCTCCTAATGAGGAGAATGTTGCCGGTGGAGGAGGATGAGACGGCCTAGGAGGCAAATCCTCTAAATTGTAGAGGTGTGGTGATGATAGTGGAGTTGTAAACGAGATAGCTCTAGGAACCAATGGTGATGGTTTAGTGGAGATGATATTGTTTGGCCTAGGAGGTATGGTGGTGTTTGGCATAGGTAGTTTTGTGGGTACTATCCTTTTAGGAATTGGTTTGATTGGTTGAGAAGAAATCCTTGCATTTTTTGGCTTGACCGGAGATGATTCGGTTGAAGATATTTCGTGTACAACACGAGCAATTTTCTTGGGTGGTTCTTTGGTGGATAAGTTGCTACTTGGAGTTTTCCTTATGATGATTTCAAGAGGTTTGTAAAGGTTTCTTAAGTGCTGAAAATGAGAATGAAGGTGATGACTTTAGAAGTCCTAACAATGTGGTTTATAAAGTAAGAAATTTGGCAAGTGCATTCAAGCCTTAAGCCATTAAAATTCATTGGAATGTGATGATTAACATGCACAAGAGTCAATTTCATAGTTTGTACTGATCTAGGAACTCATTTAGGATGAGATGGAGTATTTAAGTTAGAAAGATGAGCTTGAAATGATTGATTTAGCTAGAGTTGGCATAATCTGTCACCCGGATCCCACGGTTCCCTCCAACGAAGGATCCGTCTAGGCTAATCCTAGGGATCCGGCTTTTAGCAGCTATGAAAGAATAAAAATGATGGTTCTAAGGTCTAAGATCTATACCATCTTGAGTGTTTCACTCCTCTTAAGTGTTTTTAATGAAGGGGTGCTTAAGTACTTGAGGGTAATGAGTGATGTAGCTAATGATTGCCTTTTATGGAAGAAATTAGAACTTTCATGAGTACCAATGAATGAACAAGGATGACACTAAAGATTTTGAGAGTTTCAAGTGAAGCTAAATGACCCTAGAGATCAGATAGTGACTTAGGATAATGTTTTGGGAAATATCCTAAAGACTTTAAGATGGAAAAACTAGAATTTGATCAATTTTGAGGTAAGGATGATCATGATCAATTTAGCCATAATTGAAAGATTTCCAAAGCTAGATGTGAGGGATTATGTGAGAAATGATGTGTGAGTTTGAGAGCGGAAGAGTAATGGGTTTAAGTGAAATGATAGATCTACAAGTGTCTTGATTGTGATCTAGGTGAGTTATGTGTGAGTAGGAAGGATCTACTTAGCTTAATAAGGACTTAATTTGCCTTAGGACATTATGTCTAGCTTAGTGTGAGGTGTTCTAAGGGCATGTTTGAAATACAATGTTTGCAATTGCATTTTTCTGTTTGCCGGATCCCACGGTTCCCTAAGTGTAGGGATCCGTCTAGCACAAACTTTGGGATCCGTCCATCTGCTAAGCAGAACCTTTACTAAAGGTATGCAATGATCTTGACAATGCATTATATTACAAGGTTAGTTTAAGAGGTTCTAACACTGAGATATCAACTGTAAGATGTTTTATTTCATGAAGGAAATTTGATTACATTGATAAAGCATGAGTACAAAAGGATTGATCCTATTTGAAAGACTACTAAGCTCCTTGAGCGTTATCGCTGGAAGGATCATCAAATGGTTGATGAGTGTTGGTGGAATCAAGAATGAAGAAAGTCTTCATGAGAGATATGTTTAGCGGTTCCATCATCTTGTTCACAAGTACGTACAGCGGACTTTGAAATTGAGGATGAAAATGCATGACGTTATGATAGAGGCGTGTCAAGAACATTCCATAAGGGATGAGTTTATTCTTGGAGCCTTGAAGATTTACAATTCGCCTTGCAAAGAAGTAGGCGAGATTGTATGGTTGTTGTGTTAGCAAACAATACATTATGTGAGCACAACAAGCGGGAAGGATTTCTCGATTTCCCCTAAGACTCCAAACATTTTCACGTAGGATGAGTGCAAGTGGCTTGTACTCTTCTCGGATATCCCGTGTAAAGATAATGTTTGGATCGGAGTAATATGGTTGAGGTTTGCATATTATGCGATTTAAATCCTCCGAGGAAGGTATGTGAGAACAATATGGACTATTTTCTTCACGAAAGTTGAAGAGAGAATCAAGAGACCAATCTTCAGTGAAGGCACATTGTCCATGATTTGGAATCCGGAGGATGTGAGCAAATCGCTCAAGACTTAAACGAACTTTTGGTTTTTGATCCAAAACCAAAGAGAAAGAGAGCGATCCTCGTTACGAACGAGTTCAACTTGACGGAAGAATTCCATTATGAACCTTGGACATATCTTCTCGTTGATTTCAAGAAGACATTCTAGTCCTATGGCTAGGAAGGAGGTATTGATACCTTCTTCGAATTGTAAAGAGGTGTCTACAATACATCCTTCGTGGAAGTGACAGTTTTCGAGATTATTGAACCCACGGACATGATTGCCAGGTGTGTTGGGCTCAAGAGAGATGTTCGGAGTGTAGACGCTAGTGAGTGAAAAATGAAACTCATATTCATGCGTCATATTTTAACCTATAGAAACGATGAGTTAATAGAAAGTAATGTTTGTGGTCAACCAATGATTGTCTAACGTTTTTACTAGATTTTTATTAACAATGATTTTTAACAACAATGACACTTAACTCACTTATGGTTTTGACATTCTACTGGGATATTGCTTTTAGAAAGAAAGTGGTTTTTATTATGCATGAAAAACTGATGTCCAGATATACGGATCCCACGGTTCCCTTTCAAAAGGGATCCGGCTAGTATACTTGCCGGGATCCGTAGGTCTGTAGTAACAGAATTTTTTTTGATAAACATAGGTTTTACAATTTTATATCATACCAAGATATGTGTTTTAGCCTACATTTTCTTTTAGCATGCATACATGACTTCTAATGTATCATGAGAGAATACGAAACATATAAATCAAAAGAAATGACAAACACATTATGATAATAATAACCTAGATAAACTAGATTATTAATAATATTTCATTTCAATGCTAAGAATGATACAAAGGATTGGGTATATGATCCCAATGTAGATTAACAACACAAAATATATGTCTCCGTATGAGAACTTCATCATAGGGAACACAAGAGCGATAAGCACGAGGGCGATGTAAACCATGTTGATGGCGAGCCTTCTTGGTTTCGGATGAGATGAAACGGAGAGGAAGATGAAGTTTTGAATGAGAGGAAATTTTTAAAATTTGAAAATTTGAAAAAATGGGGATTTGATGGAGTAGATGACGGTGGGAGTTTTTATGGGGAAGGAGGAATTTTTGAAATTTGTATTTTGTTTTATTATTGGAAAGATATGATTTTTGGATTAAATGAAATAAAACACAAGTTTTATATACCACGACGTTGGACGAAAAAGTGACACGTATGTGAGAAAAGGCTTCCTAATGAAGCTTCATGTAATACATGTATATGCACAAAAGATAATCATATAAATACTTATGTAAGCATACTTAATTATCAAGCTAATGTCATTTTAGAGACAAGTAAAGAATCATACCTCTAACGCACTTATGAATGTCTTTACAAATGACACAACAAATGTCACTAGACAATTCTGGCTCCTTTGTGCTTAAGATACCTTCTTAAGGAAGGTATTCTTGTTACCAAGCGATTCCTATGGCTTGGTAGGTATGATTTTTGACTAATCAACATGACAAAGAGGATTAGTGCATTTAAATAAAAATAAATAATAAGAAAAATGTTGTCATCTAATCAACATCCAAACAAAGAGTTTTTAAAAGACATGGTGTTTGTTTTTATGAAAAACCTTCTTTGTAGTTTTCAATTAACAATGGATCGTATCAAGTTTTTAAAGTACAATATACTTTAAGAAACTTGGTAACGAAGCTCTGATGCCAATTGTGAAAAACTAGAAGGGGGGGTTGAATAGTTTTTCCAATTAAAACTTGTTTTAAACTATTTAGATCGACTTATGTCAATCTAATTTGATGTGTGATGGATGTTGATAAACAAACATATAGATGTATAAGTATGTAATGAAAAGATAAGAGTAAGAAGCACAAAACCACAACGCGAGTATTTATAGTGGTTCGGCTACAAGGACACCTTCCTTGCCCTACTCCACTCCCCGAGTCACCTACTCGAGAGTTCGTAATCACTACACGACACCAACTCCTTATGGTGGAGAAACCTTCACAACGTTGCCTACTCTTTTTCCGGTACTAGGCTAACCACCGGGTTCTTTCACACCAAGGTGAACCACACCTAACACAACACCGCCTATCCTTTATCCGGTACTAGGCTAGATACCGAGTTCCATTACAATGGAGGAACTACTACCCCACACTACACCAACGACTAATCCCAAAGGAGACCAACTCCTTATTACAACATCATCAAGGATATCAATATCCTTGGATCTAATGCTAATCTATCTTGTACATCGAAACACACCATATCGAATGTACATCTAAGGCACCTTTCACTAATGCCTTTAGCTAGATCTTCAAGATACCCTTCACTAATGTCTTGTGACTTGACTTCTAGGCACCTTTCACTAATGCCTACAATACGGACGATCGACACTTTTCACTAATGTCTTCGTCTTGACACTTGAGACATCTTTCACTAATGTCTTTAACACTACACTTCTTAGAAGAAAGAACAGAATCATCAACAAGAGGACTTCAGTAGTGTTGATGATGAGAAAGTATGGCAACTCATGGACTTGAGCTTGCTTGACTTCAAAGGTGGTGATCTCGCCTTTAAGAGGAACCTAGAGAATCACACAAACACAAAACTACAAACATAGATCACTTGGATCTGGGGTTAGAGAGTTCTTAACTCAAGGGGAAAGTATGTTAGAAAGGGGTGAGAAACAATGAAGAAATGGCTCACTATTTATAGAGGTAAATGTCTACTGTTTCCCGGATCCCACGGATCCCTCCCACAGGGGATCCATCTAGCGTAAAGCTAGGGATCCGTGGGACGCTTCTCTTTACCCATGGGTATTTTGGTTATGGGTCATGGGTCATGGGTTGATCCATGGGTCTTTTACTAGATACAATGTATCTTTTGAGTGCAATGCACCTAGTCACATGGGTATGGGTCAATACCATGAGTTATGGATATTATCCATATATGATATAAGCATGATGTCATGCAATGGGTTATGGGTCAAGCTCCATGGGTCATGGACTTTGGGTTGTACCCAACTACATTCAATGTATTTGGTCAATGGGTTGTGATATTTAAGTTTCTACCCATTTATATTACCCAGTATACTACATACTAGTTATGTGTATATTTTACCCAAATATGTAAACACTAGTTGTTGTACATATGTAATGCTAAATCATAAAATCACTTATACTTGTTTTAGTGTTTTATATGAAAACGTAAGTGTGTTAGAAACTATTAATTCAAACTAATTACGTATTTTGTTTGTTTCGTTAAAATGATTTTATGTTTGTTATCGACAAAACATTAGAAGATCGTAAAATATAAATGAACGTTTTTACGGCTTATTTGTATTAACAGTGCTTTTGGCCAATTAATTTATAAGTTAGGGGTCATGAAGCATTAGTTTAGAACAATTCACAACAAGTATAAGTCCCGCAAAAGTCATAACAAGCACGAAAGTTACATACTAGCACCTCACAAGTAGTATTTGGATACTCTCATCTCTCGGGTGTATATGAAATATATCAAATTGGAAATGGAAGATAAACACTCATTAACCGGTCCTAGTACATAGATTACCATAGGCTTGAGACTAGATCAAACATCCATCGCTTTGGCCGCACCTAGGAAAAACTATCCAAGAGGTCTTTTAAAGGGTTGTAACGTTAGGCTTACGGTAGCGAAACAAAGGGTTTGGTTGGATAGGCGATTTAATGGTGGCAAGTCAAAAATCTTTATGTTACAAGCATGAGAAGAATGGCGTTGCTAAGCCAAGACTCGACACTCTAAACTCTAGATAACTTTGAAACAAACAAACATAAATTTAAAGATAGATGTAGGATGGTAGCGCGTATGTTTTTTTTCATTTTTTTCTCATACACTTTTACTGCACCATCCTCTACGATAACATCAAAATAATAGGGATTTATAGGCACATCCCTACACTTGAGTTTTATTACTCTAACGCTAATTTGACCCGAATTGAAAAGATCAAAACACTTGGAGTACATTATTACGTAAATAAAGGGAATTTGAATTTAACGTTCCTTCCCGTCACTTCATAAAATTTAAATTTTCTCATGAGTCCCAATCGTCCCAAAACTGTGTACAAAGGATATGACTCGACTTAGCAACTTATGCAAGTAACTAGATAATTGACCTAAGGGTTTAGTATGATAACAATAATGCACTAAAAGTGAGTGCATACAAGGTAGGCTAAGGCGATTTGGGTGTATATTTGGGGGTGGATTGTAAACAATGCTCTTCATTGATATTCCGGAAATCCGAAACATCACGAGAACCGCGAAAAGGATAGGCTCTGAGGGGTTAACTAGGGGTATCGTGTACTAAAGATGAGTACAACGCAAGGGTGTGGGGGAATTACTCAACCGATGTGGAAGAAGTAATTATATTACAGGTATCAAACAAGAGTTATCCTAATGCCTCTTATCATTTAGTTATTCCTAACTACACAAGTGTAGTCTCACTAGCGATCTCGGAATGCATCACAAAACAAGTTCTAGAATTTATTATACTACCGGTACACTCTCGAAGCATTACAGGTGAATGCTTTAATTCCTACAAATCTAAGGGTGAACCTTACATTTTTGGGGTGGAATTTGAGTGGTAAAGGGTTTTTGTGCTAGTCATATAATTTCCTATCCATGAGACGCTTTATTAAGACTAATGGCCCACTCCTACATGTCATGAAAAATTTTAAATTTGGTGCCAAAATTACCCTAACCGATATTTCTCATGGTTTATTACACAAATGAAATTGGACAAGGCAAATAGTCAAGGATAAGCATAGTTTCAAAGTTCCCTTTTTATTTTCCCTCCTTACACTTAAACTGAACATTGTCCCCAATGTTCCCCAAAAGTATCAAAGTTATGATAATGGAAGGTAATTAAAAACAAAAGAAACTAATACTCCCCTGATTAGCTCGGTAGGATCAGTGTGAAGTAGTGGTTAAATTCTTTTTCAAGAAGAATGTATGCCTGAAAAGCTCCATCCAATCTTATGTATCTTCTTCTTGATAAATAAAACCTGCACAATTTATGAAAACAAATGAAACCTTCGCTTAAAATCGGCAGTAACACTATATATGACTTTACTATACTAGGATATAATGTTTATGGAATGGATGTTTGCATGTTTTCTGGAAAATTAAGACCTGAGAAATTCCAAAAAGTTATAAGTTGCACAGAAAATGAGAGAAAAAGATAAGTTGTTTCTGCTCCTCCTGATGCCGTCAGGTTGCGATCCTAATGCCGTCAGGTTATCCTGACAGAAACTGGTCTGCTGCGATTTTTTGGAAAATTTCTGGAAAAATTACATCTTTAGAATCTGGAAAAATTCCTGCAAAACATCCATTATGACTCGATACAAGCATTTGACTCTAACAAACACACATATATATCTTTTTTCAAGAATTGTAATTCTCATGTTCACGTTCTTTTTGAAAATGTGTGTAATCTTTCCTACACTTATCCCTTTTGTAAAATACATTTATATGTAATTAAGACGAGGTTAAAGACAAAATAAAGCATTTTCACAAATTTAAACATGAGATTAAACAATCAATGAAAAGATATACGACACACAAACAAGCAAACAATTAAGCATGGGTTGCCTCCCACGAAGCGTTTTTCTTTATTTATGAGTCTTGTAGCTAGACTCGAAGTCGTGCTCCTACGTGACTTCATTGCCGTCACCTTCTTCCTCATGACGATCTCTATTGGGGTTTTCCATGTTATAGTAATGCCCTATTATGAATCTTTCTAAGAAGTCGTCTTCTCCCTAATCGGTTCTATATTCCGGTCCTAGTTTCAAGCAATCCTTATAGAAACCGAAAATCTAATCCATCACATAATCTACTCCCTTCTCCTTATCCTCCTCATTCCTATAGTAGACCGATAGCTTAAGTTCTTTTTCATCATTGGATAATGAGGAAAATTTTTCAATCTTAAAAGGCATTTGGTAAGCTATGTCATCGGTCTCATCCTTGAATCTCACTATTCCTAACGACGGATCATAAGTCATCCCGGTGTTTTCTATGAAAGGCTTTCCTAGAATTACGTGGGATAAGCTAAGATCTATGGCCGTACTAATATCATTCACAATTATGAAATCCGTAGGATACGTGAAACTACCTACATAAACGAGCAATCCCTTAACTCTACCAAGGAAATTACAACTAACCCTAGGATTATCGGGATCTTACCTAGTTGGGATAGGCTTCTTCATTACCCAATTATAGTAGGTGCTAGTCATGATATTTATTGGGGACTTGCCATCAATGTAGGCCTTTGCCACAAAAAGATGTCCTATGCAACATGGTATGTTAAGATTCCAAGGGTTCCCAAACTTGATCCTAGGGCTTCTCCTAACATACATGTGACGGAGGTCGCGTACTAAGTGTGGGTGGCGAGAGAGTTCTTCTTCCGTAGGAAACTTATTGAAATAGCCATCGCCTGCTTCATCTACTTCCGTGGTTGTTTCATTCCTAGGGGTTTCACTAACCTCAAGTACCGTCTCATGGTTCGCTTCGTCATTTGTCCTATTAGGTTTCACTAAGGTAATGGTATTGACGAATTGAACGTGTTTGGCTAACTTACTTGGGTCCTTAACTTCTACACCGGAAGCTTCGGGAGTTGAGGATGGCATTAACCTTCCTATCACTATTGGTCATGGCTTTCAAAAGGTTATTGTTAGCCTTAATAGTTTTATTAGAAGTGATGGTCATTCACGTTTAGGAACTTTATAATGTGTGTTAGATATCGTGATAGAATAGTCAACGGGCTCGTGGACTGGGCTAATCTAATTGGTTAAATGTTACGCGTATGCTAAGCCTTGTATAAGCTTAAGCATCCCAAGCCCATTGCAAACCCACGAAAAGCCCATGGAAAGCCTTTAGGGCAACAAACCTCTTGTACTATAAATACCCCTCAAATGGTCATTTGAGGGGTGTGCTTGAAAGTGTGTGTGTGTGTGTTTTTCTTTATTGAATATACAACATCTTGTGTTTATCTTGTCTCACATATACACGAATTTATATCTTCAAGTCACCATCTTTCTCATCTTATTTCTAAGCTTTGTTTGTGTTTGTTTCACGTGGGTATACTTGTATACGTGTTGGGTTTGCTTGGTATAGTGATAAGGTTGATAAAACTAAGGTCCTACAATTGGTATCAATCGCCTAACAATGGTTTAGGAGTGTTTGTGTTTGGTTTGAAGGTGTTACGCGTAAAAGGCTCTCGTTATACGTTTTTTGTCACGCTTAAAGCTTTAATTTTTGCACTCAAAAATTCAAGATTCTTGTGGTTTAAGGTTTATTTGGTGCTAAAGTTTCAGTTTTTTGCAAAAAGTTCGAAGCTTTACGCGTTTTGGTTAAGTTTTGAGCTCGTTTTTGGTTCTTTGGTCATTTCTACTCGTAACTTTTCTAGGCACTTTGGGTGAAAAAGGTCTACATTTTTGGGTTATTCGAGTGTTTTTAAGGATATCTGTGCAAGAGAAATTGGTTGAATCATTGAAATTTTTTTACGAGTAGGTCAAAACCCTAGTTCTACTCGTAAGAAAGTCAACTACGCATAAGTTTTCTACTCGTAACTTTTTGGTGAAGAATCTTCGTGCTCTAACGGTGACTCAGTGCTTCCCTCACTTGGATAAGTGTGTGGAACACTTCGACTTGTGGATATCTCTTACGCTGTAACAGTGTAAAGGATTTTTGGTTCTTAACCATAGTTTACGCATAAGCTAAAAGCTTACGAGTAACTCTACGCATAACTTCAAAATTACGCGTAAGGTTTACAAGTAACTTTTTGTCTACGCATAAGCTTAAGGTTACGCGTAAGATACTTTCTACTCATAAGGTTTCTTCGCATAAAGTTTCTACGCCTAAGGTTCCTACGCTTAAGGTTTCTACGCATAAGGATCCTACGCCTAAGGAATCCTGATGAGTGTGTAAATACTCATCATTTTTAGTCAAATCTGAACTGCAAAACGTTTAAAAATGCTCAGATATGCATCAAAATACTGAAAATATTCCAAAATTGCATTTTATATGTTTCAGATGCAAAATGTTTAAAATCAGATGAAAAATGAGCAAAGTTTGCATAATTGGCAGTTTCAGTCCCCCAAGTTTCTAAAATTGTCAAAAATAGTCCCTAAGTCAAAATTTCAAAAGTAAAATCACCAAAGGTCCTTTTAAAATCAAAAATTATCAAAATTAGCCCTTTGGTGAAAAATGTAAAAAGTTTGAGAAAATTACAAAAGTGGTCCTTCAAGTTTGAAATTTGGCAAAAATGGCCCCTGGTAAATTGCAAAATGGAAATTTTGGTCCTTATACTTTTTGAGAGTGTCACTTTTAGTCCTTGGAAGAAACTTTGTTGAATTGGCAGGATTGGTCCTTGATTTTCAGAAAATTGCATAACAAGTCCTTGTTATTATAAGCCCTATCACAACCATTTTGGACCCCTGCCTAATTTTGGCCCCCTGTCATAATCCATTTTGAACCCTTTGTATTATTAATACCCGGTCAATGTCTGGTCAAACCACAAAAACGCGCCAAAGTCTTCCCTTCTCCACCTGCTTCTCTGCAACAATCAAACTCCCATCCCCCCTCCTCAATCTCCACTCAACCATGTCCCCTCCACCTTAGCTACCCTCCAATATGCATTTAATGCATCTTCCCCCCCCCCCTCACTCAACCCCAATTGGCAGATAAGCAATTTGGCGCCAAAATCTCATTTAAACGGCTAAGATCATTTTGAGCCATCCAATGGCTAAGGATTGATGGGAACTATTCAGAAGAGAGAGACAAAGAGTTTGGATTATAAAAGAGAGAAGAAGGAAGAGTTTCAAAGGAGTTGAGTAGTTTTTAAGTTCTATTAATGTCGTTTTATTCTTAAAGTTTTTAATTAAGTGTAATATCTGTAATCTCTTGTTGTTTTGTATCAAACTCATGATAAATCATCAATATAATCTATATTAAGCTTCAGTTTCAAAGTTTACATCAACTTCATAATAATGAGTCCACTGTTGAAAATTTCCAATTCAAAACCTTAAGTACAAGCTCTTAATAACTTGATTTCTCACTCAAACAAGCTTGTATAAGCTTATGATAGGTTTGTAAAAGCTCACATTTAAGTTTCAATTCATTTTGGTACATGGTCAACAAAAGTCAAACGGGGGCAAATATGATGCAGATTTGGTCAATGGGTGAAGCAGCCATGGAATTGGGTTGATATTGAGCTAGGGTAGGGGTTTGGATAGGTTAGTGGTACTTTGGTTCATTGATTCAAGCCATAGTGGCTAAGGACACTTTGTAAGTTTGTTTCAAGTTGTTTTGCTTAATCTGTATTTGTAGTTATAATAAGCATCAAACCAGTTTAAGTAGCTGTATTTAGAATATATTAACTTAGTTTGATCATTTATTTTAGCTATTTAAGTGTTCATCTTAGTATTGATTACAAAACAGTTGTAATAAAGGTGTGTTTGGAATTGGACTTTTATATGTGTTCAAGGTTGTGCAGTGGTAGAATTATGTTTGTTCATGCTTGTTTGACTCATTTGAATACATATCTGTTTTGGTTTTGAGCTTGCTAACACTGAAAGTCAAATCTTAATCAAATCTGTCTTAAATTGCTCACTGTTGGAATTTTGGAAAGCAAATCATTTGTTTTGTGTTCAAAAGACATAGATAAAGGTTGCTTTAGTCTCATTTCAATCATTAACATCAATATCAGTCTACAAATCAAGTTCAAAACTCAAAAAAGTCAAGATTTCATTTTTTCATCAAAAGTCAAAAACTGAAAAACTTGTTTTGAGCCAACTGAGAGTGATTTTTCATTGGTTCATTTTTGAGCCAAACTTAGTGAAACTTGTTGTTTTAAAATCTCCTCTTGGTCTATTTCATTATTAGCATTTTTGCATAATTTTGTGAAATTTTTATAAGGGTCAAAAGTGCTTGTCAAGATGGTTGCATTTGCCTTGTGCACAGGACTTGTGCAGTTCTTGCAGCACTTGCACCAAGCTCATCTGAGCTCAACTTTGGCTCAAATTTGGTTTACAAGGTCCCAACCAGGTCTAGTACAGGTTCCCACTTTGGTTTTCCAGTTTATAGCTTATTAGGTATCTTATTTTTAAGCTACAAGTAGACCCTTAAAACTGTTTTTGTGCTTAAACTCAAATAAGCCAAATCCTTGCAACTTGTAATCCAGTGGTTAAAAACAGTTAGGATTTGTTGCATTTTAGTTATTTTAGCAGTTTAGAACTTCTGTAATCAGTTGGTGGCTTATTTTGTTCATTTGGCTTATTTGGAGTGCTTAATAATAAGCACTTGCACATCAGTTCCTTATTCCTACACATAAGCACCTGTTTTTCCAATTTTCCTAGCTTCCTAATATTATTTTAGAGTTTTCCTGAAATTTTCAGATTTTTCTGAGTTGCTTTGCTATTTTTCTTAATTTAAAGTAGTTTTTAAGCATTTTTAATTAGCTTTTAATACAAAAAATTCAGAAAAGGTTCAAAAAAATAAGTTTTCATTTTTCTTAGGTTTAGATAAATATAAAAAGTAAAAAAAGTAATTTTCCAGATTTTTCATAGTTTATTTTGTAATTTTTAATAATTTAATTAGTTTTAAATAGTTTTTAATTCATAAAAAATAGAAAAATAATCAGAAAAATATAAAAATAGTTTTGAAAATTCTCTTTTGATATTTTAGATTTTTCTAAATCATAATTTTATTTTTCTAGCTTTATTTCCCATTTTCTTGTATTTTAGGTAATTACTTAATAGTTAAAAATAGTTTTTAATTAATAATAATTAGAATAATAGTTGTAAAAATAATTTTCTTTTTCTAAATATTTTCTTTTATCATTAGATTTGTAAAAATATCATTTTCACATTTTTAGGGTTAATATTGCTTTAATTTCACATTTTTCATTTGTACGCTACGTAGTTTTTAATTAAGTTTTATAAAAACATAAAAACAAAAACATCATTTTAAAAATAGTGATAGCATTTATTTAATATTTTTAATCTTTTTAATTTCCTTTAATTTGCATTTAAGCCGTTGTAATTTGTTGGCTTTTCCTTAGTTATAATAATTCAAATCCTTCTTTTCCGTTCAAATCTCTCGATCACTATTCGTTGGGTGATCCATTGCATAGCTCGCTGGGACATAACGACCCGGGGAAACACTATACTCCTCAGATCTTCATTGCATTCGTGCTTAAGCCGTTTTAAGTTTCTTACAGTTGGCCATTCACAAGTGGTCAGCTTGCGTGAGAAAACTTGACTGTTTGGCACGCATCAATATTTTGGCGCCGCTGCCGGGGAGCTGTGCTGATTATCTTCCGTTTAGCAGATTAGTGATTTGGATACTCACTCTTTGTTCATACCATCCATCTGTATATGTTTATATTTTCTTATCCAAAAAATACAAAAATACTCTTCTCATTCCTCTTATCCGTATGATTCTATTTCTCTTACCCTCTTTTGCCGTTTAATTCTATTCTTCGTATCCTCTCAACCATTTGATTCTCTTCTTAATCCTCTATATGTTTAATTCTTATGTCGACAATCGTCAACATCATCGTCACAAATGTGTGTGAGCGGTGTGGAGGGCCTAGTTCAAGCGAATTTTGCAATTCGTGCGAATTATCCATCAAAAATTCTTTTCAAAGTTATTTCGACCACCCGCCACAACCTGAAATACATTCTAATCTTGAAAAACCAGTTCAAACGTCGGAGCTACCCCAAGCACCCACCGAGGATTACGAGGACACTTTCTTTGAAGATAGAGCCCGTAATCTAATCGAACAAATTCAAGCCGATGAAAAAAGGTCGAGAATTAGAATTGATTACGATGAACCCGTTCAAACACCGGTGACTAGCAAGAATGACTTGCCTAATCTTCACGTTTCTCAAGAACCAAAACCGGAGACCATAACGGAAGTGGTGGAAATTGCTAGCTCTCAGAGCACACCACTTGTCCCACCTCCTGATTTTTCTGAATGTTCTTCGAGACTTGATAGTCATTCGGATCACCATGTTGGTTTTGTTGATTCTTTGAATAAACTGATTCCTCTTCATAACTCTCAAATGCAATCGTTTATTCCTTGTGTCGGTTGTGGTGAGCCTCGCTTTGGTTCACCCTGTCGTTGGTGTACTTGTGTACAATGTGGTAATGATATCCATAACGGGATTTGTTTGTTTTGTGGTTCGAGGAATTCATTTGATTATGATCCTAATCCAAACTCATGTAACGACCCCTCAAATTTTTTCAATTACCTACCACAGCCCGACTTATCTTCATATGATCAACATTACTGCTGTGAATTTTGTGGAGGTCCTCACCAAGGATTTGAGTGTCAATCCGGAAACACGTTTGTCTATGAACAGTTTTCCTGTGATGCTCAGAGTTTTGGTTATGACCAAAATCCATATGATTCACCATTCCAGACTCAACAGTTTTACTGTTGTGAGTACTGTGGAGGTCCCCACTTCAGCTCTGATTGTCAAATAGGGAACCCAGTTCCTTGTAACAATCATGACTCTTACTTGTTTGACAATTTCCAACCTCCACAGCACTATACGGTTCAAACTCCACCTGAGCCGTTGTCTCAAGAAATCTCCCAAGATTTTGAAACCACAATGAAAACACTTGATGATATGATTCAAAACTTTAAGAATCAAGTGAGTGGTGAAAAGACCATAGGAGAATTGATGGCCGAAGAACGAGAAGAACGAGAGGCTCGCAAATCTAGGGAAGAATTATTAATCCTAGAGCAAGCAGCTCTAAGGCGTTCCCAATTTCTCAAGGCAGCTCTATATGACGATGACGAGGAGAGTTTTTATCCTTTTAAAGATAATATTTCTCAACTCCCTCAGTCAGTTGATATCCCAGCAGTTGAGATTCCATCTCAAACAACTGCTATCACACCCGAGATTCACACTCACTCTCTTATCATGGGGGACGAGCATCTCGACACTGTTCCTGAAAAGGAATCGGACGAATTCATAAAGTCTAGTGTTGAGGACCTTGTCCCAATCCCAAGAGAGTCACAGGGAATTCTTGATCATGTGTGTGATATCCCTCCTCCTCTTGTCTTCCAAAATGATCATGTTGAGATGTTCTCCGATTCTGATGATGATGATTCGTTATCTTGCGGAGACATCATTTACGTGGAAGATTTTCCTTCTGAGCTTGTTAGCTTAGAAGAAGAGAATGATGAAGTTACTGACACTGAAATCAAAGATGAAGCTCTTCGAGCAACATTATTGAATGTCAGTCTTCTCATTTCTAGAATCGAGGCTTTCAAAGAGAAACCTATTTCATCTCCTATCCCCATTAAGGGTAGTGACATTCTTTCCGATGATTCTATTCCGGAAATGAAAGCCTTTTGTTTTGCTAATATGGGAGAGAAGATTAGTGGCAGTACCACTTCTCATTCTCATAATTCTCTCCTCGATCATGAATCATTTACTTTTGAGGAGTTCGCCAGTGAACCCACTCATATCAATTCTGAATATGATTCATTCACCTTCATTGAGTTCTCAGATGAACTCACTCATATCATATCTCCGCCGGAGTATGATAATTTCTACTTTGATCTAGACACTCCCATAATATGTCTTGATCAAGCAAGCTTAACTGAGGAGATTCATGAAGCTATGAATTCTCCTATTGAGGATGAAGAGTTAGTCATGATTTCTATCATGATTTTCTTTCTTTTCTTCATATATTCTGTCACTTCTCCTGTTCTTCACTCCTTCGGGAATGAAGACATTATCTTTGATCCCGGCATTTTCATTTATCATTCTTGAGCCGGTTCTATGTATATCTCATTGGTGTGGAACTTTCACGTGCTTCAAATGTTTGTCCAAACATCTTGAATGAAAGTCCGATGGAGATTGTTTCTTCCACTTTGCTTCCCCATGAACCAATGAATTCGGGGTCGAGTCAAGCTAGCGACTCGGTAATCAAAAACAGTAGCTAAACATGGGTTTTCACCCGTGTGTACCACCCTAGTGTGGGGGAGTTACCCCACATATTATATATATATAAGTAATGCAAAAAAAAAAAAAAAAAAAAAAAAAAAAAAAAAAAAAAAAAAAAATCTTGCTAAATAATGGCCGTAGTATTTCCTTTTTACGTTCTTTGTTTCGGCATAACCGCCGGTACTTTGAATATTGAGGGCAATATTCATTTCTAAGTGTGGGGGGGAATTCTCACGAATTTTATCATATAATTATACCAATTCCCCCGTTTTTGGCCAAAATTTTTTTTGGAGTAAGTGTTTTGCACTTACTCATCTGGTTATCAGTCCGCCTTGTCTAATAAACTAAAGGATTGGCTAATCCAGGAGCAAACGGCTCTTGGTAAAGATATCTCAAATCCGTTTACGGCTTGCAATTTGCCCAAAATTGTATGGTATTCAGCTCACCATATCCTAAAAAGTGAAGAGTTGGCTAGCCCGCAAGTTTATGGCTTGTGGTAAAGGCAGTGGAAAAACCATAATTGGTAATCAGCTCACCAAAGATAATATTGATAATTTATCTAAGAGTTGGCTAGTCCAGAGCAAACGGCTTCTGGTAAAGACAAATCAAATCCGTTGGAAGCTGGTGGTTTGCTCAAAATCACATGGTTATCGGTGTACCATGGTTCTTACTTGAACTGAAACATTTGGCTACTCCAGAAGTAATGGCTTTTGGTAAAAAGATTCAAATCCATTAAGTTTTTCTCAAAAGATTGCTAGGGACTAGCAATAGTTTAGTGTGGGGGATTGATGAGTGTGTAAATACTCATCATTTTTAGTCAAATCTGAACTGCAAAACGTTTAAAAATGCTCAGATATGCATCAAAATACTGAAAATATTCCAAAATTGCATTTTATATGTTTCAGATGCAAAATGTTTAAAATCAGATGAAAAATGAGCAAAGTTTGCATAATTGGCAGTTTCAGTCCCCCAAGTTTCTAAAATTGTCAAAAATAGTCCCTAAGTCAAAATTTCAAAAGTAAAATCACCAAAGGTCCTTTTAAAATCAAAAGTTATCAAAATTAGCCCTTTGGTGAAAAATGTAAAAAGTTTGAGAAAATTACAAAAGTGGTCCTTCAAGTTTGAAATTTGGCAAAAATGGCCCCTGGTAAATTGCAAAATGGCAATTTTGGTCCTTATACTTTTTGAGAGTGTCACTTTTAGTCCTTGGAAGAAACTTTGTTGAATTGGCAGGATTGGTCCTTGATTTTCAGAAAATTGCATAACAAGTCCTTGTTATTATAAGCCCTATCACAACCATTTTGGACCCCTGCCTAATTTTGGCCCCCTGTCATAATCCATTTTGAACCCTTTGTATTATTAATACCCGGTCAATGTCTGGTCAAACCACAAAAACGCGCCAAAGTCTTCCCTTCTCCACCTGCTTCTCTGCAACAATCAAACTCCCATCCCCCCTCCTCAATCTCCACTCAACCATGTCCCCTCCACCTTAGCTACCCTCCAATATGCATTTAATGCATCTTCCCCCCCCCCCCCCCTCACTCAACCCCAATTGGCAGATAAGCAATTTGGCGCCAAAATCTCATTTAAACGGCTAAGATCATTTTGAGCCATCCAATGGCTAAGGATTGATGGGAACTATTCAGAAGAGAGAGACAAAGAGTTTGGATTATAAAAGAGAGAAGAAGGAAGAGTTTCAAAGGAGTTGAGTAGTTTTTAAGTTCTATTAATGTCGTTTTATTCTTAAAGTTTTTAATTAAGTGTAATATCTGTAATCTCTTGTTGTTTTGTATCAAACTCATGATAAATCATCAATATAATCTATATTAAGCTTCAGTTTCAAAGTTTACATCAACTTCATAATATTGAGTCCACTGTTGAAAATTTCCAATTCAAAACCTTAAGTACAAGCTCTTAATAACTTGATTTCTCACTCAAACAAGCTTGTATAAGCTTATGATAGGTTTGTAAAAGCTCACATTTAAGTTTCAATTCATTTTGGTACATGGTCAACAAAAGTCAAACGGGGGCAAATATGATGCAGATTTGGTCAATGGGTGAAGCAGCCATGGAATTGGGTTGATATTGAGCTAGGGTAGGGGTTTGGATAGGTTAGTGGTACTTTGGTTCATTGATTCAAGCCATAGTGGCTAAGGACACTTTGTAAGTTTGTTTCAAGTTGTTTTGCTTAATCTGTATTTGTAGTTATAATAAGCATCAAACCAGTTTAAGTAGCTGTATTTAGAATATATTAACTTAGTTTGATCATTTATTTTAGCTATTTAAGTGTTCATCTTAGTATTGATTACAAAACAGTTGTAATAAAGGTGTGTTTGGAATTGGACTTTTATCTGTGTTCAAGGTTGTGCAGTGGTAGAATTATGTTTGTTCATGCTTGTTTGACTCATTTGAATACATATCTGTTTTGGTTTTGAGCTTGCTAACACTGAAAGTCAAATCTTAATCAAATCTGTCTTAAATTGCTCACTGTTGGAATTTTGGAAAGCAAATCATTTGTTTTGTGTTCTAAAGACATAGATAAAGGTTGCTTTAGTCTCATTTCAATCATTAACATCAATATCAGTCTACAAATCAAGTTCAAAACTCAAAAAAGTCAAGATTTCATTTTTTCATCAAAAGTCAAAAACTGAAAAACTTGTTTTGAGCCAACTGAGAGTGATTTTTCATTGGTTCATTTTTGAGCCAAACTTAGTGAAACTTGTTGTTTTAAAATCTCCTCTTGGTCTATTTCATTATTAGCATTTTTGCATAATTTTGTGAAATTTTTATAAGGGTCAAAAGTGCTTGTCAAGATGGTTGCATTTGCCCTGTGCACAGGACTTGTGCAGTTCTTGCAGCACTTGCACCAAGCTCATCTGAGCTCAACTTTGGCTCAAATTTGGTTTACAAGGTCCCAACCAGGTCTAGTACAGGTTCCCACTTTGGTTTTCCAGTTTATAGCTTATTAGGTATCTTATTTTTAAGCTACAAGTAGACCCTTAAAACTGTTTTTGTGCTTAAACTCAAATAAGCCAAATCCTTGCAACTTGTAATCCAGTGGTTAAAAACATTTAGAATTTGTTGCATTTTAGTTATTTTAGCAGTTTAGAACTTCTGTAATCAGTTGGTGGCTTATTTTGTTCATTTGGCTTATTTGGAGTGCTTAATAATAAGCACTTGCACATCAGTTCCTTATTCCTACACATAAGCACCTGTTTTTCCAATTTTCCTAGCTTCCTAATATTATTTTAGAGTTTTCCTGAAATTTTCAGATTTTTCTGAGTTGCTTTGCTATTTTTCTTAATTTAAAGTAGTTTTTAAGCATTTTTAATTAGCTTTTAATACAAAAAATTCAGAAAAGGTTCAAAAAAATAAGTTTTCATTTTTCTTAGGTTTAGATAAATATAAAAAGTAAAAAAAGTAATTTTCCAGATTTTTCATAGTTTATTTTGTAATTTTTAATAATTTAATTAGTTTTAAATAGTTTTTAATTCATAAAAAATAGAAAAATAATCAGAAAAATATAAAAATAGTTTTGAAAATTCTCTTTTGATATTTTAGATTTTTCTAAATCATAATTTTATTTTTCTAGCTTTATTTCCCATTTTCTTGTATTTTAGGTAATTACTTAATAGTTAAAAATAGTTTTTAATTAATAATAATTAGAATAATAGTTGTAAAAATAATTTTCTTTTTCTAAATATTTTCTTTTATCATTAGATTTGTAAAAATATCATTTTCACATTTTTAGGGTTAATATTGCTTTAATTTCACATTTTTCATTTGTACGCTACGTAGTTTTTAATTAAGTTTTATAAAAACATAAAAACAAAAACATCATTTTAAAAATAGTGATAGCATTTATTTAATATTTTTAATATTTTTAATTTCCTTTAATTTGCATTTAAGCCGTTGTAATTTGTTGGCTTTTCCTTAGTTATAATAATTCAAATCCTTCTTTTCTGTTCAAATCTCTCGATCACTATTCGTTGGGTGATCCATTGCATAGCTCGCTGGGACATAACGACCCGGGGAAACACTATACTCCTCAGATCTTCATTGCATTCGTGCTTAAGCCGTTTTAAGTTTCTTACAGTTGGCCATTCACAAGTGGTCAGCTTGCGTGAGAAAACTTGACTGTTTGGCACGCATCAAATCCTACGCCTAAGATCCTACGCATAAGATCCTACGCCTAAGTTTCTACTCGTATCTTGTGTTTCTACGCCTAAGCTCTTTCTACGTATAAGGTTAAAAAAAAAAAAAAAAAAAAAAAAAAAAAAAAAATTGGTTTAACTGTGAAAATTTTGGTCAAAAATTCAAATTTTTGGGCCTAAATTCAAATTTTTCGGGTCAAATTTTGCGTCAAAATTGTCATAACTCAAATTTTTCATACGACCTTAGAATTGATTTTTATAGTGAATTTCAAATTTTGGGCGAAAATTTTTTAAGAACCGAGTTTACGAGTACGACTTTCGGAAACACCTCAACTGAGTTTAATCTTCATCAACCACAACTCCTTTATCGTTGAATCGATCCTACATCAACTTTATCAGATCATACCTTCATCAATGGCAACTCAACAAGACATTCATGCAGCCGGTGCCGAAAACCGACCTCCTATGTTGGCAAAAGGTGGTTATCTTCAATGGACAAGTCGAATGCTCCGTTACATCAAGACCAAACCTAATGGCAAACTCATGATTAAATCTATTCAGGATGGACCCTTCCAGCCTCGACAAGTTAATGAACCTGGAAATCCTGATGCAACACCTCCCACCGCACCATCTTCTCGTCTTCAATACGAATCTGAATACACTGCAGAGGATCAGAAACAAGTCGAAGCAGATGACATGGCAATTCATATTATCCAACTGGGTTTACCAATAGACATCTTTGATGCGGTAGACAGTTGTGAAACTGCTTTCGATATGTGGGAACGTGTTAGACGACTTTGTCATGGAACAGAAATTGGTCATCAAGACATGGAGAACAAGTTGCTAACTGAATGGGAAAAGTTCACATCTACACCAGGAGAATCCATTGAATCCTACTATGGAAGGTTTTGCACTTTGATGAATGAGCTAATCAGAAACAAGCTGACACCCAGAACTATCGTTCAAAACATCAAGTTCCTGAATAATCTACCAGAAGAATGGGGACGATATGTCACTATTGTCAACCAAACAAAAGACCTTCATCAGGTGAACTTTGATCAACTGAATGATTTTCTGAAACAAAACCAAGCTGAAGCTAATGAAGTCAGGCAAGAAAAATTAGCAAAGAATCATGATCCATTGGCACTCATTGCAAAGACTCAAACTTCAGTGAGTACACAACAACAAGCTTCATCATCTTCCAACAACAACAACTTGCAGCAATACATTCCACAACCACAACAACAATTCTATCCAGATCAACAATACCAGGAACAAGGAATCACTGATCTCGAATCTGATCAAGAAGACCCTATGTCCCAAATAATTTCTCTCTTGGGTCAAGTAATCAAAGGTCGCTATTCCACACCTACTAACAACAACCAAAGGATATCATCAAACACTCGCAACAGGCAAATTGCACAGCCGGGTGTGAATATGGGTAATCAAGGACAAATGGTTGGAGTTATTGGGAATCAGCAGGGATATGCTACTGGATTTCGCATGGGTAATCAGGCGGTTCCGAATCAGGGTAATCAGATGAGACAGAATGTTGGGAATAGAGCAGTGGGTAATCAGAATCGGAATGTTGCAGCTCCAGTCGTTGGGAATCATGGAAATGTGAATCAGGGTAATCAGATTAAGTGTTATAACTGTCAAGGAATGGGTCACATGGCAAGGAATTGTCCTTCTAAGCCGAACAAGAACGATCTTGAGTATCTTCAGAAAATTGTCCTGTTGGTACAAAAGGAACGCGCTGGATTTCAGTTGAGTGCTGAGGAACATGACTTTATGGCTATTATGGATGATTTGGAAGACCTCGAGGAAATTAATGCGAACTGCATCTTCATGGCAAATCTTCAGGAAGCTAAGTACGACACTGAGTCAGACTCACCTCCTGTCTATGACGCCAATACCGTATCTGAGGTACCAATCATTGATCCATGTTATAACAATGTCATATTTGATGTGTTTACTCATGACGAACAGCATTCTGTGACGCCAGCACCTACTTATGATACATACCTGGACAATCCGAGTTGTAGCAATACTAACTCAGAAACTCCAGATGTGGATCCTAGTGGAGGCTGTGTGGCACAAAATACTGAGACTGATGAGGAAACACGTGCTTATGTTGAATCATTAATCAATCAATGTGGCATTGAAGTTGAGAAAGTTAGAACGGTCAATCGCGAAGTTAAGGCCGCGAATGCTAAATTGACCGCTGAGCTTGAGAGTTACAAAGAGCATGCCAAAGCCTATGAATTTCATACAAACAAAATGTCAGAATTAGAAATTGGTTATCGAGATTCTGTTTTAAGAGAAAAAGATTTGCAACTCAAGTATGACACACTTGATGTGAATCTGAATTTGAAAATCAAATCTTTAAACAAGGAAATTTCTGAACTACATGACCAACTTTCTAAACAAAAAGCAATGTATTCTGATCTTGAAAAAGAGAAGAAGAAGTTGATTACTGATTTTGCAAAACGAGAAGATTCTCTTCTTGATGAGATTCTGGACAAAAATGAAATGATCAAAAAATTGGACAATTTACTTCTTACAACGGGTCATTCCGCTAAGACAAACAAAATGCTTTCTAATCAAGTAAATCCGATTTTTCATACATCTCACAAAATGGCTCTTGGTAACTCACCTCCTTGTTTTCTCAAGAAAGCTCAGAAATCCCAGAATGTGTTGCACAATGGAAAACCTTTGCATGAACCTATAATTGTGCATGATTCTCTTGAAACGTTGGAACTATCTGAGGAGAGTAGATCTAAAATGAAACAAAAACATCCGGAAATCAAACCGATTGATTATAACAAATGGAACCAAATTAATGTTCTTCCTTTTGTTTCTCAAAAAGGACAATCAAAGTTTTCCACCACACAAAGTGTTTCAAACAAAGTGTCAACACGAGTTTCAAAATCAGTTTCAAAACCAGTTGTTGTCTCCAAATCTCTTTCGAACATTGAACAAATGTCTTCAAACAATCCTTTTAACACAAGTGATGCGAGAAGTATTTTGGAAAATGTGAAAACTAGAATTGCAGATCTTCAAGAGACCGTTAAAACTAAAACCAATATTAGAACAAACATCTGGTTTAATAGTTTTGATAACGAACAGAAAAAGTTTTTTGAAACTCAAATTGCCCCTCAGCTGAATAACATCAGTGCAAGGGTAATTCATTTTGAACAAGCGTTTTTGAAAGAAACAACTGACTTTGTCAAGGACCATAAATCCCTGGTAAAGCAAGCTAATGAAAGTGTTGAACACATCAAAGTTTTGGAAAAGTTTAATGACTCTCTCTCCGAAGATGTTCTGACTACTGATATTATGTCCATCATTTTGCAAACATATTCTGTTGAAGATCATGAAAGACTCCAGGATGAGACCTCCGAAATTGTTTCAAAATATGAAAAAGCTCTTATGAAACTTGAAAAAGAAAATATCTCATATTTTAAACAACTTGATCGAAAAACTGAGGAATGCAAGTATGACAAATTGTCGTATGAGCGTGCCTACAATGACATGAAAGAAAAAAATGATCTTTTGAGGGCTCAGCTGGAAAGTCAAAAAGGAAAGGTAGTGGAAACTGTGACTACAAAACCATTGACTGCGGAGAAAGCAAATGTTCCCAAACCGGTTTCAAAACCAAAAATGTCTGTTTCTTTGCCTCCTCCAAAAGTCAATGAGAAAAATGTTTCATCAAAACCAGTCACTCCACCTGCCGTACCTAAACAAAATGTTGATAAAGGGAAAGCGGTTATTGAGAATCCTAAAGTTTTAGCACCTGGCCTTTTTAAGATGAGTACCACTAATGCGTCTGCCTCCACATCTAAAGAGACTAGGATAGCTGAAACCACCTCCCTTCATAAAAATGTGAATCCTAATGCGTGTGCCTCACCTTCTACAGGACTAGAAAGCACATCTAGGAGCAGCAGACTAAAGCCTAAGAGCAATACAAGGAACAATAGAGTCTCGACTGCCTCTAGGAGTAGTAGCTTGAATAAAGAGAAGAAAGTAGAAGAACACCCTAGGAATTTACAGCCTTTGAATAAGAAAGACATTTCATCTGAATGTACTGAATCTGTGAAACTTGCTAAGTCTAATGAATGTGTTGAATCCCTTTGTTTAACTTGCAAGAAATCTTTAAATGTTCAAGATGATTGTGTTTCTAAGAATGTGAATGATAAGCCTGTTAAGAAGAACGTCCCAAAAAGTAATTACGCTAAACGAGTAGGAAGACTAGTTGCAAAACTTAGGCTTTACACTACTGACAGGAACCAATGTGTATACTTTAGGGATGATATTTGGAAACCCACGGGTAGAACTTTCACACTCCAGAATGGTACAATGAGTGATAAACCAGAATCCCCTGTAGAAAACCTCTCTGAGTGTGATAAGGATTTTACCTCTAACCCAAAGGAACCTAAATCAAAACGGTTTCCACAATATTCTTTTTCTGTTACTGGCAGGTTATCGAAATTTGTCTTTGGATCGTCGACTCGGGTTGCTCCAAGCACATGACCGGGAATCTGAAGCTGCTGATCAATTTCGTCTGGAAATTCATGGGAACCGTACGTTTCGGAAATGATCATGTAGCAGCTATCATGGGTTATGGAGATCTACCTTTTGGAAATTATTTGATCACTCGGGTTTACTATGTCGAAGGGTTGGGACACAATTTGTTCTCAGTCGGGCAGTTCTGTGATGAAGATTTAGAGGTTGCTTTTAGGAGAAATGCTTGCTTCGTTAGAAACTTGGATGGAACTGGTCTCTTAACTGGGAATCGGGATACAAATTTGTATGCTATCGACATCAATCAAATGGCCTCTTCATCACCAATATGTCTTATGACACGAGCATCTGGAACTCAGTCCTGGTTGTGGCACAGAAGGTTATCTCATCTCAATTTCGACACCATCAAAAAAATTGCCAAAGACAACATCGTCAATGGACTTCCAAAGTTCAAATACACCAAGGATCACTTATGTCCATCATGCGAACAAGGAAAAAGCAAAAGAGCATCATATAAACCCAAATCCGTACCTAGTTCGGAAGCTAAGTTGCATATGTTGCACATGGACTTATGTGGCCCAATGAGAGTTGAAAGTATTAATGGGAAAAAGTATATTCTTGTTATCGTCGATGATTATTCAAGATATACATGGGTTAAGTTTCTGAGATCAAAAGACGAAGCACCAGGCATCATCATCACCTTTCTGAAACGCATTCAAGTACTTCTTCAAACTCCAGTAAGGGTTGTAAGAACAGACAACGGCACAGAATTCACTAATCAGGAGTTAAGAGCTTATTTTGAAGATGTTGGAATTACTCATCAGACATCAGCTGTTAGAACTCCACAGCAGAATGGGGTAGTTGAAAGAAGAAATAGAACTCTTGTGGAAGCTGCTCGCACAATGCTAATTTATTCTAGTGCACCGTTATTTCTATGGGCTGATGCTGTTGCCACTGCTTGTTTCACTCAGAACCGATCCCTTATCCATCCAAGATTCAATAAAACCCCATATGAAATAGTGAACAACAGAAAACCGGATATCTCTTACTTTCAAGTGTTTGGCGCTTTGTGCTATCCTACGAATGACAGAGAAGATCTTGGAAAACTGAAAGCTAAAGGTGATATTGGAATCTTCATTGGATATTCAGATAACTCGAGGGCATTCAGGGTGTATAACAGAAGGCTAAAGAAAATCATGGAGACGATGAATGTGAAGTTTGACGAACTTTCACAGATGGCTTCTGAGAGACTCGCTCTAGAACCCGCACTAAATCGACAGACTTCTGGACACATCAGTTCAGGAATCGTACCTCAAAGAACTCAATCAACTTCGTTTGACAATCCGAAAGAACAAGAATGGGAGAATTTCTTCGAGTTAATGTTCGATGAATACTATGGTGGAACTTCGACAAATGCATCAAACCATCATTCCGCTGCACCCGCTCAAAATAATCCTCCACCACCAATAGAAGATGCATCTACAACGGTCGAAACCAATGCACCAACTCCATCAACATCATCTACATCTACTCAAGTTCTTGCACCCGTTCTACCAGCAGTTGATGAGCAAAACCAAAACCATAACGATGCAACGTTAGATGAAGACTTATTTGAAAACCCGTTTGCTACGGAATCAGCTGAATCTTCTTCAAGCTTACGAGAACCATTTAACTCGCATACGTTTAACCAACGGTATCCTTCTACTCTGAAGTGGACAAAATACCACCCAATTGAACAAGTTATTGGTGAACCTTCAAGGCCAATTCAGACGAGACGTCAACTTGCCACCGATTGCGACTTGTGCATTTACCTTTGCTCAATTAGCAATCTAGAGCCAAAGAACATTCGCGAGGCAATGGCAGATCCCGCATGGATAGAAGCAATGCAGGAGGAACTTCTTCAATACCGTCTACATGACTCGTGGGAAAAGGTTCCAAGACCAATTGACGTTCGCGTCATCGATCTCAAATGGTTATGGAAGAACAAACGGGATGAAGAGATGACTGTAATTCGCAACAAAGCTCGTCTTGTGGCCAAAGGATATAGACAAGAGGAAGGGATAGACTTTGAAGAGTCATTCGCGCCGGTAGCTAGACTTGAGGCAGTCAGGATATTCTTGGCCTACGCAGCTCACAAAAACATCACGGTTTATCAGATGGACATTAAGACCGCGTTCTTGAATGGAACTCTGAAAGAAGAAGTGTACGTGAGTCAGCCAGAAGGCTTCATAGACATGGAACATCCAGACTACGTCTACAAACTCAAAAAGGCAATCTATGGTTTAAAACAAGCTCCGAGAGCGTGGTATGACGAACTGTCCTCTTTCCTTATCCAAAACAATTTCACCAAAGGAACAGTTGATCCTACCTTGTTTACACAAAAATGCAAAAACGACATTTTGATTGTTCAGATTTATGTGGACGACATCATCTTTGGGTCCACTAATCCGAATCTTTCAAAACATTTTGAAAATCTCATGAAAAGCAAATTTGAAATGTCCATGATGGGGGAACTAAAATTCTTTCTTGGTTTACAAATACATCAGTCCCCTCGTGGAATTTTTATAAATCAAGCTAAATACACAACTGAGATTTTGAAAAATCATGGTATGGATAATTGTGATTCGGTCGGAACACCAATGGTAACTTCACCAAAAATTGGAGCCGATTTGTTTGGGAAACCTATTGATCCGAAGAAATATCGGAGCATGATTGGTTCTCTCATGTATCTTACTGCTAGTCGACCAGATATTCATTTTGCTGTTTGCTTATTAGCACGGTTTCAGGCAAAGCCTACCGAACTGCACCTCAAAGAGGTTAAACGGATCTTTCGGTACCTGAAGACATCCATTCACATGGGACTTTGGTATCCAAAGGAATCCGGATTTGATCTAATTGCCTTTTCAGATGCGGACCACGCAGGTGACCAAGTTACAGCAAAAAGTACATCTGGAGGAGCACAATTTTTGGGTGAAAAGCTAGTCAGCTGGTCTTCAAAGAAACAAGATTGCACTGCACTTTCAACCGCTGAAGCTGAGTATGTGTCTCTATCTGCGTGTTGTGCTCAAGTTCTATGGATGAGAACACAACTCACAGATTATGGCTTTACTTTCGATAAAATACCTATGTATTGTGACTCGAAAAGTGCCATAGCCATATCATGCAATCCTGTTCATCACTCAAAGACTAAGCATATCAGAGTCCGCTATCACTTCATCAAAGAGTACGTCGAAAATGGTACTGTTGAATTATTCTTCGTGAAGACTGATTATCAACTCGCCGATCTATTAACTAAAGCCCTTCCAAAAGAAAGGTTTGAGTATTTAGTTCGACGAATTGGAATGCGAAGCCTAACCCCTGAGGAGTTAGAACGTCTTCTCGAATCTTCTTGAAAATGATTTTCCAAAAAGCTTCGCTGTAAATATTTTTGAAAAACAAAATACAAAATTTGAAAAACCAACAAAAGCAAAATATAAAAATATAAAACTTTCAAAAAATACAAAAACAATATAAAATCAAAAATCCAAAAATATTCTTCTCACGACATGTCTCTTGTATAATCGATATTCTGTACGTTTCTAGAAATGGCATTCAACAATGATACGGGCATGTACAGATGCTTGAGCGAGAGTTCTTTAATTGTTTTCTAAAACATGTCGTTTCTCAAAATTTCTTCAATAATGGCTTTCGTATACATCAGTACGAAACCCGGACCGAAATGATGACTTTTGATTATTTTCAAATCAAAACTCGTGCTTTGATCGAAAAATGAGGTGTACGCTTCAGTGCACTACATTTAAAAATGGTGAGAAATCATCATCATCTTGAGCACCTTTTCAAGATTGTGCAATTTTTTGTGCTCAAGATAACTCCCTCTAAAACCCTTTAATTGATTATGCTTTATTAAAGGGGGAGTATAAAACAAAAATGTTCCAAATTCATGCTTAAATCAAATCCGTTTGTCTCCCCAAAATATTCTAAAATGTTGTTTAATCAGTTGATTTCAAAAATATCTCGAATATGCTATTTTTGAGGGGGAGGAGACGTGATTAAAATGTGATAAAAAATGTTTAATGATCGTGGTTTGAATCTCAAAATGAGCCCGACTCAGACAGAACCAATGAATTGACGAGCAATCATGTACCATCTCGAGAAACTTTCTATGGACTTGACCAGGACGGGTAATAATTTCAAGCTAGTTCTCTAGTGATGTAAACGTGTCTCGAATCGGTCTAGTTCATTTAAAGTCGATCAATTCAAAAAGTGCGAACTCTACCCTCTATGTGCAGATTTCTGTCAAAACTTATGAGCACATGTGAAGGGGGAGTGTTTCTGAAAATATAAAACTCACGGAGTGTTTCAAACATGTTTTCTATCATAAACACTTTGAGAGATTTTCATGAAAAAATGGTTTTATGGCAACAATAGGACAGTCATGGAGTTATAAGGTGACTAAGGATAGGAAATTCGTCCTATGATCCGCCAGAGCCGGAGGGATCTACCCAAGGACATCACCAATAGTGTAGAACTAGAAGTCCTTAGGAATGATTAAAAAAGGAGTAATGTGAGAAAGGAGAAAGAAGGGGTTGAAGAATTAAAAATAAAAGTAATGAGAAAGGGTGAAAAGAAATAGCCCTCCATATTCAACCTTAGGGCAGAAACCGGGTTCAATTCATCTGCTACTGGTTGTCACTAGATGACACTGGTATTGAAGACAAAGACGTCATGGACCCAGTGGCGCACTGCACTAAACCTTCTAGCCACTCAATTCCTCTTAAAAGGATTTGTTTCATTCTCACTGGGAACCCTACATAATCTATCGACTTTCTCTTAGAGATCGTTGGTATTGAAGAAGGAGACCCTCTCCCTAGTCTCCGCTCAGGAAAACCAAAATGCACTATTGAGTCTAGAGCCACGAGATTCATTAAAATATCTCATAGGAACACTTGACATGACATCGCTTGTTGTTCATCAATAAGGACACAAGTGATATATTATAGAGTCCTACGCAGGTCTTAGCAATCTGCCAGAACATTTATGAGAAGTTTCACATCTGTGATCTTCAGTGATTGAATGGAAACTCCTGCCAGGGTCAACATCAAGCAGCCCTGACAGCAGGTCACTTCGGTAATTCTCCGTGGATTACGCTTAGTGTGTCTCAAACGGTCTACAGTCGTGGAGTGATGCTTCGGTGTACTTCAGCGACTCATCTGAACTGTAGATGTACTTCGGTATATCGCGTTATCTCACTTGTGGGACTCCAGTTCAGGAACGGCCTCTGTGAGAATTAGAGACGTGTTTTCACACTATGCTGTTAACACCCTCGAAATTCAAACTTGTAAGTGCCGGAATCCGCTTATTACTAACCTGTTTTATGTTTTCTTCTTATGGAAGCTCCGGAGCGGATGGATCGTGCAGACTCGCCACATGCTCATACCAACAACATATGAAAGTTCTCATCATAATCAAAGGAGATGATTCTTCGTCAAAGTCAAAGAATCTACAAAGTTTAAAGACTCGAGAACTACATCATTGGTAACCAAAAGACAAATAGAAGTGTGAGCATGGTGGAGAAATAAGTGGAGAATGACGTGGAGACACCTAACCAACGAAGTTGACAACGGCAAACAACCACATTAAATGATCACAAAGCATGAAGGAACAAAGAATCAAGACTATTCAATATCTACACACAAAGTCCTAGCTCAAGAAAAGTAGAGACCTAATCAAGTGGAGCATCGTTTGAATGACCACCCCTTATGGGGAGATTGTTAGCCTTAATAGTTTTATTAGAAGTGATGGTCATTCACGTTTAGGAACTTTATAATGTGTGTTAGATATCGTGATAGAATAGTCAACGGGCTCGTGGACTGGGCTAATCTAATTGGTTAAATGTTACGCGTATGCTAAGCCTTGTATAAGCTTAAGCATCCCAAGCCCATTGCAAACCCACGAAAAGCCCATGGAAAGCCTTTAGGGCAACAAACCTCTTGTACTATAAATACCCCTCAAATGGTCATTTGAGGGGTGTGCTTGAAAGTGTGTGTGTGTGTGTTTTTCTTTATTGAATATACAACATCTTGTGTTTATCCTCTCACATACACGAATTTATATCTTCAAGTCACCATCTTTCTCATCTTATTTCTAAGCTTTATTTGTGTTTGTTTCACGTGGGTATACTTGTATACGTGTTGGGTTTGCTTGGTATAGTGATAAGGTTGATAAAACTAAGGTCCTACAGTTATCTATCTTCCTATCCATCTCGGCTTGTTGTTGGTTAAAGCGGTACGAGAGCTTAGCTATTTGAGCTTCTTGGGATGTAACTAGGTGTTGCAACATCCCTTCTATGTTTTGTTGTGTTAGGAATTGGAAATTCCATGTTAAAGTGTCGGTCACCCCAATTATAGTCTAGCATATGTTAGCTCGTAGACTTGTCGTTATTTACGTTATTATGTAGTTAATTAGTTAGTCAGTAGCGTAAATTAGTGTAGTGCAACACCGTGGAGGAAGGACGGGTCTTTACCCACTGTATGCCTGATCCACAGTCCGACAGGAGGACGTATTGGTTGTAAGTATAAATACCCCTTCCATCCATGGAAGGGGTGGTGCTTCTCATTCAATCTAATATTCCCTTTGTGTAAACCTCTAGCAAGAACACCCCCTCTCTCTCTACTTTCTCTCTCTAAAATGGTAAACATGTATTTTGATCATCCAAGACCACCCGAATCATCAACACAATAATAATCGATTCTAACAATTGGTATCAAGAGCCAAGGTTTATTGTGTTATCTTTGATTTGTGTGGTCCGTACCATAGTTATTGTGTTGGGTTGATTTATCGTTGTTTTTGGTTCATATGTTAAAACTGTTTTTGATATTTTTGTGGGTCGGATTCTGTTTTTATTCCAAACAGTGCACTACATTTTTTTGGTATCTCTTTTGGTACAATATGTCTAAACAGAATATTTGTCAAGTCTTGGTCATTTAACTGGTCCAAACAGTATATTTGTGGTCACTTTAGAGGTCATAACAGAAGTGGTCAACTGGTTGTTACAATGGTCAAAATGGGTAAAATGTCAAGCTTTTTATGTATTTTCTGGGTTGTGCTACTTGGTCGAAAAAAAATGGTCATCACAATTCTTGCTAGCGACTTGTCTTGCAACTGTCCAGATTCATTGTTTCTAAGTGGCGACTTGTCTTTACAAGTTGTCTATATTCATTGTATTTGTGCAGCGAGTTATGTTCGGAAAATGTAGCGACTTGCCTAGAAACTTGATATTTATCATGTAGCGACTTGTTGACACACTCTTAACCATTATGCTAGCGATTTGCTTTGAATGCTAGCGACTTGTGGTTTAAAAGGAGGTAGCGAGGTGTGACTTAAAGTGGGTAGCGACTTGATAATACTATGGCTAGCGACTTGACAATCTCAGCTACTTGTTATTTAACAAGCTTAGTGACTTGACTGATGACAGCTAGAGACTTGACTGATTTTTACTAGCAACGTGGCTGATAAGAATATGACAACAGAAAGGAAGAAGAAGAGTTTGACCATGACCTCACAACCATAACATCAAAACAGTTCTGAACATATACCACAACATATACCAAAGATCAATATACATCTCGACCTCAGTCATTTGCCATCATTGGTCCAAGTAAATTAAAAACGACAAGACTCAAAGCTTAAACAGATCCTATGCTACTACAACAACAAGACCTCATAGTTCCTTGTGCTTATTGAAGACACATCATTAATTGAAGGTCATATCACACTGAAGAATATCATCATAGATCCATTATCAAACATCATCAAGACTCGTACATACATGATTAATACAAAGATCTCAGTTTTTCTTTTGGGGTAGAGATTTATACAAAGACCCTTTCAGATCCAAACAACCTCTAATGAAAAACCATCATTGATCTAAAAAGTTTTGATAATATCCGAATTCCTTGAAGAAAATTCGAAACATATGAGTTTCAATCTCTTTTTTTGATTCGGTTCATATAAAATAAAAAGGGTTAACATAAATCTCTTACGAATTGTTCGAATATGAAAACATTTTTAACAACTAATGTTAAACTGTTTTTTCATTTGATCGAGTATTCAAAAGGAGAAATTGATGACCCATCTTACCTTTGTCCTTGGATTAATTTCGTTGCCAAATCACGATACTTGTACCATCCCTGTGGCATATTCGTGTTAGCTAAACATCATGCCATCCCTGTGGCCTTGCTTCTTTTTCTTACTTATCTTTGTGTTATAATTAAAGGATAAAAAGAAGCAGATGTTTAATATGGCGGTTTAGTTTTTAAGATGTGTTTAGGGTTTGAAGAGATGGGGGCGGACATAATATTGAGTGTGATTAGGGTTTGCTTAAACTATGAAGCATTAGGGCAAGTGTGGGATTTGCTCTCTGATTTATAACCCGATGTGTTAGGGTTTGAATGGTTGTTTATGTGGGATCGATTAATATGTGTTGATGGGCTGCACTCCTTATATGATGTACATGGGCCGAATATTACATGTTTGTGCTGAATGGGCCTTATGGATCTGGTGAAATCGTTTTGATTCATGGATAGATTAGCAATGGCATATGACGTTGCACATGGAAACACTTAAGCAAGCCTAGTACTACTGTCATTAATCAAGGTGTTACTTTCTCACTCATGGAAATTGGACTTAATGTACTTAATCGTGTATTATATCACATTTAAGTATAATTGGTATAAGTCACAAGGGATGCAAGATATTCATGGTATTTGGGTTATTTATGAGCCTCGTAATTTTGAAATTGGTTTCGTGTGCATATAATGAATAGAATGGACCAGGAAATATCCGTTTATAAATGATTTGGGCTTTGAAGTTATGATATCACTGCTTGAACGAATTTATTGCTACAAATGATTTTCGACATGGACCAAGTCTGAGTATTCATGGGGTTTTTTTTATGCATCTCATTGTATTGTGAGATTTGATCATGAGTTTTGATGATGAGATTTGTTGGTGAAATTTGACAAATATGAGACTTAATGATATGAGGTTTATGTGATTTGGATTTTGTGAGATTTGTCAGGTCATGAAGTCTGATTTGACGATGAGATTTGTGCTATGAGATCTTATAATGAGAGTTGTTGTGTTAAGCAGATTGGCACTCTGGTGTATACATCTTCACGATGAATATTATGTCACAGCTCGAATTGATAGTTGAACAAGGATGACTTCTGGGTTGTGTGATCGATATTTCTTATTTGGATTTGAAGAGATGTTTTCTGGGCTCGTTTACTTATTTCGTCTTCTTTCTTTCTACCCTTCCGCGAAGATGACTTGTTTGGGCGTTTTATTGAGTGTGATAAAGACTTGGCTATTTAGTTACGGTTGTGATTCTTTCTCGCTGTATCCACAATGTAGCTATCACTTCGGTGTCTCACTCAGTTGAGAATGTCAAGAGGTTTTGTACATTGGGTATACCGTTTCTTCTTCACAAGGATGAGTACAAGTTTAAGTAACAAATCTGGGGAATTCTACTTCATGATCAAGTTTGGTATATCGGGTTTACTTCTCCATGTGGTCACTTCAATAGCCGACAGAATGCGTGATTGATGTGTTTACCAAAGTGTAGATTGGATGGTTGATGATGTTGGATATTGAACCATTGTTGAACCGCTGCATGTTCCCCTAAAACAAATATTCACCAAAACCATAATTGTCACAACACACTCAAGCTGACATTGTTTACGGTTTAGTCTTGATTTTGTAAAATCCCGCGAAAGAACTTATTTCTCGGTTTAAATCATAGACTTGTAAAATCCCGTGACAATGGAAACATCCTTGTAAAGTGCATTTCCGGATCTATTTTACGGTTTATTCTTGGTTTTGTAAAATCCCGCGAAAGAAACTATTTCTCGGTTTAAACCATAGAATTGTAAAATCCCGTAATGATGGAACCATCTTGGAGAAAGGGAAGTGTAATTCTGGAATCGTATCTGATGCTGGTGCTACGGTTTCTGCTTCAAAGAAGGGATAAAAGGGTGTACTTCATGAATTAGGTGTGTGTTTGGGTTGTCTTCATGACAGTTTGGTTATTACATGGTTTTACGGGGATATGCTCACTAAACCACAGTCGGGATGAAAACCATTATCATAGTTCACTTAAAACGTAAAAGGAGGCTAGAGTTGAGATTTTAATCAGAAGATGTGACAACAGCGTTAATTCAGTATTATTCATTTGAGGTTGAAGTGAAATATTACGGGCGAGTGTACTTAGTATCTGAAGGTATCGAGGATGGTTGGATGAAGATTCTTCGAGATCCTTGTTCGAGCTTTTTCCAAAAACGAAGACTTGGAAATCTAGTTATTTTTGGGAGTATTTTCCTTTTACCACGTGGGGGAATTGGGCTCTGTTTACCACAAAAATAACTATCACTTTAAGGAGTTACGTTGTAGTGCTCAGTGTCACATTCAATTGTGGATTTTCAAGAGGTAATGTACGTCTTATACTTGATGGTTGGTTGGTTGAAGAGTATAGAGTACATAGAGAGTACTTAGAGATGCTAATGGAAATCGGCACCGCTCTTTGTTACATATGTGCAAGTTTAAGTCACGAGCTCGGGGTAGTTTACTTCAGGGTCAAATTCATCATATTGGGTTTTTCTCCATCAGTTGTCACAACAAATAGCCTACTGAACGATAATGGGGTTGATTACAAGTTTTCCAAGAGTAGATGAAAAGAGAGAGATTAATGACGTATGAACACAACAGTTCATGCCTCGTTCTCTAAAGAAAAGAAATGTGTACGTTTCAGTGCGCATTATCTTCGAAAGAAGAGAAATCTTCTTATGACATTTGAACACAACAGTTCAAGCCTCGTACTCTAAAGAAAAGAAAAGTGTACGTTTCAGTGCGCTTTATCTTACAAAGAAGAGAAATCTTCTTATGACGTATGAACACAACAGTTCATGCCTCGTACTCCAAAGAAAAGAAATGTGTACGTTTCAGTGCGCATTATCTTCTGAAGAAGAGAAATCTTCTCTATTATGACCATTCTCATCAACATGCTTCATACTTTTTCCATGCGCTTCAGTCATAAAGTGAACCGGGCTACCACTGATTGTTTTCTCATTCCACTTGCTCGATTATAATGAAGATGGCGACATCATGTGCTGATTTTGCGGGAGAGAAGTGTGAATAGAACATTCGGATGATTTTCACTTATTTAATCAAGAATGACATCTCAGTATGCAATTCTTGAGGGGGAGAAGAAGTGTGATAATTCTGCATGGTTGATTGACTTATGAGAATAAATGGTCAAACGGCTCCAAACTCATGTAAGAACCGAGCTTCTTCTTATCGGGTCATCTTTACATGGTGTTTCTTCTAAGAGCCGTTAGTTGACATCTTCACAAGCTGATATGAGTTTATTGACAAAGTGCTTCTGGTTAATGCTTCACGTGCACATCAACATGATGATTCCGAACAACCTTCTGTTCTTGTTTGATGTGATTGTTTGCTTGGTGTTACCATTTCGTGTGTTCGCTGCGGGCTGATTGCTGATTTCCTTGATGAACATCTTTCTGTTCTTGTTTGATTGGGAGGGATCTTAATTAAGGGGATTTGCAAGATGTAAGTTAATTGGAATGCTTTTTGGTGATGTTCTTGTGTTTTTGGTGAAATAAAGATGTTAACTATCTATTCTCAAACTGGACAATCTTGAAGAAGGTCGAGTCTACAGTCTGTTCTACATTTTCTGCTACATGTTAGAAGACTAAAAGACGAATTGCATTTAACGATCTAAAGACTTCTTCTTATTTTGGACACTCATCATAAAGATTGTCAGTTTAGGGGAGAGCACTAATTGGGGGAGAGTGAAATGTCAGATTTAATCCCCAATTAGACTTGCTCACATTCTACTTCAGCAAGTTGATTCCCACAAGATTACAAGTGTTCTTCTCTTAAGATTTCAAGTATTTGGGCTGATAAGATGTTGCTGATTCTGAAGTATAAAAACCAGCAAGGGGGAAGGAGACAAGCATCTAAACGCGAGTAAACTTGATGAACTTAATACTTCTAAGTAACTGAAGATATCCCGGGAAGACAAATGTTATTACCGCAGAGAAACTCAAGGTTTGACTCATGGCGAGTAAACTTGATGAACTTAACTCTTTAAAGTGATTGAAGATATCCCGGGAAAACAAATGTCATGACCGCAGAGAAACTCAAGGTTTTACTCATCAAGGCGTTTAGTGTTCTTATTCCAACTACGTGGGGGAAGAGATGTAAGAGTTAGTTTCTGATGATGAAAGAGGTACACAAGTGTGTGATGATTTCGATGTTATCGCAATCATCAGGGGAGAGAGAATTATGTACATTGGGGGCGCTCAGCTGTTTCACTTGAGTGCTTAATCAGTGATTCAGAGATATAATCACTTATTCCGGAGTTGAAATCCGCAGAGATAGTCCTCCGCAGAGATAATCAGTGATTCGGCCTGCTTCTTCAATGTTATCGGTTATTTTCTCTTTGGGCATTCGGGTACTTCGGGTTCTTGAGCTTCATACACTTTCTTCAGGAGGAGAGAAAAGTATACATCGGGGTTATTCTTTGGCTATTGGACTTAATCTGCTACTTCGATGGTATAAGTTTCTTTGTCTTCGGGTATGTGTATTCGGGTTCATGAGCTCTAGTCTAAGAGACTGACTGCATCAATTCAACTACTCGGGGGAAGTGGTCTCTTGACACCTTTTGGAATGGATTGCGTCAGACTTCAGTGGTTATGAAATTTGAGAAGAATTTTAAAGAGTGGGATGATACGTTGCTGTTCTTGTTGATGACATAACCCCGAACGGAGACTTACAATGATCCTTCTTAAAAGGAGCAGCAAGTTCGATGATAATGGTGTGCTTCTTTGTGCACCTGGCTAAGAGAAGCTTGAAAGAAAGCTTGGAATCTGCTCAGCTAAAGGATTTTCGGTTTGGGGGGAAGCTGCCAAAGTTTCACTTTCAGATGGTTCAATTTCTTTCTTCAATACAAGAGCCTTGGAAGCTTTGGTGGTGAATGTTTAAGAGATGATGACTTCTATCTTCTACAACGGGGCTGTACGATATCCTTATCTCGGTACTCGTATCATCATCTTCTTTTACTATATCATCTACTCTATCTTTGTATATATTTATCAGAAAAACAAAATACAAAAATATAAAACCAGCAAAACCAAATAGAAAAATATAAAACCTACAAAAACCCATAAAATTTTGAAAAATCAGAAAATTCCAAAAATATGTTTTCTCATGACATGTCTTCTGGTATCGATAACATCTACGGTCTTAGAAATGTCATTCAATAATGGCACGGGACGATAGATGAAGTTCGAGCAGGAGGTGTAAATATTCTTTTCTAAACATGTCACAAAATATGGCTTACAGTTATTTCAAACTGTAACCCGCGCTTCAAAAAATGGCTTACAGTTATTTTAGAGTGTAACCCGGGCTTCAAAAGATGGCTTGCAGTTACTTCAGACTGTAACCCGTGACTAAAACTATGGCTTGCTATTATTTCTGATAGCAACCCGCTCTTTAAAGAAAGGAAAGTGTTACGCTTAAACGTTTTTCACAAATTTCGTGCACTTATCCTAAAACAAAATGAGGAAAGTATGTCAAAGGACTGCTGTTCCTACACAAATGTTTTTCCGTCTATAATTCTTCAGAAAAATATTTGTTGTGTTCAAAATGGTGGTAAATGAGTTGCTTGAAAATTAATCAGAATCAGAGTTTTCGTATTAATTTGCAAACTCAATCAATGACTTCTGCGCTTTTAAAACTTTTCAGAAAATGAGTCATTGATTGAGGGGGAGAATGTTTTCAAATCTATATCATCTAACGAGCTTTCTTAATTATCCTAATGTGCTTAATTAAAAATGATGTTAACATATGTTGAAGGACTAGGTGCCTAGGATATGATTGCTAGGATTAGATGATTAGAGTTTGATGTACACATTATTCCCATACATTTATATGATCTGATTGATATGTTGAATTGACTGTTATTAGTCGATTGCTGTTTGGGTGATGTCGACCACCATATATCTGTTTGTGTTCACTAACATATGCAGGTATATTGGTATATAAGTATGTTCCCGATCCGGATCCCACATAATATGATGATTGGATGCCGAAAGGAAAGGGTAACTATATATTGGGTTGACAAATGAAGAAACGGAGCTTAATTGGACTTCAATGGAGAGTTGGCATAAATGCAACGTAAGAGGTCTCACTGCATCAGCAGATGGTTTTCTTCTAAGTGATTGAAGAAACGGAGCTTAATTTGACCTCAGTTGGCATTAAAAATGCAACGTAAGAAGAAGTCTCACTGCATTTGCAGACGGTTTTCTTCCAAGACCTACAACAACAACGGAAGCTTCTCAACCACCTAACGTATCTTTGTGCAGGATACCATTTTTAAACAATTTTGAATAATTTGATTAAATTGTTTTGAAAATGGAAAATAATGTTTTGAAAATTAATTGGACTTAATTTTGAAAATCACCGGACTTCATTTTATCAAAACTTGAGTCACTCAATTATCGACTACGGTCATGGATTGAGGGGGAGAGTGATTTAAAATAAAATATTTTCAAACGATATTCTTCACAAAAGTTCCGCTTTGTACAATATAAGTGGTGATCTAAAGATTTAATGTTATGTCATGGTATGATTTTTTTCTTTAGAATCAAGGTCTTTCAAAATGAAATTTTTTCTGTTCTTGTTTGATTGTGAAATTGTTTTATTTTACTAAAAGATCTCTTAAAAACTATCATACCTGACACTAACAATCTTTAATGTCTTAAATTGGTCCTTATCTGTCATTTTTCAAAAATTAAATCTTGCCACGTCTTTCCCCAAACTCTTTTAAATGATTTAAATCAATTGGGATCACAAATCTCAAAAGGTTTGAAATTTTTGATCGGGTGAGAGATCGTGATTTAAATCTCATATCTGTTTTAATGGAATTGGTTTTAGTCCTTTATAGGCACTCCTGCCTCCATGTGCCAAACGATTTCAAATATACAATGCACATGTTGAGGAGGAGCATTTATCCAAAAACAAGATGAGTATTTAAACCTGGCCACATTTTCTCCTATGTTTTCTAAACCTAATTAAATCACCTGGGATCCAAAATCTCAAAGGGTTTGATATTTTTGATCGGGGGAGAATTTGTGATTTAATAATGAAATTTGATAAAAGGTGATCGTTTTGATTTAATTGTGCACGCTGCTCTCTCATATGTGCTAAACGCTTTCAAATCTCGAAGCATATATTGAGGGGGAGCATTTTTAAAGAAAAGAAACTATCAAGGTGCAAATGCTTTTATGTTTTAACATAAAGTACCTTGATTGAGTTTTAAATGGTTTCTTAATGGCTTGTGTGATCGTGAAAAGTGCTTCAAAAGAACTCTTGCCTCTATGTGATAAAATTATTTCAAATATCCTATGCACATATTGAGGGGGAGAATTTACCAAAGAAAATCAAATGGCTTTTTCTATGAAAATTGTGATCAAGAAATTATTTCAAAGAAATTATTTCAAAGAACTCTTGCCTCCATGTGACAAACAATTTTAAATCATATGCACATGTTGAGGGGGAGCATGTCTAAAATGATCAAAACTATTAAGGTACAAAATGCTTTGATCTCGTATCACAAGTACCTTGATTGTTTTTCCAAATGATTTTTCGATTGGTTTCATGAAGGAAAGAACAGTACCAAAAGACCGACCAATTTACTTTATGCATGGTGTTATAAGGATGGTGAGGTTAGGTATTTGTTCCCGCGATCCGCCAGAACCGGAGGGATCTTCCCAGGGACAATCCACTAGATAGTGTAGAGTCTTTAGGTATATTGAAAAAAGGAGAAAAATGAGAAATGGGAAGAGTGCGGACTGAGACAGAGCTAGTACTGGAATAAACCCAACAAGGTTCTAGTTATGAAGTCTCGGTAAGCACTGAAGGGGTTGAAGAATGAAAAAGAATTGAATGTAAAAAGGGTGAAAAGAAATAGCCCTTCATCAATTCAACCTTAGGGCAGAAACCGGGTTCAATACATATGCTACTGGTGGTTACTAAGGTAACGCCGGTATTGAAGACAAGACATCATGGACCCAGTGACGCACTGCACCTAAACTTCCCAAGCTACTCAAGTTCCTCTTAAAAGGGCTTGTTTCATTCTCACGGGGAACCTACATAATCTATCGACTTTCTCTTAGAGATTGTTGATATTGAAGAAGGAGAACCTCTCCCTAGTCTCCGACACAGGAACCAAATGTGCACTATTGTGTCTAGAGCCAAGAGATCATCCACAATATCTCATTAGGACACAAAATTAATGAAAACTTGTTGTTTCACACAATGTGGAAAGTAAGAATATATTGAGAGTCCTACGCATTATCCTTGTGGTTTTGCCAGAACATCTGAGTGGTATGTAAAAGTATTCACGATGAAGATGGAAATCCTTCTAGAGCCAACATCAAACAAGCTCTTGGTGGGTGACATGTGAGATCTTTTCAAAAGATCAAACTTGTGACAACTGGATAGAAACGATGGGGCGATTCACTCGTGAATCAACCTTGGTCCAGGAATGGAATTGACGAATACTTTTGGAAAAACCGTTCGATGTGCAAACCTTCTTTTCTCTAGCACGTCGAATGTGTACTTATGTTTTCAAATTCAAAAAGTATCTCTGATTGAAAAATACTTTTAGAAAAACCGTTCGATGTGTGAATCTCTTCTTTTCGCTAACATGTCGAATGTGTACTCATTCTCTAATACAAAAAGTATTTTGTTTGAAAATTGATCTTTCTCATAAAACCTTCGTCGTATTGCAAAACTCTTTCTTCAAGCAATACGCGATTGTTTTTCAAATCATTTTTCATCAATCAGTGAATCTCAATTCGCTGGTTCACTCACTCCGTGTTGTCTTCTTTGAGACATTCCGGTTTGAGAACAGCTAGAACAGCTGCGAAACCCTGTCAAGGAGATTCTTAGGAATCCTACCTGATCACAAGCAGTACTTGTACTGATCAACGGGGAACCGTGGGCCGTGTACCTCAATTCAACGAAAGTGATCAAAGATACTTTTGTGCGCTTTATTGCTAACTGTTGTTTGCAGGTACATTTGGACGGTTGCAGCTGATCAGAATTGAGCGGTCAATCCAAACCCGCATGCTCACAGCTTCCACACTTAATTTGAAGAAATCATGACTGGTGCATATCTACATAACCTGGTTCTGATATTTCTATACTATGCTTCTGCTACGCTGCTACAAATATCATGAACCAGTAAAGCTTCCGCTACTCTGATGGAAAGATGTCATGATTCAAAAGTGTGAGCATGTCGGTCCAAAAGTCACATCATCACATGAAGGCAACACTACTATGGATGATCCAGAGAGATTTACTGTGGCTGATGATCTCAATGAAAGCTCGAAGATCATCAAAGATGTGGATCAGTTCAAAGACCTCCACTTAAAGTACAAATCTATGCGGACTTTGAAGAATCGCTACAAAAGCACAAAGATTGCGAAAGTGAAGAATTCAAGTCTACGAGCTCAAGAACAATGTCAAAGAAAGAATGCTAGGATGCAAAATGTATTTCATGGGGTGACCTCCCTTAGGGGGAGATTGTTAGGAATTGGAAATTCTATGTTAAAGTGTCGGTCACCCCAATTATAGTCTAGCATATGTTAGCTCGTAGACTTGTCGTTATTTACGTTATTATGTAGTTAATTAGTTAGTCAATAGCGTAAATTAGTATAGTGCAACACCGTGGAGGAAGGACGGGTCTTTACCCATTGTATGCCTGATCCACAGTCCGACAGGAGGACGTATTGGTTGTAAGTATAAATACCCCTTCCATCCATGGAAGGGGTGGTGCTTCTCATTCATTTTAATATTCCCTTTGTGTAAACCTCTAGCAAGAACACCCCCTCTCTCTCTACTTTCTCTCTCTAAAATGGTAAACATGTATTTTGATCATCCAAGACCACCCTAATCATCAACACAATAATAATCGATTCTAACATGTTGGCTAGGGCCGTGAGAGGGGGCCATCAGAAATCATTAGAGGTGAATTCTTTGGTTTTTCCCCAATAGAAGTCGGGTTTTCCCTTCCATGCTTCTCGGGGCATCATTGAAAGTCTTAGGTCCGGGTGTTGTAGGGAATCTTCCTCCTGTTCCATTGGTACGCGAGCATGCGTAGTCAACGGAAGCTTGTTTGGGGAGTCTTGTGCAAGTGCGAGTGTCATGAGGACCACTACATAGATCACACAAGGAAGAAACTTTGTTCACTTGGCGTGAAGACTTAGGATTTTCGTAGGAGCTCATTAGGAATTTGACTTGATCTTCAAGCTCGAGCATCCTACGGTCGGAAGGTTGTGAGTCAATAGGAGGCAAGGAGATTGCCTTTACGGTTTTGGGCAACTCACGGGGGTCATTCCAACTTTCGTTGTCATAGAGAGCAAGACCCTCTATTATACCACACGATTCTTCCGTGGTGAGATCACTAAGTTTACCACTGGCCGCTTGGTCGATGAATCGCTTAGTTGGGAAGTTGAAATGATCATAAAAGAGTTGGACTTGAAGCCAAAGATCAATGCCGTGATGAGGGACTTTATGGCGTAAGTCCTTGAATCGAGTCCATGCTTCGTAGAGAGATTTACCTTGACGTTCTTGGAACATCAAGATTTCATTCCTAAGCTTAGTAGTTCTCCCCGGTGGGAAAAATTAGGCAAGGAAACGAGAAGTGAGATCATCCCAACTTGAGATGGAGCCGGCGAGAAGTCGCTCAAGCCAATTACTAGTTTGGTCCCGTAGAGAGAATTGGAAGAGACGCAAGCGCGTGGTATCCTAAGTAGTAGCATCGAGGTCGATGGAATCGACGATTTTAAGGAAATCCTTAAGATGCTGATTAGGATCTTTGAAACGAAGTCCATGGAATGCACATCCGTTTTGCACCAACCGGATGGTGTCGGATCGAAGGGCCGTAGTTTGGGCTTGGTCGGGAAGCTCAATGGTGTTCCTATATCTTAGGTGGCTTGGTCTTGAGTATTCACCAAGAGTACGGCCTCTTGGCGGGTCATTTGGTGGTGGGTTGATGAGTGGTGGTTGATTATCACCTTCTATGATGAAAAGTGATAGGATTACTAACAAAGGTCACGAAGAAGGGGGATAGACTACGAGGAAGCCAAAATATGAGAAAAAAGCTTACTTGATAGGAATCAAGCAAGGGAACCTAAACGAGATAGACTCCTAACTAGCTATTCTATTCCCCAGCAGTGGCGCCAAAAACTTGATACGCGTACAACGCGCGTTCGGGGTCAAAGGAAACTTCCTTTTCTTCGAGCAAGTTTTTCAACCACCTAGGCAGTGAACCTAATCGTTGTAGTGTAGTATTAGGGTAAGCCTCGGGATTGATATCGTTCTCTAAGAGAATAGGAATGCTAGTGTGAAATTACTACGCTAAGGTTGGGGTTGAGGAAGATTATATTTTTATCTTTTTTATATTTTTTAGAAAATTGAAATTACGAATCTCGGGGTATTGGATTTGGGGGGTGGTATTTCTACTGAGTACTCTTCTATTATCTATTCTAATTAACTAAGCTAAGGGGTAGTCTATGTCTAATTGATGTGTGCTCGTATGATGATTAAAGATGTGTTTACCTAGATGTTATTACTCCCTAGTTATCTCCTATTGATGGTTGAATTGTCACGTCCTTATTCTTAACGCGTTGTGTCTTCTAAGGTCGTAGGGTATGCTTTCTTCCCTAACTTTTTGAGACTACCTTAAGGTTATTGCCTACAAAATCTCTAGGATTCATAAACTAACTCTAAGGTTATCTTTGGATTTTTAGCCTACAACAACTCTAGGCGATTATAAACTAATGTTCACAAAGATTACTCAAGCATTAAAAACACAACGATGGCCTATTGCAATCCTAGGCCAATTACAATTAAGATAAGAGACAACCAATCAACATTCAATACCTAGGTTTCATAGATCTAAGCAAACACACAAGTAAATTAACCGGACATGTTGAACATCAAGCATACACACATACAATTGAATACATAATTAAATCAATGAAGTAAATTACTTATCTTGTTGTAAAATAGGGTATGAGAACCCTAAGATACTGCCTAAGACAGCCAAAAATCGTTATTAGGTTTTACTCCACAAAACTACCTCCCCCCAAAGTCTGAAAATTCGAATTCTATATATAGAGTTACAACTGCGACGGCATCACTCTTTAAATGTGACGCCGTCGGATCGCCGCCATTAGGGTTTCGTCTTGACCACGTCAACTTTGTGACGGCGTACCCTTATGGTTGTGACGCCGTCGGCTTTATCTTCTGACGCCGTCGGAATCTGAATCTAGGCCGTCTGAGTTGTGACGCCCTACTCTTTAAAGCCTGATGCCGTCAGGTACAAAATAGCAAATTCGCTACTGAGCCGTCAAAATTTTGGAGCATGTTGCGATGGCGTCGCCCTTTGACTGTGATGCCGTCACCTTCAATTCCAGCAACTTGAGTTTCTTGATCTTGACTTTGGCCATTTACTTCATATATTCACGCCTTTTAGTCCAAATAAGTGCCATTCCAGCATTTTGCCTTCAAGAGACCTAAAAAGTGAAAAGGAACGAAATTAAGCAGTAACGGATATAAAAATGTTCGATTAAGAGCTTAAATGACCCCTCAAAAGTGTACCTTTTAAATCCTTATCATCAATATACAGATAAATACAAAGAACCGTGTTAACCGCTAAGATTTGACATTTAACACAATCAATGTTTTACCAATAGTTAAATACATGGGAGGGGGGGGGGGCATTGGCTTTCACAATCACCAAAAGTTAAAGTGTTTAATGCATGTTTGAACCACCAATAAAATGCACAAAATAAAGTGTCCAGATTCAACCATTGGTAACTATTAGTGCCTAGTTTTTTGGTCTTAACCCATACAACATTGACAAAATCTACAACAAGCTATAGGAAATGAATCATTCTGATTAAGACACATCAAATGCCTCATGATTCTTGTGCATCAAATTTAAAATTCTTGCCTTGTTTCTTTGCTATCCTTTCAAACCTACCTCTATTCTTAACAAATATCCTCAAAGTTTGGTCTGGGGCAACCTGGGATCTGGTCCTCTTTATAGTAATACAACCTATAATGAATGGACATACCTACTTTACAGTAATACAACCTATAAATAAGAGCTGCGACAAGTCTTCTAATAACCTCAATAAAATGTTCATAAGTCATACCTTCAAAATCTATATTTGTTATTTGTTTTTCATCACAATTGATATACCGAAATGGGTTAGTGATAAAGATTCCATCATTTTTGAGGTTTACAATAAACACACGGGGTATGGATTTTGACATGCAAATAAGGATTCAAAAAAAGTCAACAAAAATAATCAAAATTAAAACAATGATAATTAAAGATTTGAAGTAAAACAATGTTAGCAAATGACTAACCTTTCACCATTGCGACCAGGATTAAAAGCTTTCACATGAACAATTGGGGAAAATAGGGTTATTGACAAAATTAGGGTTAGTGGATCTGAACTGAAAATTAGGGTTTAAGTCAAAGTGTTAATGTGTTAGTTCTGAAGTCAAGCAAATATATCCCACATTTAATGAAATGGCTATCCTAGTCAGCCGAAAAAAAACAATAAAAGACATGTCGAAAATTATAATGAAGCAACTCGTCATATTTAATGACGTGCCGGTAGCCGGTCATCATATTTCTAACCTTTACAAGTATCAACAAGTTTTGTATCTAACAATCATTTTTAACCATGTGTAAAAGTTGAAAAGTTTGTTTCTAATTTATAGACTTAACTCTTAAATGTTTCATATATAATAACTAGCAGGGTATACACGCATTGCAGTAACGGGTACCATGTATAAAATTTCTAGCAAAAATGATTTCACTTTTATGTTTTCCTTTATACTTAACAACTTTATAAATAGTAAAAATATTAGGTTTGACTAAATTTAAGCAAAGTGATGAGCAATATTAAAATGATTCAAATAAAAAAATTCCATAGAGAAATGGTGTGATGTTGCGACAATATAAAAACATTAGTTAGTAATTTTATGAAGGTATGAGATTAAAGCAACTGATAGTGGCCCCTAGTCATAAGTTATTTTTAAATAAAACATCACATCGAATTTAAAAATTATTTACATCATGTTAAGAAAAATTAGTTATATAAATATACACCTTATAAGTTTATTTTTGTTCACTTTATTAAAAATGTTTATTATAGTTAGAGTTTTTCTAATTTGTGCATTAAAGGCACATGATAAAAAGACAAAATAAATATAAAAAAGTACTCAGGGATCCACAAAAAAGGTAAAAAAAAGTATTTAGTGACTTACGAAATTCATGGGTCCCTAAGTACTTTTTTACCTTCTTGTATTGTGTCAGACACAATTTAAAAAATCCTTATATTTATCCCACATAAGTAAAACATATAAGTAAAATAGTACTTTTAAAGTAAAAAAAAAAAAAAAAAAACATTAATTTTCAAGAAAATCATGTGGGCTAACTATGAAGAGTATAATAATTATTATATAAATATATGCATCATTTGCCTTTAAAAATTAAAAAATCATCCGGTTAAAATGTAAAACATGGGTTATTGGTTTTTGCGGTAAAATTTATCAAAAAATTCCGAAAGTTTTCTAGAATGATTTTCGTTGCACTTTTACGATTTAAGACATTAGTCGGTAATGTTATGCCCATCAACCTAAAGATTATGGGTTCAAGTAGAGCAGACCCGAACCGACCCATATTTAGATGCCCTACCCGAAAGGCGATCTGAATTGACTCCCCCCACCCAACAAAGGATACACAAACACCGATTTCCTTCTTGTTTATCAATTCTGATAACAATAAGAAAGAAATAAGAAAGAAGAATAATGGATGATGAAAAGAATATAGCAAATAACGGAGATGCTGTCAATAGTAATTCATCAATTCCATCATCAGGTGACCAGAGTGTTTGGACCGATGTTTCTTCACTCCTTCATTCCGCTTCTAACGGTATTAATTCCTTTCATCAACAGCTATCTAATACAGATACTTTTACTTTACTTTCTATTTTATGCTTACATTGTGTTACGCCTTCATTTAATGAACGAAATAAGTCGGTCTAAATTTTTGGGCAGGTGAAAATTCCAACTGCTTTAGCTTAAACTTAATGTAAACCCTTTATTTTGCCATGTTTGCTAAAAAAAGGTTTATTTTTATTGTTTGGTATCAGATGCCAAAGTTTAGTTTTCTGGATTGTTTGTCTAATTCTGTTTTATCACCTCATAGCTAAAAACAATACACATTAACAATTGAAACCATTTCTACTGCTGTCATCATTAAATTGTATTGTCATGTAAAAAGGCCATTCTTGGTCATTTGTTTAACTCAGGGCATTGACCTAAGTGACATACATGTAGTGACGAATTCTCTTATTATGCATGCAAAATCATTTGCAATTTTTATCACATCTATTCCCATTTATATTTTGAATAAAGATCGATCACATTTATTAAAATTATTAGGAGTAGTTTTTATCCTTTACACTTAGAGTAATGGTTGCTTATAACTAATTACAGAGCTTCAAGATGGGGAGCTCATTCATGGAGACAATTTTAATCTTTTTGCCGCCATGTCTGCTTTAGAGGTAATCAATTAAACATCCATTCGGCATTTTCTCACATGTTCTTCTCATATGTACCAATAATTCGTACTTTCGATTTTTCTTGTAACTTTAAATTAACATTTATGTTTTTTTTTTCTCTACTTTTATTAGATAATGGACCCAAAGATGGATTCAGGCATTGTTTGTAGATATTACTCTGTTGAGGAAGCCATCGAAGATGGTACTGCGCCGATCCCTTTGAATGCGAATAAAACTGTAGATGTTCATTGTATTATAGATGTCATGGATCATCTGCTTTCATGTGAGGTACTTCCATTTTTTAACTGCTACTTTTATCACATCAACTGATCATACTCATTTATACTCTTAACTGACCTGGCAGGCGACTTGGCATAAGGGTCATTCATTGGCACAAACTATTTTTTCTTGCATCTATCTTTTGAGACCTGATAGAACATCGTCACATGCGCTGCTCAACTCTTACTGCACAGTAATACGTGCAACATGCAACGCTGTTATTTCAGTCGTAACAGAAACACGCACACATGAGGTGAAGTAATTCAGCGACTTGGCTTTTCATTTAATATTATTTCATCGTGTATAAAATTGTTTAGAGGACTGTTGTTCAAGCGTAATGTAGTACTATATACTGAGTGTGTTACTCTCTTGTCACAAGCAATATATTTCATCTATATCAGGAAGAAGACCTGTTCACCATTACATCTGGTCTACCATTGAAAAAGGACGGTGATGACAAATGCTTAGCTATGGTAAATGTTATAGAAGAAACAGTTTCTCGCCAGTTAAATGCATGCAAATCCCCATCACATAAGAAGAGAGCAATCGAAGGTGAGTTTATCTATTTCTAGGTGCACTCATGCAATCTGTTATGAATGGTCATAAATTGAGAAGTTAATCGTGGTGTTTCAGATATAGATCCATTACAAACAAATCTTTATTTGGAAGAAGGGTATTGCAAAGCTGTATTGTGTCGTCTGCGCTTCCGTAAGGTCTTACCCTGTGTTTTATTTTCTACTTATATCATGGGTCATGTGGTTCCTGAAATTTATGTATAATTTTAATTAAATTAATAGATACTTTTGAGGACAATGTAGTGTCTTTAGTAACATTTACATTGTTTTGTCTAAATTCAGCATTTCTACCATGTCCTGGCATGTTTGAGGCGACCTCAAGGAAGAGGATTGGATTTAGCAAGAAAACATATAGCCTCTTGCTTAGTGGAGCTTAATAGCATTCTTAAAACAGAAGAATTTCTTAAGTCAAACAGAAGATTTGGAACGTGTGAAGATGTAGCGGAAGATAGTACAACTGCTTCTGGTTGTCAACCAATCGGGTTTGATTCAACTTTAAACAGTAGATTATCGGCTCCAACACCTCCTCGTGCAATCAAACTTCTTTCATGGAAGAAGGTACGTACTTAGTCAGAAAAATACTTGTGTTTCTAATTTACTTATACTGTCACGTAAATTCTTAAATTTTGACAGGCTGTTGAGTATTTCCAAAAGCTGCTTCATGATCTAGATGTTGTCTGTTCGCTTCCTGTAGACTCATCGTTTGAAGGTGCCTTGCGGTTTGTTGTAGAGTTTCAAAAGTTGCAACCTGATTTGGTTGCTAGATCCCATTTACAGGTGGGTTTAAATATGTTTTCATTGGATGTTCTTATCTATACTACACATAAAAGAGTATAATTACATTATTGTTGAAAATTTACAAGTTGTTATCAAGCTGATTTTATATTCATATATTTAGTGACTTGATGTTGATATATGCTGTCATATGGCCTTGTAGCAACAGTTTTTATTGTTAACATTTTGGTTCTCATTCTGAAACTATAATGTACAGCTTCTACTAGTTCAAGATGGGAAACTCTATGGGCGTGATTCAATGTTCGATGTGGTTTGTAAAGCTGCTGCAATACCAGAAATCACTAAAAACCCTGAAATACAGAAAAATGAGTCTTTTGTTCATCTTGGTCAGGTGAAGATCTTCATATTTCAGTGAATTGTATTTTTTTTAACTCATGAAGAATTGGTTGTTGACTTGTATTTGCTAGCTTAAATATCACTAATATATGATTTTTTTATTTATTTGCACGATGAAGTTAGCGATAACTTTACTAAAAATCGTGTGTACTAATGCTGCATGGCAAAGGCGTCAACTTGGGAAAGTTTTACAAGATTGGCGTATATTACACATGCAGGTATGTATCATGCATTATTGTGGTCTTCTATTATTTATTTGTTTTCTGAAAATTGTTTCAAAGTCGTAAATAGTTGGGCTTTTCTTCTTTCCTATATACATACGGATGATGAGACTATTAGCTAGGTTTACTATATAAAGTTCCCATTCTAAGATAGTTGTTAGGATATGACGGTTGATATTTCAACTCAAAAGGAGTCATAGTGAGAACTTTAGGCAGTTGTTATAGTATAGGCAGCTTTATAAAGGAAGATCGTAGGAAACAGTGACATTAAACACTCACAATTCTTTCATTGCATATCTTTGCAGCTTCTTGCATGGTGAGATAATAGGCTTGAATGGTAGTAAATTGGCAAATACTGATAAGAGACTCGCTTCCTCGAGGTTTAGAAACTTTAAGCTATGCAACAATTGGTTAATTACATCATTAGAGTAAATCGATGTATCATAGCGGAGTTTTTATCCTAATTGCATGTTAGTTGGAAGTGTAGTTGCCTTAAATTTGTGCGATCGTCTTAGCAATAACGCCTGTCCTACGTCATTGCTATATTGTCGTTTGTGTAAACAGATATAGTATTCCTATTGGCCGTCAACAATATTAATTGCAGTTTTTTTGCTCTAATAGCTAGAGCTTGCACTTAGAAAGGAGTTTGAAGAAAGGTCAAGCACTACAATCGATGAGGTACCTTTTTTTTTATTGTTATATCTTCCTGAGGGTTTTTGTGAACATACAAGCAAGAAAAAAAGGGATACTTTTGTAATTCTTGATGACTTAAGCTTTTGCTTTATATGTTTGGCAGAACCTGTTTATGAAGATGTACAAGCACATTCTTAATTGGATTGAGGAACAAACATATTGGATAGCTTTCCGTTTTTTGATCTTGGGTTTTGAACTGGAGCTTTATTCCCCTAGCGAGTACTGCATGGTGTACTGGTATATATATGTTATCTTGATCAAACTTGGTGAAAAAATGCATCTCAGGATGGTCACAGGCAGTGAGACTGGTGAGTATGCCTTTAACAACTATCAATTATGCTTCAAGTTAACGAATTCAAACTTGAGTTTGACTTTTTTCATCCTGAGTCAGTCAGTCATGTAGGAGTGGAAGCTGATTCACAACCTAACATGTTGCCAGGTAAACGGAAAGGAAAGAAGAAAAAGGAGTCTGTGAAGGATGTGGCAAGGGATCATGTAATTCCGCCTGCAGTGTTGTTGCTCCAGTGCCATGTATATCTTGCTGAAGGCCTGACATTGGTAATTTAATACTTTGATTATCAAAATTACGTCATGAAAACATTACATCTTTGCTATCATTAATCTAGAAAACTGAAATATACATGCAAGATTAAGATAAGATGAAGGAAGCAAGAAGTAGGAATAATTTTTATTCATTTGTTTGTAGATGATTGCTGCTCTAAGAAATGAACATGGAGTGTTTCAGTGCCGGGGACCATTTAATACCGAGCAAGAGGTAACTCAATATTTACGAAACATAAGGAATTCTTAGGTTGCGTTTAGTTGACAGAAAACACCATTGTTTTCCACAAAATGTTTTGTGGAAAACAAAGAAAACAGAGATCGCGTTCAAATCAATGTTTTCCAACAAAATGTTTTGCAAAACACAAATCCCCTATTTCCTAACTTAACAAGGAAAATTACAAAACAAATTTTAGTTGTTTTCCTTGTTTTCCTTTGTAACCCTCAACCCTCCCTCCCTCCCTCTCTTAGGTTGCGTTTAGTTGACAGAAAACACCATTGTTTTCCACAAAATGTTTTGTGGAAAACAAAGAAAACAGAGATCGCGTTCAAATCAATGTTTTCCAACAAAATGTTTTGCGCGTTTTCTATATTTTCAAGTGTTTTGTGGAAATTAATTCTCCTTCCAAATTTTTACAAAACTAGAGATATAAAATAAGAGAATTTGTTCTCCAACTAAACGCACCCTTAATACTTTAAGTGGCAAATTCCAAACCCAAGAGGGTAGTCTAGCGGTAAGGTCCTGGGAGTCCCAATAAGTGGTCCCAAGTTCTTAAGTTGCAACTTCTTGACGCCACACGCCCTAGCCATATAGTTCAAACTCATGGAGGGCTAGTGATTTACCATGCTCCATGGGTCTTGTGGGGTGGTCCGGGGTTTACTATCCAGGTCATTAAAGATAACTCGGGGTTTCCCCCCTATCCAAAACAAGGTGGTAAATTTTGACCCATTTTGTTATAAGGTCAATATGGGTTATCTTTGACTTCTAATAAAGGTTCAAATAGGCAACACCAAGAAAATCTGGCAAAAAAGGATGCGGGTCAAGCGGGTTGATATTTTCCTGAAGTAAATGTTTAAATCCATGCAACCTGTTAACTTGTTATACCAAAATAATAACATTGTTATTGTAAATTTGTAATATCATAGTTTTTTTTTTTTTTAATCTTATTTAACACACTAAACATTACAAACAGCTTTAAAAATTGGGCAAATATATTTTCATTGATGTGGTAATTTTCACCAATTTACTTATAAAGGGGTCGATTTGGATTATGTTTTATCTCTAGTTGGTAACTTTTAGTTATAGCTAAAAAGTGATCAAATTGATTAAAACATTCCTAATATTTAGTTTTACTGCATTTTCTATATCATTTTTACTAAAAAACATATTACTATCAAAATTAACTTTGTCTAATTGATTATTTATGTATAAAATTGTTAAGTTTTGGCCAAAAAAAATTCACGTTAACTGGACCCTTACCAAAACTTGCCTGTATTAATACACGCCCCTTTTGTCACCCGACCTATCCATATTTTCATATTTTGCCACCTCTAGTAATACATCACTTATGCTGATAATCATATATGGGATGTGACTAATTCACCTTTCTTTAAATCTCAGAGATTCATTCAGCATTTCGAGTTCCTACAGAAAGCTTGCGTTCCTGATCACGCCTCATACTACTCATTTAGAGAATATACCGCCCATGCACAGTTCGATGTGAGTCTCACTTTTACATATGAGGCTTTATGAACTTCTTGATTCTTTATTATAACCCTGGTGGTTTGTTTTTTTTCAGACACTCATTATGTGTAATTACTTCAAAGAAGCCCAGAGGATTGCTAAGGATCTGAGGAGTAGTTTTTCTAATGACGCAAACAAGCTGACAGAACTTCGGCACATAGAGCAGGTTGCAGAACACAACGGTATCGCTTTTAATCTAATAAGTCGATTAGGGTCTCTTGATCCATCACTTAAGGTTTCTTTTGAATTCAACCATCATCCCCACTTTGCAACTGCTGTTGTGAAAAGATCTTGAATTTTGTTTCTAGCTTTTTTTCTCCAAATTTATTTATTCTAGTTAGGTTTTGAGCAACATTCTAGTATTGAAAATAGTGTTAGCAACATTTTATTGCCATCTTTTTTTAATAAAGATGCAACTTCAGCGATTCATGTATAATGTCCCTTGGTTATGAACTCTGTAATATGATTAGTTTATACAAAGATTTTGGTGAGTTATTACAATAATAAGTTGTCATTAACAAGTTGTTAGTTTTATGGGCTTGAAACTAAAGCCTCGTTGAATATATTTGCTTGATTATCTAGTGTTTTGCTAACCTTCCTCATCCTTTCTATTTCCTACGCATTTTATGATTGCAAAAGATCCTTTTCTTTTTTTCCATAACATTTATACTGAGATTGATATACCATTGATTTTGGCAAATAAGATTTCTTGTTAATTTTTGTAGAATCATATGGCTAGGCAGACGTTGTCTAAGAGATCTTTTTGGTATATGCATATTTCGATATGTAGTATCTGACAAACTGGGCTGGTGGTTAGGGCTGTAAACGAACCGGACGAATACGAACGGAGTCTTGTTCATGTTCGTTCATTTAATTTTAATCGGACAAATAAACTAACACGAACGCTTAAACGGACGAATTTTCTTGTTCATGTTCATTTATTAAAAAAATGAGTTGTTCATGTTCGTTTATGTTCGTTCATTAAGACACTAAACGAACGATAAACGAAAGAGCATAAATGAACATAGACAAACAAACATAAACTTTACTAATTTATGCACGATTTATTGTTTTATAAGCGTTGTTTTGTTTAAACAAACCAATTTTAAAATTATACAATTAAAATATATGATATACGAATATAAATAAATAAATGAACATAAACGAACGTTAACAAACACATAATCGGACGTTACGAACATAAATGAACGGACACGACTTTTGTTCATATTCGTTCATTTAACTAAACGAACGTAAAATATGGTTCATGTTCGTTCATTTAATAAATAAACGAACATAAATGAACATTTTACCGAACGGTTCATGAAATGTTCACTGAACGTTGAGTTCGTTTACAGCCCTACTGGTGGTACCTAGTGAAAAAATGGTCCTAGTTTTAGAGGAATTTTCATTTGCTTATTTGATCCATATCCCACTTTGGTTTCCCATCGGGCTCATTATTCCGAGACTGTTCTTTATCACGGCTCTTCTGAGGCTTTCCAACCAACCCTGTTGACTCGGAGTATTCAACCCCCATTCGCCTAGCCATCAGATTCCTCCGCTGCCATCTTCGCTTTTGGCTCCTTGTCATTTGATCTGGGGTTGCTTACCTTTATTTTGGTGCTTACTAAGGGACAAATCCTCACCATCTATCTAGTTTAATCTAATGGTGGAGATTAACCTAAGATTTATTAGATAAACTTAAATCCATGTTTTTTTTTTCTTGTCTTTTTGTCTTTCTTTTTTATTCATATTTTTTTTTGTCTTTTTCTTTTAATTAACGTTTTTTTTAAACTCGCATTTTTTTTTTCAATTCACGTTATTCACGTTTTTTTAATTCGCGTTTTTCTTCGTTTTCGTCCATTTTCGCTCGTTTTCGTTCATTATTCATACGTTTTCGTCCATTATTCATACGTTTTCGTCCATTTTCATACTTGTTTTTACGCTTTCATACGTTTTCGCGTTTTTCTTCGTTTTCGTCCGTTTTCATACGTTTTCGCCCGTTTTCTTACGTTTTCGTTCATTATTCATACGTTTTCGTCCATTTTTGTCCGTTTTCATACGTTTTCGTCCGTTTTCATACTTGTTTTTACGCTTTCATACGTTTTCGTCCGTTTTCATACATATTCGTCTATTTTTTTACGTTTTCATCCATTTTCATACGTTTTCACCTGTTTTCTTACGTTTTCGTCCATTTTCGTCCGTTTTCATACGTTTTCGTCCATTTTCAAACTTGTTTTTACGCTTCATACGTTTTCGTCCGTTTTCATACATATTCGTCCATTTTCTTACGTTTTCGTCCGTTTTTAAATGTTTTCGGCCGTTTTCAGACGTTTATGAAAATCACAAGTGATATTTTGTGATATTCAGATGATCACAAGTGATATTCTGTGATATTCAGAATATAACTTGTGATATTCTAAATATCACAAGTGATTTTCAACTAATGTTTTGTAACATGAAAATCACAATTGATATTCAGAATATCACAAATATATAATTTGAATAGCAACTACATAGTTTAGGGGTATTTGTTTAACCTTATTTTATTTGCTTATGAGCTTATGTGATTTTGGTTTATGTTTCACAAGCTTTCACAAGTGATTTTCTAAATATTACAAGTGATTTTCAACTAATGTTCTAAAATGAAAATCACAAGTGATATTCAGAATACCAAAAAGTGATATCCAGAAAATCACAAGTGATATTCATAATATCACAAAGTGATATTCAGAAAATCACTTGTGATAGTCAGAAACGTATGAAAACGTAAGAAAATGGATTCACAAATATATAATTTGAATAGCAACTACATAGTTTAGGGGTATTTGTTTAACCTTAGTTTATTTGCTTATGAGCTTATGTGAGTTGGGTTTATGTTTCACAAGCTTTCACAAGTGATTTTCTAAATATTACAAGTGATTTTCAACTAATGTTCTAAAATGAAAATCACAAGTGATATTCAGAATACCAAAAAGTGATATCCAGAAAATCACAAGTGATATTCATAATATCACAAAGTGATATTCAGAAAATCACTTGTGATAGTCAGAAACGTATGAAAACGTAAGAAAATGGATGAATACGTATGAAAACGGACGAAAACGTATGAAAGCGTAAAAACCGTTTGAAAATGGATGAAAACGTATGAAAAATGGACGAAAACGAAAGAAAACTGATGAAACCGGACGAAAATGAACGAAAAAGTATGAAAACAGATGAAAACGGGCGAAAACGTATGAAAACGGACGAAAACGTATGAAAACAGACGAAAACGTATGAAAGCGGAGAAAAAAACGCGAATTAAAAAAACGTGAATTAATAAATAAAAAACGCAAATTTTAAAAAAAAGTAAAAAAAACGTGAACAAAATAAAAAACGTGATTTTTTTTTTTTTTTTTTAAAAAAGGACAAAAAATATATGTGAATAAAAAAGAAAGACAAAAAGACAAAGAAAAAAAACATGGACTTAAGTTTACCTTTAAATCTTAGGTTAATCCACATCATTAGATCAAACTAAATGGATGGTAAGGATATATCCTTTAATAAGTATAAATTTATGAGTAAACAAAATAAAATGCCTCAAGGGTTTTAACCTGGTAATGTATTACAACAAAAAAATGTAATACTAAAAAATGTTCTTTTAGTGTTGGTCGAAATGAAACGGGTTGGGTTTATCATGCTCGCTTAATGTTCATTTATTTCATATATATAATGCTTTAAACATGATTATTACAAACCATGTTATTGCACTTTTTAGTTTACTAGCAGGGTACCCGCGTGATGCGACGACGGGTACCATGAAATAAAAATTTTCAATGAACCATGCTTTATAATCTGAAACGATTTATGTGACGATAACTTTGCGGATGCCAAAAGTTTCATGTCGCATATTTCAACTCTTTAGAATATTATAGTAGGGTACCCCGCACGTTGCGACGACGGGTATCAAGTAATAAAATTTTCGGCAAAAAATGTTTTCATCTTTATGTTTTCTCTTACAATAACTTTACCAATAGCGAAAACATAACGAGTTTGAGTAACTTTAAAAAAAGTGATGGATAATATCAAACTAATTCATATAAAAACAATTGAAAGTTGCTTGATTTTGCGTTGCGGTAGTCAATAATGTTATGGGGTTATGGTAAAATTAGTTGATAGTGGTCCGTAGTCACAAGTAAGTAGAAACATTTTTTTTATAAAATATATATGTAATAATCAATACCTCGTAATAAGTAAATAAAATATATTTTTGAACATTGTTTGTATCATTAATATTGTTTATTACACTTGTCCCATATAGATAAAAGATACAAATAAAAGAGTGCTTATAATGTATACATCTTGTAAAATATATATTTATAAAAATGTTTGAATCATTAATATTGTTTATAACACTTGTCCCACATAGATAGAATATATAAATAAAAGAATGCTTATAATGTAAAGAAAACTTACATGTTTAAGCAATCATTTAGAGTTATTCATGAAAAGTATAATAATTAATATACTAATATAATAATCATTGAATTAATATACTAAGCAATCATTTAAACTTTTACAAAAAACCGTTTTTTACTTTTGTGGTTAAGTTTATTTAAAATAATTCAAAATTTATTTAGATTGGTTCTCGAAACACTCTTACGATATAATAATAGTTTTAGAACTTTGTAGTTTTGCATGCATTTTAAAATCATAATATGTGCATTTTTGCATTAAAACTAAACTAATTCAAAAAAAATAATAAATAAAGCATTAAAATATTGTGGATGATAAATTAGTAAAAGCTATGTATTGTGTACATTCGAGCAAGAGGTATCACAACGAATTTCGATCGCCAGTCCTAGGTGGATGGCTCGCCACCCTTCGCCACCACACCACCAGGGCTCGCCACTTCCTCCCTCGCCACCCCCACGAAATGAATACGACAAAACACTTTTTCAGTTTGAGATCTGCAAGTGCAAAGATATAGGTGGAAAATGGTGAAACAAGTGTTTTTAAGTGGGTGTGTGGGGCCCAAGTGAAGAAGTTTGTGTTAGTTGTGAATGAGGGGTATTTTTAAGTAGGTGTGTTGAAGTGATGTGACACATATAGGGCCCAAGTGAAGAGGAATGACTTAGCCATGATACCTCTTGCTATTATGCATTAAAAATTGTAATGCTTAAAAAACACATTAATGACATCTTAAAAAAATTTAGGAGAGAATGTGCTAAATGCTTTATAAGTACAATACATATTTGTAATATCTATAAAATCAAATAAATTATCCCTTGTGAATTTACATATTTGCATCATTTGTCTTAAAAAAAAAATTGTCCCGACTTTTACAAAAAACCGTTTTTTACTTTTATGGTTAATTTTATTTAAAATAATTCAAATTTTATTTAGATTGGTTCTCGAAAAACTCTTACGATATACTCCGTAATAATAGTTTTGGAACTTTGTGGTTTTGCATGCATTTTAAAATCATATTCATTTACATGTGCATTTTTGCATTCAAACTAAACTAATTCAAAAAGAAATAATAAATGAAGCATTAAAATGTTATGAAGATAAATTAGTAAAAGATATGTATTGTGTAAATTATACATTAAAAATTGTAATGCTTAAAAAACACATTAATGACATCTTAGAAAATTTAGGAGAGATGGTGTTAAATTCTTTATAAGTAGTATATATGTGTAATATGTATAAAATCAAATAAATTATCACTTATTAATTTACATCTTTGCGTCATTTGTCTTAAAAAAATTGTCCCGACTTTTACAAAAAACCGTTTTCTACTTTTGTGGTTAATTTTACGTAAAATAATTCAAATTTTATTTAGATTGGTTCTCGAAACACTCTTACGATATAATAATAGTTTGGAACTTTGTAGTTTTGCATGCATTTTAAAATCCTATTCATTTATATGTGCATTTTTAAATTAAAACTAAAGTAATTCAAAAAGAAATAATAAATGAAGCATTAAAATGTTATGAAGATAAATTAGTAAAAGCTATGTATTGTGTACATTATGCATTAAAAATTGTAGTGATTAAAAACACATTAATGACATCTTAAAAAAATTTAGGAGAGAGGGTGCTAAATGCTTTATAAGTAGTATAGATATGTGTAATATGTATAAAATTAAATAATTTATCACTTGTAAATTTACATCTTTGCATCATTTGTCTTAAAAAGAATTGTCACGGCTTTTACAAAAAACCGTTTTTTACTATTGTGGTTAATATTATTTTAAATAATTCAAATTTTATTTAGATTGGTTCTCGAAACACTCTTACGATATAATAATAGTTTGGAACTTTTTAGTTTTGCATGCATTTTAAAATCATATTCATTTATATGTGCATTTTTGCATTAAAACTAAACTAATTCAAAAAGAAATAATAAATGAAGCATTAAAATGTTGTGGAAGATAAATTAGTAAAAGCTATGTATTGTGTACATTATGCATTAAAAATTGTAATGCTTAAAAAACACATTAATGACATCTTAAAAAAAATTAGGAGAGAGGGTGATAAATGTTTTATAAGTACTATAGATATTTGTAATATGTGTAAAATCAAATAAATTATCACTTGTGAATTTACATTTTTGCATAATTTGTCTTAATAAAATTGTCCCGACTTTTACAAAAAATCGTTTCTTACTTTTGTGGTTAATTTTATTTAAAATAATTCAAATTTTATTTTGATTGGTTCTCGAAACACTCTTACGATATAATATTAGTTTTGGAACTTTGTAGTTTTGTATGCATTTTAAAATCATATTCATTTATATGTGCATTTTTGCATTAAAATTAAACTAACTCAAAAAGAAATAATAAATCAACTATTAAAATGTTATGAAGATAAATTAGTAAAAGCTATATGTATTGTGTACATTATGCATTAAAATTGTAATGCTTAAAAAATACATTAATGACATCTTAGAAAATTTAGGAGAGTGGGTGTTAAATGCTTTATAAGTAGTATAGATATGTGTAATATGTATAAAATCAAATTATTTATCATTTGTGAATTTACATCTTTGCATCATTTGTCTTAAAAAAATTGTCCCGGCTGTTACAAAAAATCGTTTTTTACTTTTGTGGTTAATTTTATTTAAAATAATTCAAAAATTATTTAGATTGATTCTCGAAACACTCTTACGATATAATAATAGATTTGGAACTTTGTAGTTTTGCATGCATTTTAAAATCATATTCATTTATATGTGTATTTTTGCATTAAACTAAACTAATTCAAAAAGAAATAATAAATGAAGCATTAAAATGTTGTGGAAGAAAAATTAGTAAAAACTATATATTGCGTACATTATGCATTAAAAATTGTAATGCTTAAAATCACATTAATGACATCTTAAAATTTTTTTGAAGAAAATGTGCTAAATGTTTTATAAGTAGTATAGATAACTAACTTTGTTGTTGATTAATGTGGGGCACTTTTTAACCTATTTACCCTTTTTATATTTTCAGTAAACGTTTCTGGTAAACTTCTTTTTAAAGATAACTCAAATTGATCCATTTTCTTGTAAAATTGTCAAAATTGCCACTTTTATCGTTTAGTGGTTTGTGCCCATACATTTTTATGAAAGTTTGGTGGACGGTTTAGATCTCGAAACGGTACTTTGCTTGTCTTGATACTCACATCAAAGAAATTGATACATACATCACAATATCACATCATTAATGCATATGTTCACTACAAGAAAAAGTGTCTTTAGTGACCAGAAATTCTCGTCACAAACAGTACCAATCTCGTCACTAAACCTGATTAGTGACCAAATTCAGGTGGTCACCAGTGGTCACTATAGGTCCGTCTCTAATTACAATTAGAGACCAGAAGCAGTTTCGTCACTAAATAGTGACCAGAATGTCGTCACTATATGGATTGGTGGTAGATACAACTTCAAACCATTGGAGACCACATATCTGGTCACTAAATATGCCAGAGACCAAATAGTGGTCACTATTTGGTTGATAGTGACCAAAAAGTGGTCACTATCCACAAGTTGCCGACAACTACAAAATGCTCAGTTTCTACGTACCTTTTTATTTTTAGCAATACGAAAAACTAAAATTCTTGGCTTCTTAACGTACCGCAAATTAATCAGAACAAAAAATAGAATGTAATCAACAACCATAACATACCAACAATTGTATCCATTTGTCTACAATGTTATTAAGAAATATAACATTGAACATGAATAAATACTAAAAACATAATTATCAAGACAACCTTCTTTTAACACAATCTTGAATCTTGCGGATACACCACGCACTTTAGTTCTTAATGCCCGCAATGTACGAAAGAAAAAATGACTAAACTTGCCAGCAAATTCTTTCCTGCAAATTCTTTCTTCCCTGTAAAGAGACATTAAAGATTAATACTTTACATTCAAGAGACAGTTTTTAGGTACTTCACTAGGAACAAGGGAATGGGCAAATGGGTTGCTAGTCACTTGAGGTGTATTTTTCTATGGTCTTGATCTATTCAGATTAAGGAAACACCGAGTTCAGGTCTGGCCCCGGGTCCTTCCTTTCTATTCCTCGGTAAGTGGACCATAGGAGCATGGGGGCCGTATCTGACAAGCTCACATTGCTAAAGCATATCTTACAAAGTTACAATTATTTGATCAAACACATAAATTACCCTTTTTATGTCAATGACCATTTCCCAGGTAATATATATTATGATTAATCGATCAAACACATAAATTACCCTTTTCAACTTTTTCAAGAAAGACAAAAAAAAAAGGGTATAGTAAAGCATATCTTACCTTCAATGTGCTGAGAGCAGTTTCAAAGGTCTCCTTAGCATCCTCGGAGAACTCCTTGATACAATGCTAAATTTTGTTGTACCCTTTTCCTGCAATAAAATTTTATTTTTCGATAATTAATTACCCAATTAAGGATGTTTTGTGAGGTTCAGTGATTCTCATCTTGAGATAACAATTTAGCCTAACAGTGCCAAAGGGGCCCCTATCATCCCATTAACCATATGTTGTAGCCTGTAGGTTCATGTCCCATAAGTCACATTAGGGACGTGTGGTGTGTGTGTGGGCGTGTGCGCGAGATTAACTCTAATATCAAAAGAAAAGTAGCAAAGTTATAGGAGACAGAGAATAAAAAAAAAAAACATATACTATGCTAAAGAGAAATTAACAATATTTTCTCTTTCCTAAGTAGGGAAGAGAAGACCGATTAACGCTTGTCAAAAACAATATTTTCCATTTGAACATATGTTAAAGAGAAATTATTAGACATACAATCATCAGAAGAACAGCTTCAATAGCATCCTTGATGTAAATAAAGGTTCTTTGTGATTCACCACCATCCAAAAGCTTGAGAGGCTCCCCGTCTCAGAAGGTTCTGGTTAAGAAAAACAAAGAATCGCCAGTAAATAAAATTTTAGGAAAAACATATTGAGATCAAAATAGTTCAAGGGTAAAACTTAAACTAACATTGCTGAAGCAAGCAAGAACCCTCAGAACACCCTCACTGGGACCATCAATCCTGGGAATGAAATCCATCCTAGGGCCAATCCAGTTGAAAGGTCTTACAATGGTGAACTCAAGACCGTTCTCTGCACCCTCAGCTGTGAAATCGTAACAGGAAAAGAATTGAGTAAGCATGCTACAGTTGGTATTATTAGTAATTGGGACAGAATGTGGCTTAAGTTTTCTTACCGTAGATTAGCCTCTCTATCAACTGTACACATTGTAAACCAAAAGAGAAATAAATTGTTAACCACCAAGCAACAAGCACAGCTACACAGCGTACTACTTGATCCAACAAGCAGGTCAAACATTCATATTATTGACTTCAATTTCATGACATCACATCTGAGAATATTACTGAGCATGTTTAAAAGAAAATCCAGTATTATTAATTAAGAAAAGTTAAGCTTTGATATTTCAACTTAATTCTCTTTCAAGTGTTTTTGCAACTTTCATCCTGTAAAGCACTTGTATATAGATCAAAACTTAAGCAGAAGACCTATACTAACTTACATTTTCTGCTCCTAAGAACCACAACATAACATACAGTAGCCACCAACACATCAGTAACTAAAATGAGTCGACACATTTCACTATATCAAATGAACCAAACGAAACCTAATACTTACCTGTCACAAAGGACTATCCTTTGCAAGATAGCTACCGATCATTTTCCCATATACTTCACAAGTAGAGAATTTAATGAGCCTCTTGTTCTCTCAGCGGTACTTAACCTATAAATGAAAGCAGGAAAATTATACTATAATCATACTTGATTCCATCACTCAGATTTGCAGCAATAATGACAGGATTGACTTAGAGCTATGTAGATAGTCAAACAGTCAACTGAAAACAGAACAAACAAAAAGATGCAGGCATGCAACAATACATACCACAGGGAGAGCATCAATGAAATTGATGTAGATTGTGTCAAGAGGACACGTATTGTAATCCGTTGGGGTGCAAATAGCAGCCAAATTTTTAGTCTATACACAATTTTAAAAAATAAAAATTAGACAATTTGCATTCATGACCAAGTACTAATCGCTATTAGCATTTTATTTAATGTATTATCAACTATCATACACCTCAAACCTTTTGCTTAAAAATTGATCTGCATGTCTGGTACAAAATCACACCATTCACCAAATACTAATCATAACTAGCACTTAATTATTCTATAATCAACTATCTTAAACTTCAAACCAACTCGGCACAAAATGTAATACTCTAATCCGCTCTGCATTCAATGATACAGTATCACACTACTACCTGAGTAATAATCATCATCAGCATTTAAGAAATATATTATCAACTATCCTACACCTCAAACCAAAACAGCTTATCATAAATGAGAGCACATGGAATACCTATGGAGAATCAAATGCCATAACCATAAATATGAAAGTATCTGCAAGACCCTGGACCCCAATACTAGAAGATTAGATGTTTTTGCACAATAAGTTCGTTTAATATTTTTATTATTGCAATTTTTTGCACAACGTGAGTTTGATTGACCCAAAGCACTGTGCACACAAGAGTTAGTTTTTTTATTGAGTAAGAAGTGTAAAACATAATAGAGAAAAGTATACTATTAGTTTATTACCACAATAACATACTTTAGCAAATAGGTTTGGCATTGGTATGAGCTAAAACTAGTAAACTACAATTTGAGCAACTTTCTACCCTTTTGAAACATTTCTTTTATTCAATTGAGCTGCTTAGAGATAAAACATCACCCAAAACAACCCCATAAGTCATGGGTTAAAAATACCGCATGAAATAAATCCACGTTCTAAAAGAGTAATAATATTCAACTCATACCTTTTCTCTGACATCGTGGTAATGAAATTGATGCCAGATTACATACAGCAGTTTCTGTAGGGCTGGTGTACTCAATAATCTCAGTACACAAATTTGAAGACTTTATGGTACCAAGATTCTGCTGGTCGCTCTTTCTATTACAAGTGTTCTAAGAAGGCAACAAATACTAGTTGGTCAAAATTGAAACAATAAAACACGGTATAAAAACTACAATGTACTAAACCAGAGATGCAAAAAACCCCTGGTCCAAATCCTACCTTGTAAAGCATACAAGGTGTCCCGGTTTCTATCTAAGACTTCAGGACTTCAAATCCAGCAAAGAAAAGATATCAGCATGCCACGGCTCCAAATATACAGCAAAAGCACCTAATTCAATTAAACAATGGTGACTCATTAGGGAATATTACTTTGAGAATGAACTGTATCAAAATAATTATATTTCTTGTTTATGCTAGGCAACTTAATGAACATAAATCAACCAACCTTACGACTGTTTTTTTTGGAACGCCCAAACTTAAGACTGTTGAGAATATTTTATTTCGTCTGCTAGTCATAGTTTCTTCGAGATTCCATACTTAAACTTTGAAAGACGGTTAACTGTTAGTTTCATTTTGAAAGTTTTGTTTTAAGTTTTAACTCTAAATGTCTTACATCAGTTGAGTTAAGGCTCACGAGTATACAAAGTTAAACACTAAACAGCCAAAGAGCATATTTTATTTTTCTGCAAAGTTCACCTGCTGCTATGGTTGCAGATCAGATCATACAATGAGAAAAGATCAATCAACAGTCTAAATTACGCATGGGAATGGTTTAAACATGCTCCTGTCGTCAACTGCATAATCATGCAGATTATTAGTGTAAGTAAGAAATCGCTGATGTGACTTTTGGGTTATGGGTCGTTACTATTATGGGTTATTTAGTTACCGGATGTGATCTGTAGTTTAGTACAAAACTGAATAACATGGTGGTGTATGAATAAAGTTTTCGTGGTCTACACATCACCTCCGGTATTATTACTGGTTAGTAGTAAACTATGAAGAGTTGGTATTGCGATGCAGATGGGGTTAAGTGTAGTTCCTTCTGCTAGCTTCCAATCCCGCCGAGGGACTTATTCTGCAGACCAGCCTCAAAGTACGACAGAAAGTTTGTAAGTAGTACGACAGAGAAGTTTGCAAGTGTTTAGTTGGTGAAAGAAAGTCATTTAGTTGGTATGAGCTTGTTCCTCAAGCATCTTATTTTAATTTCTGGATATGCAAATTATGGAACATGCATTGATGGTCTGTTTTGATTCAAAGGTGGCATGAGCTAAGACAACTAACTGATGCCTAGAAATGCTACAGCAGAGTTGTATTTCAGACTTTCACGTAGTAATGTATGCTTCGACTCCTCTGCTGGTTTGACTTTTATTTTGCTTACGCCTAATAATGCAGTTGTGTAGTATAACAAAATCCATGCATATGAAAGTATCTGCAAGACCCTGGACCCCAATACCAATTGGACTATGTGCTAATATCAGAGCAACATAAGTAGGTTTCTAGCCAGATTCTATAATCATCCTCAGTAATGTTCCAACCCGTTAATTATACTTTGATTATCGCTAAATTATCCGAGTAAGTTTTTTCAAAAATATAATGTGTTCACTTCAGTTCTTAACAAAACTGAGTTAATTTTAGTTAATTTTTTGTTGGGTTAACCAGTTTATAGTCAATTGTCGACTTAGTTATTTTAGTTAACCACATATATTTCTATCAAACATATAACCACATATAACCGTCATCATGAGCAAAATACACCCCACTGAAATTACCAAACACCGTCTCCCTTTTTTAATAGTATGGATAACTGAAATTACCCAGTTATCCATCTCTCTTTTGAACTTTTACCCCACTTATATTACCAAAAACCCCACTGAAATGACCAAATACTATAAGCTTGACCATGTCGAGATTCTAGTAACCCCACTCATAATGCTAAGATCAACCCCATCCATGTAGTCATGCACCAAAACGAAAAAGCCATTGTCATTTTGTTTTCTATAGTTCTTAACATTTTTTTAAAAAATTAATATTTTAACCTTTACTTCGATAAGCGTTTTTACCCTTCGCAGGTTATATCAATAATTTAATGCTTATTATATCATGGAATTGATCACACTAAATAATAACCACACAATCACAAGTATACTGCCTAATAAACCATGGCTAACAAAAAGCCGATGAGCGACATTCATGTCAAATTGAGGCGCTACCTACCTTCAACTTAATTTTAACAATAAGCCAATGACACCTAAATGTATTTGTTTCACTACGTATAATCAATCATAAAACTATATCAAACCGGCACGAAACAAAATGGCAATCACAAGTTTTCCGCAATCTCCATCACAAGTATAATTGCAATCACAACCTACTGAATCACAAAATTAGGTCAAATTTGGGGCCTAGCTATTTAATATTACATCTATTCAAACAAACAATAAATTCAATAATTGTGTGTATCTGAGTGTGTGTTTAGTATGTGTAATCAACAGTAATGATATCATACCGAATTAGAGTAGCGAGCAGGTAGATCGGCGGTGTAGTTTTTCCGATCAAAATCAGGTCCAATTGAATGCCGGTGTAGTTTTTCCGATAAAATTCAAGTCCGATTGAATGCCGACCTTTCACCTGAAAACTGAAAAATTGAAAAGAGGGAATAGAAAAGATTGATTAGGTAAGTGACGAGTGAAAACTGAAAAAGTATGTTTACGGGTCGGGTCAGACAGATCCGCGTGTTTTAAATGAAATACGGAATAACTTTGGGCTCGGACAAGTAGTTTGGGTTTTTTAGGTTCGGATAGAAAATAAGTAGTAACTTTGAGGCCTTATAGTTTTTCCATCAGTATTATCATTATGTGTATTTGATAGTCAAAATTTTTTGTATTAAAGTCATAATTTTTTTTTTATTTAATTATGTTTAAAAGTTTGGTTAAACTCTTACAAGTTTGTATTTATCTTAAACTTAACATTTTTTATTTGTTATAAAAATTTATCAAAATATTATTGTGATTTAAAGAGTGATTACTTTACACAATTTTGTGACCAATAGTTTGGTCACTTAATTTACTATCTCAAATCAGTGACCAAAAATCTCGTCACTATTATAAACCAAAAGTATTAAATCATTGAAATAGTGACCAAATAAAAGGTCGTCACTGAATTTTCGTCACTAAAGACACTTTTTCTTGTAGTGGTTACAACATGTCATGTGCATAATTATAGTGTGTGCATCAATTTATTTAGTGCGAGTATCACTCCCCTAATCTTAAGGCTTGTCCTGTTTAGTTTGCCAGACATCCACCAATGACAAATAAGGTCCATAAATTAGGTTTTAGGCAAGGTGACCTAATTTAACTCCATTTGTTACCAGTTTTCATAGGTGGTTTAAGTTAGAGCCAAATCACTTATAGATTTTGGTTATATAATATGTTTCTATAGTCAAATTGTTTCTTCTGCATGCTCAATTTGTAAACCACAAAATGTGGTATTGGAATAACTTGTCGTTTGTCAATGGGGGTCAGTCGCCATTTTTGTGGTGAGAGCGTTGGGCGAGGCTAAGTCCGAGATAATAATCATAGTGTATGTTGTTCCATCGATCGTGGGTGCTTTCGAAAATGTTTCCTCATTTTTCGTGCAACAAAGCAAGTTGATCCAGACTATCAGCTCAGATCAAGTTTGTCAAATCTTGTTTAAGATTAGTCATTAGCTCAAATAGTTTAAGTTTTCTTTATTTATACTAATCTAACCTATTTTATACTAATACCAGATTTGCCACAATATCAACATATAAATCGTTTAATAGGAAGTCTTGCCTCAAAAAATCTTCCCTCCCAGAAGATGATTTTTATTTTCTGAAGAATCATTACCTTTAGCAAATTTGCAAATGTAGGGTCTTTTGGGGCTCATAATATTTTTGGCATTATGGTCAACAAAAAATCTCACTTTTATGTCTAATATAATAATTGGATGGTTATAATTTTCGAAAGTAGAAGTACTTTTCTCTACTTTTGGAAAACTAGTCGGGTACTCGTTCGTTACGACGTCGGATACTTGTATAATTTTTTGACGAACAAATATTTTTATGTGTTCAAGCATCAAATAATTTGATCATCTCTAAATGATCATTTTTATACTTAAAAAATATAATCAGGCAAGACATTAATTCTACAATTAACTAAGATAAATGGTAATAATGTGGATATTCATACGTGTTACTTTCGTAGTTTTTATAGTCTAACATAAATTCTCATTGTGACCACTATATATATTTTCATTTCAATGTAACATACATATATTAACTTCAATTATTTGTCCTATTAACATCACAGTTTATACTTCTTAAAATTCAAGACAAAATGATGCTCTCTATGAATAAGATAACATTTTTTTTAAAATTTGCTTTTACTCGTCTTCCTACTTATCATTGTAATTGTTTACGTAAGGTACGTATTAGAAGGGTGAGGAGGCTATTCGGCTTGGTTTCCTACATTTGGTAAGGACCCCTAAGTGTGACCGGTAGCTGAGATTTATGCTCGCATACGAAATCTCCAGAGCCGTGATTACTACAACCTTCCTCCCCAGAACAATCCTGGGGAGTATGAGGGGTGTCACGAGCTGGGGTAACACTTCCGGAGCAGCCTGAGTGAATTGTGTGAATTCACTCAGTGAGTGTGTATTGAAGCTAAGTTGGTTCATTCGTTGGAAAGAACTTCTATTTATGGGATGACCCTAAGGTTTCGTGTTCTACTTGGGAGTCCATTCAAGTTTCCAAGATGGTCCACGTGGTGGACATCTAAGGAGGAGACAAGGAATGACACGTGGTGGGCCTCTTTTGGTCTCACTAGATAAATGGAATGATCCATGCACGATTGCAGCATTACCTCATAGCGAATGAGGTAGTGACACGTGTTTGATGGTTGCAACAGTCCTGGATAATGATTCTATGAGCCATAAGTCTCGTCAAAAGGGGTTTACAAACAAACAAACATGAAATACACTATTTCGTTGAAAGGAATTCATTTCCTTACAACTATACATGCTATCAAACAGAAAAAGCCATTCAGGGCAATAAAAATCAACCTACAGAGTTAGCAGAAAGTCTAATAAATGATACTAAAGGATTAACATCCTGGAATTACCTCAGAAAGGTAGTGACGAACTATTTAGACAAAATATAAACGATGTATTCAGAAAAAACGAGTTCATAAAATCTGGAAAAACAACTCAAAATAACCATCTGGGAAAACTAGTCCAAAAACATAACAACAAGGATAATGAAATACTAATACAAAGTCTATAAATCAAGGAAAGGCTAAGGTTGGGCTGATGATCAGGCTCAATTGTCATGAAAATCTCCAAAGGAAGGTCAACTTGCTTTGAAAGAAGAGACATGTAAGCCCAATCCCTAGAAGAAAATTCCGCGCTAGCTCGATCTACCTCCTCCTCAGCAGCAGGACGAAGCCTCAAGAGCTCTTCATGGATCTCATGATGCTTTTCCTTAAGTACAACAAAAAAATCATGGTCGGCAAGAGCGATAACACGCTCCTGCAGGGCACTTAGTTCCATCACAAACTCGGAAGAATAAACAAGCCTGTTAACAAGTATAGGGAGAAATTCAATCAGATATATATTCTCAAACTTAGCAACATCCAACGCAACATGTGAAGAATTCCTTAACTCACTGAGTGTTACACCCTGCGCCCGATTTGACCGAAAATTAAAACCTTTTATGCGGAAACGCTTTGACTATAACAACTCGTTGTTACACATACATAAAAAGACACTGGACTGTAGCTATTAACAATTTTTAAAATACTTACACGGAGATACACTTAACGACCCCTAAAAAACATTTCACAAAAACTATAAAATCGGCTAAAAACCCTTTCCGTGACTCCAATACGCCGTATCCATATTTATGGATACACCGTATTGCTGCTGAGGTCAATACGCCATATTCAAAGATATGAATACACCGTATCCAATACATAGATACGCCGTATTGACTTTTGAGACAGAACACTTGCAGAAAACCCGCATAAACTCCAACACTCACCCACAAACTATTTTGACCTCAATACAACACTATAACTTGTACCAAAATACTCATTTAACATTCAAAACTATAATAAACTATAATACACGGAAAATAACCCGTTTGACTCCAAAATGGGTACAAATAGACACTAATCCAAACACCTCCTTAAAACATAACACTTACACACTTAACCATTACCATAACATAACATTTGACAATGAAATTACTTGAACGACCACAACATAAACTTTGACACCTGAAAACATACATACAAATCATTTAGAACTCTCAAAGGTAAAACATTGACTTTGAGCCCGGTATTCTACCTAAGCTCCTACTTACATACAAACCTTCTAAACTGCCTTCCAAATCTAAGCTTTAATCCAAGCTATAGCATCTTCACCAAAAACCTACAAAATCATTAACATCTATAATGTAAGCATAAAGCTTAGTAAGTAAAACGAGTATAACATAACATCATCATCATTCAAAAACAATTATGTGTGTCGAACAATTTCTTATCTATTCTCTCTAAACTATTTTATTTAGGACTAATTTTGTACTTTGTTTGTTGGTTTAAATTAGCGGTTGGTTTATTTTTAGTTTGTTTTATTTGTTTCGTATATTTTGCAGTTTTGTTTGCAGGTTTGATATGCAGGAAGCTTATTGTTGGTCAATGTTTGGAGTCGGAGAACTTATACGCTTATCTATGGCCAAATATGCATATTGCGTATTTACTCCGGTAGTATCTTTTTGACTAATTTCTTTTCCCATTTTCTTTACTTTGAAGTTCATTTTTATTACATTGAGGACAATGCAAAACTTAAGTATGAGGGAGGGAAGAAAATAGGAAAAATGATATGATTTTAAATTTTTAGTGTTAATTTTTAAGTAATTTTTGGATTCAAGTAGTAGTAGTTCGCCCTTGATTATCTGGTTGTTTTCACACGTTATGTAATATATATTTAAAAACAACTTAATTATTTCAATGGTAAAAAGAGGCTATTTGAATGTTTTTGGAATTTAACCAAGTTATGAAGTAATTCATTCTGGATTCGATAACATCTACTAGTACACATTATAGCCTTTTCCACTAAATTGTGAGGATTCTTTTTGTATGAAGCATATCTTTATGTTTTATATTTTGCTATGAGTGTGCCGGTGATTATGTCGATTCTAGAACTTGTACTTATTATGCATTACGGTTAAAATCACTCGGGTGATAAAAATATATTCAAGTGATAAGAGGCAATCTTAAGATTTAACCCAAATGGCCTTCCATTTTACATCTAATGATTTTAGCTAACCACATCGGTTAGTTAACCACCATATGGACCCATTTGTAGCGCTCATTTTTAGCGCTAGATACCCTTAGTACACCCTCCGAGCCAATCTTTTCATTTTGTTACATCCACTTAAAAGAGCAAAAATATTTTACACTTTATACCTTAGCCTAACCCATGTCAATATCTAACGGTTTGTTGCTAGGTGTGTGGAATGTTGGATTATTTTTGATGATTATGATTTAGCTACACTTTGTCAACCGTGTGTACCATTTTCAACAAAGATGAAGGAGACGTCTTTCTTATTTATAATTTTTGTGGTGTATGCTTATACGAAGTGTGGGGGGAGAAGTATGTTTGTTAAAAAAATAAATAATAAAAAATAAAAAAAATGTTGAATAAGTCATCGCAACTATAAGGTGGCAATTATAGCCAATGTGCTATGTTATGTTATGAGGAAGTATGTGTGAGATATTGATTAGCCAATGTGCTAAGATGTGATATATGTTTGGTGATCGATATGTGATGAAGAGATGATTGTAATCATTTTCGAGTTTGTGGTTTGTTCTGTGGCTAGCAACATGGGATATAAACTTGAATTTATTTTTCTTTTTAAACCAATTTCATCATAAACCCATGCATTATCCATACCTTATATAAACCCGAAGCCTAATCATTACAACCCAAATTAAAGACCTCTTTGATGAATTTATTTTATTTGTTTTGATACTTGTACAAGCCTATGGTAAGAAACATGAATCATGACTAGGCAATGAGTGATTTACATATACCAACCAATCTATTTGAGTGTTGAGTGAATTCCTAAAATCATTCGTGAGGTGGTTAGTTATGTTATCTAAATCAAGAGTAATTTGGTTCGCTTTTGGAAATTTTCACACATAAAATGCAAATTAACAATTGTTTCTTTTGAAGTGATTGTTAGATTTTTGGAATCACGCATCTGAGACCATTGAAATCATTTTTCTAAATGATAGAATTACTCGAGGGCGAGTAGAACTTAAGTATGGGGGAATTTAATAACGATTAGAATGAGCATGTTTTTAGTTGCGTTATTGTTAGTTTTGTGCATGATAAGTGCTTATATTTATACATAATTGTTGCGAAATTGCGAAGGAAGTGTATTTGTATGTAAATGTAGCCAGGTATCGGAAAAGATGAAGAAATGATGAATATATGCATATTTGGATAATTCCCGAGAAGGAGAAGAAAGAAGAAACTACTCAAAGACTCAATGATCTGAAGCACGAAGATTTCTAAGTTTCTACGCCAATAAAATATAAAGTTCTATCTTAAAAATCAGTGCCGGAAGCAAAGAAAAAGCATGCATCGAGCCGATTCAAGAAAAAGTCAAAATTACTATACGGATGGACTCCAGCCGATCTGTTGGAGCCCGCAACCGGATCGGCTAGGTGAAAATTCAGGGAGGAGCCGATCGGTTACAATTCGCAAACGATCCGGCTGGACGGTTCTGCAGTTACATTTTTCGCATTTATTGAAGGTATTAATTCCATTAAACATTGGAGTCCGATCATTTCTTAATATTAACTCCTAGAGAACGTTTTTGGCTTGTTGGTTAAGGGTTCTTGGTTATATATTGAACCTAGACCTATGTACTAAGTGTGACACAACTTTGAAGTAATAGACTTACACCAAAGCTATTACTAACCATTTTTATTCAGCCCAAAAGTCGTATAGAAGCCGTAAAAATGTCCAGGAAGGTGTTGAGTTCAATTCTCAATCATTTGGTAGTATTTTGGAGTTGTTACGGTACATCTATGGCAATTGGAGGAGCGTGGATTGCTATAGTTCCGCAAAATTAGTTCTTGTAATCCAAAGATAGGTATACTTTGTTACTTTACCATGAACTTTTGTTTTTATGAATTATATGAAAGTTATGTTTGTTACTTGTGTTTTGTTATGATTATTATAATGGAGTAGTTCTTGAATATACTTGTGTGTAAGATGTAAATAATTGTTTGGAGTGTTCTTATCTATATGATGCATGAGAATTATTCTTGTTTAATGAGTTGGTTGAGATAACATCTAGTCTTGTTTAATTTGTTGGTATTAACATTTGAAAGATAAAAAGGCCGAAAGGATTTATCTTAATTTTTTTATTCCTAAAAGTTAGTGCACGAACTAGTATGGGATATGATGATTGACACTCATTGTATTTGCTTTTTAAAATAGACTTAAAACGATTTCATCACGAAAAAGGCCGAAAGGGTTCGTAATAGCAAGTTAGATAAGAATCATTTTCAAACAAATGGATTTCAAAAGAATAGTCAATTGGTCAATAGGCCGAAAGGATTACCTATGTGATTGTATTCTTCGAATGATTTCTACATGACATAAACCATCGATTGTGAATCATTTTACTATGATTTGTGCATTACTTCAAGTTTACACCAAACTATCATGAATACTCTAGACAATTGGTTATGACCTACACACAAGTATATGATTCTTTAATTGGTTTTTAGAATAACAAAAATTTCGTAGGAGGCTTGACAAACCTTCTTGTTTCAAATAAATCAAATCATCACAAATCTCTTGGGACGATCTCGACTTACCCACCTTTACTATCATGGAAGAGTATACTTGCTCGTATGTGTTAAATATAATTATCCGGTAAATCGTGTTTATAAATTTTAAAACTCGTACACGGTAGAGCAAATCAAGTTTTTGGCGCCGCTGTTGGGGATTTGATTTGTTATTTTTCTGTATTTTGATTTGTTTGAAGTTTTAGTATAATTGTTTGTTCTTAAAAAAAAAATATAAAAAGTTTGGTTTTTAGGTCCAACCGAATCGACTGGGTTTCCAGTCGATCGGTTGGAGCTCGCGTAAAATTTTTAAAATTTTTCTTTTTCAATCTTTTGATTAATTAGTGTTTTGTGTTTATGTGTTTAGGTTTATTTTGCTGTATTTCCAGTTTCTTGATAATTAGAATATTTGGTTTATTATTTCATGATTATTTCAATTTTGTTTATTTTTAGATATATTAAGGTTTAAATAAATTATGGTTTAATATCTTTAATGCTTTAGGTAATTTTCAGTTTTAGTAGTTAGAAGGATTAGATGTAATGATTAGTTATTAAATGAATTTATGTTTATTAAAGTTTTAATTAAGGTTTAATAAAATAGAGTTAAGTTTCTTTTAATTATGTTGGTTAATGAATAGTTGCATTGATTAGAATTCAAGTTAGATATAATTGTCTTTTAATAAATAAATAATATATATATATATATATTTTTTAGAAATTAACCAAGCTGATCGGCTGCAACCCGCAACCGATCCGGCTGGTTGATTTTGGTCAGGAAATTTGGACCAACCGATTTGGTAGGGAGTCCAACCGATCGGTTGGAAGGCTCGTTAAATGTTTTAGGTTTTTCTTAATTTCTATGTGTTTAGTGTTATTAAGTATCTTAAGCTGTTTTGATTTTATTTTTTTAGTTTGTTTTGATTATAACTAACCATTAACACTAATGATTTGATTGTTTATGTTTTTGTTGGTTTTGTCATAGAGATAAGTAATTTTGTTAGCATGGAGAGTTTAAGCGGAATTTTGGAATACCTAAGGAACTTGGACGAGATGTTCAAAGATACGGGAGATTCTTTGGAAAAGATAGGAAACATATTGGAGAAAGGAAAAATGGAGTTGATAGAAGAAGTGGGGGAAAATAAAGTTAGAGCACCAAAGGAGAATAAGGTCATTGTTTTCACTCAAGCTCCTCTTACGGGCTACGATTCTCCATTTATGCGGTTTGCTACGCCATGTAGTATCGAGGTTGGATTTTGCGCTTGGGGAGATGAGAATTAACATCACGGAGTTGGAAGAGGCGAAAGATGTGGATGCAATGTTGGCGGAACTTTGTGGAAACATGGAGCAAGTAAAGGAAGATTACGTGGAGGTCGTGATGGGTAAGGATAATCAGAAGAAGACTTCACTTAACAAACTAACCCGTCCCACCACCACTAAAAATGCAGATTCTTCACCATCACCACCAAATTCAGCACCAACTTTCACCCCATTGATCCAACAACAAAAAGAAGCAATCTTGGAGAACTTGGAACAAAAGTTTAATGAATTAATGGAAGAGAAACCCATTACTGAAGTGTTGCAAGACTATGTGAATTACTGTAAAAAGCTTGATGCGGTAATGTTAGCAAGGGCTCGGTTGGAAGATAAAAATTTAAGTGAAGAGGAAAGAGTTAGGATTTTGGAAAAGGGGTTGCCAAAGAAAGAAAGTGATCTGGGTAATTTTGTATTGCCCATCAAGGTGAATGGCACCACGCCAATTTATGCATTAGCGGATACGGGGTCTAGTGTGAATGTTATGCCGTATCCAATCTACAAGAAGCTAGGGCTTAGTAACCCTCATCCTAATCAAGCAAAGTTGACTATGGCCGACAATTCTCACGCAAAGGCCATGGGAGAAGTAAGGAATTTTAGAGTCCAAATCGGTTACCAAGCATATCTAGCCGATTTCCTTGTGCTAGATATTTCGGTGGATAAGAGTTTGCCACTTTTGTTAGGAAGACCATTTCTTAAGACATGTGGGGCGATCATTGATATGGGCCGAAGCACCATGACTATAGATGATGGGATAGCTAAGCATACTAATTATCCTAAACCGAGAGGAAGAGTGTTGGAGATGGATGATTTGGATAAAGACAAGGATGTCTTGACGTGTTTTGAGGTTGGTCGTGATGACCAAGGTAGAGCAATGTTTGGTCCGGTTGCTCCACCTTATTTTGACTTGGAATATGAAATGGAAAAGGGCTTTATTAAGGATTGGTTGGAGTGAGGTTCGTGGAGCAGTGGATCGGCTGGGGCAACGATCGAATCGACCGCTAGCTTCTATTAAGGATTTTTCAATTTTTTGAACTTGACTCTCGGGGCTTCTATAATGTGTAGCGTTGGTTCTAACACTCTTATATTAAAATATATTTTTGATTTATACAGAGAAATGTTGTAGGTTCCTCAAGTTCGACACGGATTCCGATGAACCCGATTGTGGAAAAGTATTGTCAAAGGAACGCAAGAAAGAAATTCACCTATGAGATGCGAGCAGAGGGTAATGAGAACCTAAAGTTTAGTAAGCTATCAAAGGAAGAGAAGCACGCATTCAGGGAGCGCCTTTCAAAGTTGCAAGCAAGAAAATTTGCGGTTCCATGGTTGATAAATTGGGAATTGTTTAATGATTATGAGTGTGAGGAGTAATTGAGAGGGATGATGAAGATGACTTATGTCTATGCGGATGATGGAGACATGTTTGAAGATCTTTCTTGGGAAAGAGCCTTTAGTATTCATGAGGATGTTTATAGGGAATGGTGTTTGGAGTTTTTCTCGACCATGTATGTTAATACAAATAAGCCGTAAAAATGTTTATTTATATTTTACGACCTTCTAATGTTTTGTCGATAACAAACGTAAAATCATTTTAACGAAACAAATAAAATACGTAAATAGTTTGAGCCAATAGTTTTCTAACACACTTACGTTTTCACATAAAATACTAAAACATGCACAAGTGATTTTATGATTTAGTATTACATATGTACAACAACTAGTGTTTACATATTTGGGTAAAATATACACATAACTAATATGTAGTATATTGGGTAATATAAATGGGTAGAAACTTAAGTATCATAACCCATTAAACAAATATAATAAATGTAGTTGGGTACAACCCAAAGTCCATGACCCATATCCATGGAGCTTGACCCATAACCCATTGCATGACATCATGCTTATGTCATATATGGATAATATCCATAATCCATGGTATTGACCCATACCCATTTGACTAGGTGCATTACACTCATGAGATACATTGTATCTAATAAAAGACCCATGGATCAACCCATAATCCATGACCCATGACCCATAACCAAAATACCCATGGGTAAAGAGGAGCGTCCCACGGATCCCTAGTTTTACACTAGACGGATCCCTAAAGGGAGGGATCCGTGGGATCCGGGGAACAGTAGCATTTTTCTCTCTATAAATAGTGAGCCATTTCTTCATTGTTTCTCACCCCTTTCTGACATACTTTCTCCTTGAGTTAAAAACTCTCTAACCTCAGATCCAAGTGATCTATGTTTGTAGTTTTGTTTTTGTGTGATTCTCTAGGTTCCTCTTAAAGGCGAGATCACCACCTTTGAAGCCAAGCAATCTCAAGTCCATGAGTTGCCATGCTTCCTCATCATCAAGACTACTGAAGTCCTCTTGTTGATGGTTATTTTCTTTCTACTAAGAAGTGTAGTGTTGAAGACATTAGTGAAAGATGTCTCAAGTGTCAAGACGAAGAAATTAGTGAAGGGTGTCGATCGTCCATATTGTAGGCATTAGTAAAGGGTGCCTCAAAGTCAAGTAACAAGAAATTAGTGAAGGGTGTCTTGAAGATCTAGTTAAAGGCATTAGTGAAAGGTGCCTAAGATGTACATTCGATATGGAGTGTTTCGATGTACAAGATAGATTAGTATTGGATCCAAGGATATTGATATCCTTGATGATGTTGTAATAAGGAGTTGGTCTCCTTTGGGATTAGTCGTTGGTGTAGTGTTGGGTAGTAGTTCCTCCATTGTAATGGAACTCGGTATCTAGCCTAGTACCGGATAAAGGGTAGGCGACGTTGTGATAGGATTGGTTCACCTTGGTGTGAAATAACCCGGTGGTCAGCCTAGTACCGGAAAAAGAGTAGGCAACGTTGTGAAGGTTTCTCCACCATAAGGAGTTGGTGTTGTGTAGTGATTACGAACTCTCGAATAGGTGACTCGGGGAGTGGAGTAGGGCAAGGAAGGTGTCCTTGTAGCCGAACCACTATGAATACTCGCGTTGTGGTTTTGTGCTTCTTACTCTTTATCTTCTCATTACATATTTATATTTCTATATGTTTGTTTATCAACATCCAACACATATCCAAATAGATTGACATAAGTCGATCTAAATAGTTTAAAACGAGCTTTAATTGGTAAAACTATTTAACCCCCCTTCTAGTTTTCCACAATTGGCATCAGAGCTTCGTTACCAAGTTTCTTGAAGTATATTTTACTTTAAAAACTTGATACGATCCATGATTAATTGAAAACTACAAAGAAGGTTTTTCATAAAAACAAACAGCATGTCTTTTAAAACTCTTTGTTTGGATGTTGATTAGATGACAACATTTTTCTTATGATTTATTTTTCATTTAATTGCACTAATCCTCTTTGTCATGTTGCTTAGTCAAAGCTCATACCCACCAAGCCATAGGAATCGCTTGGTAACAAGAATACCTTCCCTAAGAAGGTATCTTAAACACAAAGGAGCTGGAATTGTCTACTGACATTTGTTGTGTCATTTGTAAAGACATTCCTAAGTGCATTAGAGGTATGACTTTCTACTTATCTCTAAATGACATTAGCTTGATAATTAAGTATGCCTACATAGGTATTTATATGATTATCTTTTGTGCATATACATGTATTACATGTAGCTTCATTCGGAAGCCTTTTCTCACATACGTGTTACTTTTCCGCCTAAAGTCATGGTATATAAAACTCTGTTTTATTTCACGTAATCCAAAAATCATATCTTTCTAATAATAAAACAAAACACAAATCTCAAAAATTCCTCCTTCCCCATAAATAAACCATCCATCGTACACTATATCAAATCCCCACTTTTTCAAATCTTCCATTTTCAAAAAATTACCTCTCATTCAAAACTTCATCTTCCTCTCATCTCATCTCATCTCAAACCAAAACCAAGAAGGTTCGTCATCAACATGGTTTACATCGCCCTCGTACTCATCGCCTTAACACTCATCGCTCTTGTGTTCCCTATGATGAAGTTCACATACGGAGACATATACTTTGTGTTGTTAATCTACATTGGGGTTATATACCCAATCCTTTGTCTCATTCTTAGCATTGAAATAAAATATTATTAATAGTCTAGTTTATCTAGGTTATTATTATCATAATGTGTTTGTCATTTCTTTTGATTTATATCTTTCGTATTCCTTCGTGATGCATTAGAAACCATGAATGCATGCTAAAAGAAAATGTAGGCTAAAACACATATCTTGGTACAAAACTATTAAACTTATGTTTTTATCAAAAATCTGCTTCTGTTACTACAGATCCACGGATCCCGACAAGTATACTAGCCGGATCCCTTATAGAAGGGAACCGTCCTTCTGGATAACAGATTTTCCATGCAAAATAAAAACCACTTTCTTCCAAAAGAAATTTTCTACTAGAATGTCAAACATTAAGTGAATTAAATGTCATTGTTAATAAACATCTTGTAAAAACGTTAGGTAATCATTTTTTTTACCCATAATACGTCACATCCTATTAACTTGTCGTTCCTATAGGTTTCGCTATGTCGCATGAATATGAGTTTGATTTTTCACTCACTAGCGTCTACACTCCTAACATCTCCCTTGAGCCCAACACACCTGGCAATCATGTCCGTGGGTTCAATAATCTCGAAACCCATCACTTCCACGAAGGGTGTATTATTGACACTCCTCTACAATACGAAGAAGGTATCAATACCTCCTTCCGAACCATAGGATTGGAATGTCTTCTCGAAATTAACGAGAAAATATGTCCAAGGTTTGTATTGGAATTCTTCCGTCAAGTCGAACTCGTTCGTAACGAGGATCGTTCTCTATCTCTTTGGTTTGGGATCAAAAACCAAAAGTTTGTTTTAACCCTTGGGCAATTTGCTCAAATTCTCCGAATTCCAAATCATGGACAATGTGCCTTCACCGAAGATTGGTCTCTTGATTCTCTCTTCAACTTTCGTGAAGAAAATAGTCCATATTGTTCACACATACCTTCCCCGCAAGACTTGACTCGCACAATATGCAAACCTCGACCCTATTACTCCGATCCAAACATTGTCTATACAAAGGATATCCGAGAAGAGTACAAAGCTCTCGCACTCATCCTACAGGAAAATGTTTGGAGTCTTAGGGGAAATCGAGAAATCCTTCCCGCTTGTTGTGCTCACATAATGCATTGTTTGCTAACACAACAACCAGACAATCTCACCTACTTCTTCGCAAGGCGAATTGTAAATCTTCAAAGCTCCAAGAACAAACTCATCCCTTACGAAATGTTCTTGACGCGCCTTTATCATAACATCATGTACTTCCACCCTCAATTTCAAAGTCCGTTATACGTACTTGTGTACAAGATGATGGAACCTCTGAACACATCTCTCATGAAGAATTTCTTCATTCCTGAATCGGCAAACACTCATCAACCATTTGATGATCCTTTTAGCAAAAACGCTCAAGGAACTTAGTAATCTTTCAAATAGGATCAATCCTTAGTATTCATGCTTTATCAATGTAATCTAATTTCTTTCATGAAATAAAACATTTTACATTTGATATCTTAGTGTTAGAACCTCCTTAACTAACCTTGAAATATAATGCATTGTCAAAATAATTGCATACCTTTAGTAAAGGTTCTGCTTAGCAGATAGACGGATCCCAAAGGTTGTGCTAGACGGATCCCTACTATTAGGGAACCGTAGGATCCGACAAACAGAAAATGCAATTGCAATCATTGTATTTCAAACATGTCCTTAGAACACTTCACACTAAGCTAGACATAAGTGCCTTAAGGAAAATTAAGTCTTTATCAAGTTAAGTAGATCTTTCCTACTCACAGATAACTCACCTAAATCACACTCAAGACGCTTGTAGATCTATCATTTCACTTAAACCCATTACTCTTCCGCTCTCAAGATCACTCATCATTTCTCACATGATCCATCATATCTTGCTTTAGAAATCTTTCAATTATGGCAAAATTGATCATAATCATCCTTACCTCAAAATTTGTCAAGATTGATCAAATTCTAGTTTTTTCCATCTTAAGCCTGTAGGATATTTTCCAAAACATTTTCCTAAGTCACTATCTGATCCCTATGATCATTTAGCTCCATTTGACACTCTCAAAATCTTTAGTGTCATCTTTGTTCATTCATTGGTACTCATGAAAGTTCCAATTTCTTCCATAAAAGGCAATCATTAGTTACATCACTCATTACCCTTAAGTACTTAAGCACCTCTTCATTTAAGATACTTAGATGAACTGAAACACTCAAGAAGAAATAGGCATTAGACCTTACAAAACATCATTGCATCTTTCTTAGCTGCTGAGAGACGGATCCCTAGGATTAGCCTAGGCGGATCCCTCATTGGAGGGAACCGTGGGATCCGTATGACAGATTTATGTCAACTCTAGCTAAAACAATCATTTCAAGCTCATTTTGCTAACTTAAAACACTCCATCTCATCTTAAATGAGTTCCTAGATTAGTACAACTCTGAAGTTGACTCTTGTGCATGTTAATCATCACATTCCAATGAATTTTAGTGGCTTAAGTCTTGAATGCACTTGCCAAATCCCTTGCTTTATAAACCACATTGTTAGGACTCCAAAAGTCATCATCTTCATCCTCATTTTCAGCACTTAGAAATCTTTACAAACCTCTTGAAATCATTTCATCATGAGGAAAACTCCAAGTAGTAACTCATCAACCAAAGAACCTCCCAAGAAAATTGCTCGTGTTGTACACGAAATATCTTCAACCGAATCATCTCCGGTCAAGTTCACAAATGCAAGGATTTCTCCTCCACCAATCATACCAATCCCTAAAAGGATAGTACACACAAAACTACCTATGCCAAACACCACCATACCTCCTAGGCCAAACAATCCCATCTCCACTAAACCATCACCATTGGTTCCTAGAGCTATCTCATTCACAACTCCACTATCATCACCACACCTCTACAATTTAGAGGATTTGCCTCCTAGGCCATCTCATCCTCCTCCACCGGCAACATTCTCCTCATTAGGAGGAATAATGATACAAAATCAAGGTGTTGAGTCAACACTAGCCCCGGCTTCCTTTTCGCCGTCACCATCATATAATCCCATTTGGATTATGAGAAATTATCAAAGTCAACCACCCGACCATATGGAAGTTGACACTTCTCTACTACCACCATCATTCTTGGTCGAGCCATCTTCAAATGCACCTCCACCAATCCCTCCATCATTTGAGGCTCCTCAACCCGCTTCACTTGATCCTTCGCATCAAGCAATTTCTTTTCTTCCACCACCACTACCTAGCCATGACAAAGATTGTTATCATTGTCAACATGTTGAAAGTTTGATACATGAAGTACGGGAAGATCAACGTTTCATGTTCTATCACCTCCTCGAACGTTTCGACGAGATTAAATCTAAACAAACTTGAGCTAGAGGATTTTAGTGGTGTCCTAGTATCAAGCGTTAATTAGATAAGTCTAGTAATTCCAAGTCATGTATCGCTCATTTTTTTAGTTTTTAGAGTCATGTATATCATACCTCTAGTTTTATTAAATGAAATTACATGCTACTTGCTATATTTCTGAGTATATGATTATGCTGTATAATACATATCTCACTTTGATGATTAACATTATTTGTTATATCACCATTGCTGAATTTAGTCATCAGCCAGACGGATCCCTGAAATTTGCCTAGACGGATCCCTACAAGGAGGGAACCGTGGGATCTGTGAGACAGAAAACTATTTTTCTACTAACTTGAGTCATATTTGCAGGAAATTGTGCATTATACTTGTTTTCTAACCTTTGTTTTGTAGTTATTCAATTTACACATGAAGACTTTGACACCTTAAAGCTAGGGGGAGCTTTGTGTCAAAGCAATACATTGCAAAATCACTTGCAAGAATAGGATTACATTTCATGACGTCCCTTTGCAAAGTTGCAATCATCAAAGGGGAGCATATTCGTCACATAGACGAAATCTTTTGCAAACTTAGTTGCAAATGAACTAACTTAGGATTATTTTTTCTTGACGCCCTCACATAGGGATGGACTCGTCAAGGGGGAGTTAAGACGAGATCCTTTCCCATTACTTGCTTTCTACTTTTTCTTAAAACAATGTGTTAGTTTCCTTTCGAAGCTATTTTTGTTTCGACAAAAAGGGGGAGAAGAAAGTAAAAACTACAAATTCAAACCCTTACGAATTTTAGCTTTTCCTTAAAATAATTTTATGTTTTGTCATCAACAAAAAGGGGGAGATTGTTAATACAAATAAGTCATAAAAACGTTTATTTATATTTACGACCTTCTAATGTTTTGTCGATAACAAACGTAAATTCATTTTAACGAAACAAATAAAATACGTAAATAGTTTGAGCCAATAGTTTTCTAACACACTTATGTTTTCACATAAAACACTAAAACATGCACAAGTGATTTTATGATTTAGTATTACATATGTACAACAACTAGTGTTTACATATTTGGGTAAAATATACACATAACTAGTATGTAGTGTATTGGGTAATATAAATGGATAGAAACTTAAGTATCATAACCTATTAAAAAATACATTAAATGTAGTTGGGTACAACCCAAAGTCCATGACCCATATCCATGGAGCTTGACCCATAACCCATTGCATGACATCATGCTTATGTCATATATGGATAATATCCATAATCCATGGTATTGACCCATACCCATTTGACTAGGTGCATTGCACTTATGAGATACATTGTATCTAATAAAAGACCTATGGATCAACCCCTAATCCATGACCCATAACCAAAATACCCATGGGCAAAGAGTAGCGTCCCACGGATCCCTAGTTTTACACTAGACGGATCCCTTAAGGGAGGGATCCGTGGGATCCAGGGAACATTAGCATTTTTCTCTCTATAAATAGTGAGCCATTTCTTCATTGTTTCTCACCCCTTTCTCACATACTTTCTCCTTGAGTTAAAAACTCTCGAACCTCAGATCCAAGTGATCTATGTTTGTAGTTTTGTTTTTGTGTGATTCTCTAGGTTCCTCTTAAAGGCGAGATCACCACCTTTGCAGTCAAGCAATCTCAAGTCCATGAGTTGCCATGCTTCCTCATCATCAAGACTACTGAAGTCCTCTTGTTGATGGTTCTTTTCTTTTTACTAAGAAGTGTAGTGTTGAAGACATTAAGATGTCTCAAGTGTCAAGACGAAGACATTAGTGAAGGGTGTCGATCGTCCGTATTATAGGCATTAGTAAAGGGTGCCTCGAAGTCAAGTCACAAGACATTAGTGAAGGGTGTCTTGAAGATCTAGTTAAAGGCATTAGTGAAAGGTGCCTAAGATGTACATTCGATATGGAGTGTTTCGATGTACAAGATAGATTAGTATTGGATCTAAAGATATTGATATCCTTGATGATGTTGCAATAAGGAGTTGGTCTTCTTTGGGATTAGTCGTTGGTGTAGTGTTGGGTATTAGTTCCTCCATTGTAATGGAACTCGGTATCTAGCTTAGTACCAGATAAAGGGTAGGCGACGTTGTGATAGGATTGGTTCACCTTGGTGTGAAAGAACTCGGTGGTTAGCCTATTACCGGAAAAAGAGTAGGCAACGTTGTGAAGGTTTCTCCACCATAAGGAGTCGGTGTTGTGTAGTGATTACGAACTCTCGAGTAGGTGACTCGAGGAGTGGAGTAGGGCAAGGAAGGTGTCCTTGTAGCCGAACCACTATAAATACTCGCGTTGTGGTTTTGTGCTTCTTACTCTTTATCTTCTCATTACATATTTATATTTCTATATGTTTGTTTATCAACATCCAACACACATCCAAATAGATTGACATAAGTCGATCTAAATAGTTTAAAACGAGTTTTAATTGGTAAAACTATTCAGCCCCCCTTCTAGTTTTACACAATGTATTTTGAGAGGAAGGTGAATTTGCGTAATATCATGGACGAGGTTTGTGTTTGGTTTAGATTATGTGGAAGAGAACATGCATATACTTTGACAGGGTTTGCAGTCGCTCTTGGTTTATACGAACAACATGAGATTCGGCATAGATTGTGTTACACCCCGTATCCCGGCAAGGTATTATCATTATATATATATATATATATATATATATATATATATATATATATATATATATATATATATATATATATATATGTATGTATATAGTTATAGTTTATGAAAATGCATTATAGTAGAAACATAAGTGGTCAATATATGAAATTAGAAAAAAGAATGACTGAAATTGCCAATACGACAAAGTTAAACTTAATAAAAATAATAATCAAGTTGCTGGAAGAATTATCCAGAAAAATTGAGAGAGGTTATGTGAGAAAGCGACGTGAAGTGAAGAAGGAGAAGAAGAAATCAATAAACCATCAATTTGAGCTTAGTTTGACCTTGAAGTGGTGATTAATAAGGCTAATAGGCTCTTAATTCCAATTCCCCTAATCAAGTAAGTGTATTCCTTAAATTTTATGATAAGGCTTTTGGTTACTAGGGTTGAAGGTAGTAATAGAAGGTTACCAATTCATAGAATTACTAGTCCTAGTATCTAATTAAGACTAATTTTTGTATAGGAAGCTTAAGGGAGCTTGTGACTCAATCTCAATAGAAACATTATTGTAGGATTGAGGTAAGTATAGTTGGTTTGTGTGTTTTTATGCTTAATTATGATTAATTAATTGTACGTTATAGGTTTTGTTGGAGCTTGTTATAGTAGCTTTTGGATCCATAGCTTTTAATTGTTAAAGTAGCTTAATTATGCAATTGAGGTATGTTTTATGTTATAGATGCTCCAAGAATTTATTGTGTAGTTAAAGTTTTATTAAGCATACAACCCACTTACTTACTAAGCATTTCGCTTATGTTATAGTTGATGATGTTTTGTAGGTTCCGGCAAGGAAGATAAGGGTAAGAATCAAGTGTAAGACGAATTATACTTAAGCATATAGTTATTGAAGTCTTTTGGACCAATGGTGTTGATAGTTGGAAGCCCCGAAGAGTCAAGTCTCGTTTTGCTATATTTTCGGGTCATATGGTCGTTTTTACTTTTGGTCTTATGGGTATGTAGCTTAAATGGATTTCAAATGCTAATGTCAAACTCTTGTTGGTAGCAGGTCAAATTGTAGTAGAATGATGTTTGGCATAATGTATTTTGATTCGTTTTGGATAGTTATGAGTCAAAATATTGAATGGTAAAGACCTTGTATGTTATGTTGGATCATTTGAAATCCTTAGTCCTGTGTATGAAAGTGTTTATGAGAAATTTTATGAATGTTGTGCATAATTTCTACACAAAAAGTATAGGTCTGGTCCCCAGACGGCGTCACAAACCTTGTGACCCCGTCTGGTTGTAAATTCCTCTGAGCCTTCAGGTTAAGCTTTTATTCTGACGACGTTCTAGTTATAAAGGGACGGCGTCTGGGGGAGTGCTGACCCCGTTGGGTTATAAAACCCCTGAGCTGTCGGGCTTTAAATTTTAGTCATAATCAGACATTCCTTTTAAAGGGTGACGGCGTCGCGTAGTGTGGGTGACGGCGTCCACCCGTCAGCAAGGAACTTTCAAGTGTCTTTTAATTCAATTTAAGAAACTTCCCGGTTTCTTTCGTTTAATGATTTAAGTTCTCGTTTGAGGACAAAATGTCAATATAAGTCAGTTCAAATTTGAGTCATTTTCAAAAGTTTAAATTCTTCGGTTTTAGGGGCGTAACAACTTGGTATAAGAGCCTTGGTCTAAGAGATTTAGGATTTCACCTTAGAATTTCCTAGACTTAGGCCGTGTGGAAATGCTTTAGTGACTTTTTTGCTACTTGTGCATTTCCTTGGTAATTTTAAGAACACATATGTTACATGTTTTTATAACTACGCTTGGCCACCGTAGTTATGAGAAGATGGCACATATGTGTCATAAAATCATTGAGGCTATGCACGAGTGGCATGTTAGGATGCTATATGTAAATATAATGTTGTTATTGTGTAGACTATAGGTAATTGTACTTGATAGAATTCCTTGTTTAATTTCAGTAAAGAAGAAATGGACACTTTTCACTCAAAAGAAGCCACAAGGGCTACGACTTCTAAGCATGCAGAATCTTCGGAAAGTGATCCGGGTAAGAATGATAAAATCCGTGAGATTTTTTCTTCCTCTAGTTCCGGGGGCTCTGTTCTAGAAGGGTTTACAGAAGAACAATGAAAGCGTTGGATGTTTTAATGAGGAAAAGAATAGGTAAGGAACTTGAGAGATCTATGCCATATTATATTAAGAAGACCACCCTCAATATTCAAGAAGTGATGCAAAGAGAGTTCGCGGAACTCAAAAGAGATGAGGGTCATGGTAGGAACACTAAAAATGATAAGTCATCTTATCGTGACTTCACGGCTTGTGATGTACCTAAGTTCACGGGAACTCTTGACCCAATTGCTACAATAGGTGGCTCATTGCCGTTGAAGGTGCTTTTCGCACAAGTGGGTATGAAGAGACAAAGAAAGTTATATATGCTATAAATTTTCTTCGCGATAGCGCTAGAACTTGGTGGGAAAGGAATGTACACGAAAAAGGAGAAGCTTGGTCAGAATTGTGTTCGTGGAAAGAGTTTAAGGAATTATTCATCCTGGAATATGCACCGACGGAAGAAATTGACAAGATTCGTGAAGAATTTCAAACCCTTGTGCAAACCAATGAGATGGTGAATGAATTATGAAAAAAGTTTAACGACATGGTTCCATATTGTTCCGAATACCACAATAATGAAAAGCTCAAGGTCGATAGGTTTCAAAGAATGCTCAAGGATGAGATCCGTGAAGTAACCTCACCATTCAAATGTAATAATTTGGAAGATGTTCTAAGTCGAGCTCGTGTGAGGGAAGTAGATTTAATGAGGAAGAAGAATAAGGAGGATAAGGAATTCAAGAGAAAGCAAGGGTTCGGGGATAGAGAGGGTAAGAAGCCGAGGTTTGATCAAGGTAAGAGAGTCGGAGGAAGCCAAAATAAGTTGCAATGCAGAAAGTGCCATAAGCTTCATTATGGTGAATGTAGGCTTAACATGCCAGGATGTTTTAAGTGTGGCTCTCTAAATCACATAAGTAAAGAATGTCCGAAGCCGATGGTCATATGCTATGGATGCAATCAAGTTGGACATAAGTTGAATGAATGTCCAAGTCAGAAAACAAATGAAGCCAAGATTTTTGAAGACGGTTAAGGAAGAAAAAGTTGAGGTTCCAAAACCTAAGGCACGAGTTTACCAAATGGGAGTGGAGGAAGAAAGTCGGGACCTGATGTTATTACAGGTATACTTCTTGTTAATTCCGTTCCCGCTCGATTTTTATATGACTCGGGAGCTAGTGTGTCCTTTGTGTCTTTCAAGTTTAGCAAGCAATTAACCTTTCCATTATATAAACTCTCTAAACCCCTCAAAGTTAAAATAGCTGATAGTAAGGTTGTGGTCGTAGTTAATGTGTATCGTGAAGTAGATTTAGAAATAAATAGTAGTATTTTCAAGATCGATTTAATTCCTATATTGCTTGGAGAGTTTGATGTCATTATAGGCATGGATTAGCTTAGCGAATACAATGCCACCATTATGTGTAACCAGAAGATGATTCGAGTCACTAATCCTAGCGGTCGTGAAATAGTTATCTATGGAGATAAGAGGAAGGGTGAAGTTAGGTTATGCTCCATAATGAAGGCTATGAGATATTTATCACGGGGTTGTTGTGCCTTTTTGCCTCACATGATAGATACAAGTATTGAAAAGATGAGTATTGATGACGTTCCAATTGTCAATGAATTTTGGGACGTCTTTCCAGAGGACTTACCGGGTATTCCACCCGAGAGGCAAGTTGAATTTCGCATTGATCTCATTCCGGGTGCTAAGACTATAGCAAAAAATCCTTACGTTTGGCCCCATCTGAAATGAAGGAATTGATGAGTCAACTTCAAGAATTGTTAGATAAAGGTTTTATCCGTCCTAGTAGTTCGCCATGAGGAGCTCCGATTTTATTCCTTAAAAAGAAAGATGGTAGCATGCGAATGTGCATCGATTATCGTGAATTGAATAAAGTGACGGTGAAGAATGTGTATCCATTACCGAGAATTGATGATCTCTTTGATCAACTTCAAGGTGCTAAATAGTTCTTCAAGATCGATCTACATTCGGGATATCATCAATTGAAGGTTCGAGAAGAAGACATTCCTAAGACGGCGTTTATAACTCGTTACGGACATTATGAATTTACGGTTATGCCTTTTGGCCTTACGAATGCACCTACGGTTTTTATGGATCTTACGAACCGGGTATGTAGGACAATGTTGGACAAGTATGTCATCGTATTATAATGGGTAGAAGTTTAAGTATTTGACCCATTGACCAAATACATTGAATATAGTTGGGTAAAACCCAAAGTCCATGACCCATACCCATGGAGCATAACCCATAACCCATTGCATGACATCATGCATAAGTCATAAATGGATATTATCCATGACCCATGGTTTTAACCCATGACCCATGGACTAGATGCATTGCATCTTGTAGATACATTGTATCTACTTGGATACCCATGGTCCAAAGTATAGGACCCATGACCCATAACCCATGACCCATGACCCAAAACCCATGGGCAAAGAGGAGCGTCCCACGGATCCCCATGATTACACTAGACGGATCCCTCAAGTGAGGGATCCGTGGGATCCGTGGAACAGTAGCTAAATTTCTTCTATAAATAGTGAGCAATTTCTTCATTTTGGGTTGCCACTCCCACACATACTTTCTCCAAGTATTGTAACCTTCTAACCTCAGATCCTAAGGATCTCTCTATGTAGTTTGTGTTTTGTTTTTGTGTGATTCTGTAAGTGCCTCTTAAAGGCGAGATCACCACCTCTTGAAGTTGAGCAGTCTCAAGTCCATGAGTTGCCATGCTTCGTCATCATCAAGACTACTGAGGTTCTCTTGTTGATAGTTCTTTCTTCCTCCATATAAGTGTTGTGTCAAAGGCATTAGTGAAGGATGCCAAAAGAGTCAAGATGAAAGCAATAGTGAAAGGTACTTAACGTCCGTGTCAAAGGCATTAGTGAAGAATGCCAAAGGAGTGAAGAAGAAGGCATTAGTGAAAGGTGCCAAACGTCCGTGTCAAAGGCATTAGTGAAGGATGCCTAGAAGTCAAGTCAAGTGGCATTAGGGAAAGATGCCAAGGGTGTATAATCGATGAGGTGCATCGATGTACAAATAGAGATAGGTTGTATACAAGGATATTGATATCCTTGATGATGTTGTAATAAGGAGTGGGCCTCCTTTGGGTTTGGTGTTGTGTGGTGTTGGGTAGTAGTTCCTCCATCCGGTTGGTGTAAAACGGATGTGCATTCCATGGACTTTGTTCCGAAGATCCTAATCAACATCTTAAGGATTTCCTTAAAATTGTCGATTCCATCAACCTCGATGCTACTACTCGGGAGACCACGCGTCTGCGCCTCTTCCAATTCTCTCTACGGGACCAAGCTAGTAATTGGCTTGAGCGACTTCCCGCCGGCTCCATCTCAAGTTGGGATGATCTCACCTCTCGCTTCCTTGCTTAATTTTTCCCACCGGGGAGAACCACTAAGCTTAGGAATGATATCTTGATGTTTCAACAACGTCAAGGTGAATCTCTCTACGAAGCATGGACTTGATTCAAGGACTTACTCCATAGAGTCCCTCATCACGGCATTGATCTTTGGCTTCAATTCCAACTCTTCTACGATCATGTCAATTTCCCCACTAAGCGATCCATTGACCAAGCGGCCGGTGGAAAACTTAGTGATATCACAGCGGAAGAATCATGGGGTATAATAGAGGACCTTGCTCTCTATGACAACAAAAGTTGGAATGACCTCCGTGAGTTGCCCAAAACCGTTAAGGCAATCTCCTTGCCTCCCATTGACTCACAATCTTTCGACCGTAGGATGCTCGAGCTTGAAGATCAAGTTAAATTCCTAATGAGCTCTTACGAAAATCCTAAGTCTTCACGCCAAGTGAACAAAGTTTCTTCCTCGTGTGAGCCGTGTAGTGTTCCACATAACACGCGCACTTGTACAAGATTCCCCGAACAAGCTTCCGTTGACTACGCATCCTCGCGTACTGATCTGGTCCGAACCAGTCAAGTCTAATCACACAAGCTAGCCACTTGTGAATGGCTAACCGTAACAGACTTAAAACTGCTTAAAACACAAATACAATGAAGATCTGGGGATATAGTGAATTCCCGGGTCGTTTAGTCCCACGGAGACTCAATGGTGTGTAAAACACAAACTCAGATGATAGAGTGATCACTAAGGATAGTGATCTGTAAAGGTTTTGATTAGAATTATTACACTACTGATTGATTGGAATGGAATAGAATACAGAATAGGGAAGCACAACAATCAGATAAGAAAAACGTAAACGTAAGTTTTAAAAACTACGTATACGTACAAAATAAAAAGTGAAATCTGAGAAATAAAAGACCTAAAAATATGAAAATAACATTTTTGGAATCCTAAAATTAAAAGTAAATTATTAGAAAAAGAAAATTATTTTTAACACTATTTAATTAATTATTATTAATTAAAAACTATTTTAACTATTTAATAAATACTCTAAAATAGAAGAAAATACAAAATAAGGCTAGAAAAATAAACTTATGATTCAGAAAAATCTAAAATACTATAAAACTAATTTTTAAATTAAAAATATATTTTTCACACTTTTTATTTAATTATTACTAATTAATTATTATTTAAAATACACTTAATTACTAGAAAATATAAAATAAACTTGGAAAAATAAAATTTTAACTTGGAAAAATCTAAAATATGATAAAACTAATTTTAAAACTGAAAATATATTTTTTATGCTTTTTAATTATTTATTACTAATTAATTACTATTTTTAACTAATTAAAATTATAATAAATACTAAATAGATAGAGAAAATTATGAAACTTTTTCTAAAAATACTATATGATGACAGAAACCTAAGAAAAATAGAAAATCAAGATTTGCTTATTAATAAGCTGAAAAGAAAAATCAAAAAGCTAAAACTATTAAATAAACACTATCACTGATTTTTAATTGACCTTTTTCTGGATTTTCTTTTTGAAAACTACTTTAATACTAATATTATGAAACTTTAACAAAGACAAAAATTCTACAAATCACAAATAAGCTGTTTTGATGGCTTATAAGCCCAACAATTAGCTTAAGAGCTTATTTGGTGGAAATAAGCTCAAACAAGGTAACCAGCTGAAACAAAAGCTCAAAATGGATACAAGCAATCTATATGAACTGAAATGAAGCTAAGACATACAAAGGATCACACTGATAAGCTAGAAATAAGCTAATAAGCACTTTGCTTAAACACAGAAATGGGACAAGCTTTGAGCTACTTGCAGCCCTAGCCAACAAGATTCAAAATGAAAACTTGAGCTTGATACTTCAAGTTGACTAGGTTGACTTCCCAAAGAAACAAATATCACAAGATTTGACCTACTAATAAGCTCAATGCAAGCTTTTCAAAATTGAAGCATTAACTGTGCACAGGGCACTTTTCAGAACAGGTACCCAAAATAAGCAGTAAAATAAGCACTTAAAAAGTTGAGAAACAGAGAACTAGCATTTTTGTATTTTTATATAGCAACCAAACTTTAATAATCCAAAAGCTTGTAAGCTGAATCCTACTAATAAGCACACAGTGAAAATATCTTTTTTATTCAAAAACGACCAAGATGGAATTTTGACTTTTATGAAAAACAAAAGAGTTGACCAAGATGAACTTTGAATTGATTCTAAGAACTGATTATGTTGTATTAAGGTTATATAAGACTGATTTGAACAAGATTAACAACTTCCTAACACAGAATCATGATCAAATTTCCTAAAAATCCAACAGTGAGCACATAAAATATGATTCAAAGGTATTTTGACTTTTTGCTTATGAGAACTTGTTTTTGTGACAGAGCTTAGTTATTTAGACCAAGTTAAATAGATTTCCAACAAAGCCAAAGACCATAGCACTTTCAAACACCAAGAACCAAACACCTCTTATAAGACTGTTATAGAACTTTTTTCAAAGCAACTCACAAATTTAAACCATGAACTTGACTGCAAACCATGCATTATCATATATTAGAACTAAGAAAACACAAATCAGCAACATTAACAACTAGAAACCAAGATTTGATGATGAAACAGTTTTGACTGTGAAAATAAAATTTTTACTAAATACAAATTTTAAAGAACAACTAACTAATTTTATGGCTTAAACACACTTAATTATATCTAATAAACAAATAGAAACAGAAATTAAAGCTTATTAACACTTGCAACAGTGAAATGCCAAAATGGTTAAAAAGCTTACAAATGGGTATTCAACTGCAAACCAAGAACCAATGACCAATACCAACCCTAATAGCTTTCCACAAAGCTTCTAACCCAAGGCCATCCATAATTCACCCTGCTCCAGCTGTGATCACCATTTCCAACTGATTTTGTATTTTTCAACTATTTAATTTGGATTTTTGGTGATTTTCTGTTTTTGATTCTAAACTGATTTTAAATGTATCTAAAAGCTTGATTAAGCTTTCTAGGAGCTTAAGTGTACTATATCAGTCCATACAAACAACAAACAACAACATTAGCATAAATTGAGATTTTTGCATAAACATGAACTTTTGCATAAACTTGAGAAATGGTTAAGACTTGAAATTGCTAATTGAAAAAGCTTTACAATACACTAAAATACTTAAACAGAATGCTTGAAAGCTTTAAATTACACTTTAACTTGAAAAACACTTAAAACGACATTAAGAAATTAAAAATACACTACATAGATAGATACATTGCATCCCATCCTTCCTTTATAGACTTTTGTGAATCCTTGATGTCCTCTGATTGTTTCCCACCATATTCTAGCCATTGGATCACTCAAACTCATCATATCCGTCCACTTGGATTTTGGCGCCAATTTCTTCTTTGAGCAGGTTTAGACATTAATTGGAGTTGGTTCAATCAATTAAAGGATTTGTTGTTTAGAGGAGGTGGAGGGAACATAGTATGGAGGGGTGTGTTGAAAAAGGTGGAAAACCATCTCTGGTTTTGAAGATTAAGGCAGGGGAGAGGGGGAGCTACAGTAGTAGTGGTATTTGGGCGCGTAAGGGTGGGTTTGACTTTCTTTGACCGAAGGGGTTAATAACAAAGGGTCGGGTCAAGGGTTTGGGCCAGCTGGTTGTTGGGCTTGGATTTGGTTAAGGATTGGATTTGGTATAAGTGTCCGTTTGGTTTAATTAGAATACAAGGACCAAAAGTGTAAATTCACCAAACTTCAAGGACTGAAAGTGAACTTTTTCCAATGCTCTCACAAGGACCAAACTTGACAACTTTGATAAAACAAGGATCCTTTTTGCATAAAATCCATTTTCAAAGGTCCAAGGACTAATTTTGCAATTTTCCAAAGTTTAGGGACCTTTCTTGCCAATTGACCAAAAATTCATTCAAGGATCATTTTTAACAACTTAGAAGATTTCAGGGACCTTGAATGATAAATTTCCACAATTTTGAATTCCAGGGACTAGATTTGACAACTTTTAAAACTTGGGGGACTAAAACTGCCAATTTTGCAAACTTTATACATTTTTCATCTGATTTTGATATTTTTGCATTTAAAACACATAAAACACTGATTTGTGATATTTTGATCATTTTGATGTGTTTCTGAGTGTTTTCAGATGATTTTGCAGTTTAGATTATACAAAAATGATGAGTATTTAGACACTCATCAATCCCCCTCACTGAGATATTGCTAGTCCCTAGCAATGATTTGAGAAAACTTGATGGATTTGAAAAACTCTTTACCAAAAGCCATCACTTCTGGAGTAGCCAATTGTTTTGATTCAAGTAAGAACCTTGGTACAACGATAACCAAATGATTTATTGGCAAATCATAAACCCTATAACGGATTTGATGTGTCTTTACCAGAAGCCGTACCCTTCTGGACTAGCCAACTCTTAGATAAATTATCAGAATTATCTTTGGTGAGCTGAATACCAATTATGGATTTTCCACTGCCTTTACCACAAGCCATAACCTTGCGGGCTAGCCAACTCTTCACTTTTTAGGATATGGTGAGTTGAGAACCATACAATTTTGGGCAAATTGCAAGCCATATAAACGGATTTGAGAAATCTTTACCAAGAGCCGTTTGCTCCTGGATTAGCCAATCCTTTTGTCTTACAGACATGGCGGACTGATAACCAAGATGAGTAAGTGTAGAACACTTACTCCAAAAAAAAATTTTGGCCAAAAACGGGGGAATTGGTATAATTATATGATAAAATTCGTGAGAATTCCCCCCCACACTTAGAAATGAATATTGCCCTCAATATTCAAAGTACCGGCGGTTATGCCGAAACAAAGAACGTAAAAGGGAAATATTACGGCCATTATTTTCAAAGATTTTTTTTTTTTTTTTTTTTTTATTATTTTTTTTAGAACATGAAATTATATACAACAGTGTGGGGAAACTCCCCCACACTAGGGTGGTAGAAAGGGGGTAAGAAGACAGAAATATGGGTGAAAACCCATATGGTGCGTGCTAATGTTTTTGATTACCGAGTCACTAGCTTGACTCGATCCCCGCATTCATTGGTTCATGGGGAATGTTTGTAAATCCGGGACAACCACAGGGGGAATGTCCTCTCCAAAGTTATGCTTCACTCGATGACCATTCACTTTAAAATTAGGACCATCAGGTTGAGATAACTCAACGGTACCATAAGGATAAACCTTAGCAATGGTGAATGGACCAGACCAACGGGACTTGAGCTTTCCCGAGAAAATCTTCAATCTTGAATTGAAAAGAAGGACTCGATCACCAACGTTGAAAACGCGGTTCTTGATCTTGGAGTCATGAATCTTCTTTGTCTTTTGTTTATAGATCAAAGAGTTCTCGTAAGCTTGATCACGAAGTTCATTTAATTCATTCATTTGAACTTTTCTATGATCACCAGCTGTCTGTATATCGAAGTTTGCATGTTTTACCCAGTATGCCTTGTGCTCTAACTCAATCGGAAGATGACATGCCTTTCCGTACACTAGCTTGTATGGAGTACACCCAATAGGTGTTTTGTAAGCTGTACGGAAAGCCCAGAGTGCGTCATCGAGCTTATCCGACCAGGATGCACGATTTTCGCCTACTGTCCTTTCAAGAATCCTTTTAATACCACGGTTTGAAACTTCCACCTGCCCACTTGTTTGGGGGTGGTATGCAGTAGAGACACGATGGGTAACACCATACTTTTGCATGACTCTTTCAAATTGGTCATTACAAAAATGTGTACCACGATCACTGATTATCGCTCTCGGAGTTCCAAACCTGGCAAACAGAGATTTCAAAAACTTCACAACAACTCGGGAATCATTGGTGGGTAAAGCTTTTGCTTCAACCCATTTTGACAAATAGTCAACAGCCACGAGTATGTACTTGTTACCTCGAGAAGATGGAAACGGCCCCATAAAATCAATACCCCATATGTCAAATATCTCACAAACTTGAATGGCATTTTGCGGCATTTCATTCCTTTGAGATATATTTCCATGACGTTGACAAGCGTCACAGGTTTTGACATAATCGTGGGCATCCTTATAGATAGTGGGCCAATAGAATCCGGAATCAAACACCTTTTTGGCGGTGTATTTTGGACTATGATGGCCCCCGGTGGGTCCAGCATGGCAAGCTGTGAGAATGTCAATAGCTTCCTGTCCATAAACACACCGTCGGATGACTTGATCCGCACAGATTTTGAATAAAAAAGGGTCGTCCCAGAAATAATGTTTAACATCTTTGAAGAATTTGTTCTTCTGTTGGGTCGACATCCCTTTCACAATGAAGTTACCCGCATGGTAATTTGCGAAGTCAGCAAACCATGGGGTGGTAGAATTTCCACGAAAAGAAACCGCATTGAGTGTCTCGAGAGGAAATGTTTCATTTATTTCCTTTTTCTCGAAAACATCTTGGTGAGGGTTTTCTAATCTGGACAGATGATCAGCAGCTAGATTCTCGGCTCCTTTTTTATCACGTATAATGATATCAAATTCTTGGAGGAGGAGAATCCAACGAAGCAATCTCGGATTTGCATCTTGTTTTGCAAAGAGATATTTAAGAGCCGAGTGATCCGTATACACTACGCATTTGGTCAAGATTAAGTACGGCCGAAACTTCTCAAAAGCATACACCACGGCTAATAGCTCTTTTTCTGTGGTGGTGTAATGAGTCTGAGCTTCAGTCATAGTCTTACTTGCGTAGTGAATAGGCTGAAAATGCTTGTTTCTTCGTTGCCCTAAGACTGCACCGATAGCAAAATCACTTGCATCGCACATGAGCTCAAAAGGCAAGTCCCAGTCGGGAGCAACGAGAATGGGTGCTTCAGTAAGCTTTTTCTTTAGTGTTTCAAAAGCTATGATGCACTCGGGTGAGAAGATAAAAGGAGCATCCTTTTCAAGAAGATGGGTCATAGGCCGGGCGATTTTGGAAAAATCTTGTATGAATCTACGATAGAAACCGGCATGACCTAGAAAACTCCTAATACCTTTGACGGTAGTAGGATGAGGCAGCTTAGCAATAACATCAACTTTTGCTCTATCAACCTCAATCCCGTTCTTTGAAATCTTATGGCCAAGGACTATGCCTTCTTTGACCATAAAGTGGCTCTTCTCCCAGTTTAGACAAAGATTGGTGTCTTCACACCTTTGAAGCATTTTATCTAAATGGGAGAGACATGATTGAAAAGAATCCCCAATGACCGAGAAGTCATCCATAAACACTTCCATTGTTTCCCCGATCATGTCGTGGAATATGGCCATCATACATCGTTAAAACGTGCCAGGAGCATTACATAAGCCAAAAGGCATACGTTTGTAGGCAAAAGTTCCGTATGGGCAAGTGAATGTGGTCTTCTCTTGATCCTGTGGATCAATAGGGATCTGAAAGTAACCCGAGAAACCATCAAGGAAACAATAGTATTCGTTCCCTGCTAATCTCTCAAGCATCTGGTCCATAAAGGGTAGAGGAAAATGGTCTTTACGGGTGGCGTCATTCAACTTACGATAGTCGATACACACACGCCATCCCGTAACCAATCGAGTTGGAATTAACTCGTTATCTTCATTTGTGATAACAGTAATGCCACCCTTTTTCGGAACACAATGAATTGGGCTGACCCAAGGACTATCTGAGATCGGGTAAATCAATCCTGCATCAAGAAGTTTGATAACCTCTTGTTTGATAACATCATGGATTTTTGGATTCACTCGTCTCTGATGTTGAACTGCTGGTTTAAAGTCATCCTCCATCAAGATTTTATGAGTACAAAACTCAGGGTTTATACCTTTGATGTCGGAGAATTTCCAAGCAATTGCTTGCTTGTGTGACTTTAAGATTTTTATGAGAGCAACTTTTTCATCTTTACTCAAATCTCGAGCAATAATGACGGGTAATTTATCGTCACCCTCAAGGAATGCATACTCGAGATGAGGAGGTAAGTCCTTAAGCTCAACCTCAGGAAATTCTTCAGTTTTCTCAACTGACTTGACTTCCTTTTTATGAAGTTTGACGGGAGGGAGAGGAGGAGAAGTATCCAGATTTGACAACTTCTTTAGAAGAATATCTCCCTCCAGATTAATCTCATTTTGATTAATCTCAACTGGGATTGAATCACTAGGGTGAGGGGTTGATGATGGATCATCATTGAGCAACTTCTCAATAAGAAGTATGTCCCCCTCAATATCAATTGGAGCGTGATCAATTTCCCAAGGAACAGAATCACTAGCCAAGTATGCTTCAATCTCATCTAAGATGAAGTCGCTTCCCTCAAACGGAGTGAGAGAAGGAGTAGAATTGGCTATGATAGGCTGAGAAGATGTGGTGGAATCCCCACTCACACTTAAGTGTGGGGGGGAATTCTCACTCACAGAATTATGAGAATAACCAAGAACTTCTTGAGAGTACTCTTCAGAAGCAACATCAATGATATCTATTCGGTTAACCGATTCAGAATCATAATTTGCGGAGTACCTCAAAGTTTGGTCAAGGTTGAAGGTGACAGCTTCATTACCAACACGCAATGTGATTTCCTGCTCAAATACATCAATGAGAGCACGGCCCGTTCTCAGGAATCCTCGACCAACAATGAGAGGAACCCGATGATCGGCATCAAAATCAACAACCACGAAGTCAGCTGGAAAATGGAACTTTCCTACTTTCACAAATACGTCCTCAGCAATGCCAAGAGGACGGGATATGGAACGATCTGCAAGCTCGAGAGTCATGCATGTAGGAGTAAGTTCCGGAAGAGAAAGTTTCTTCCACACTGAACAAGGCATAAGGTTTATGCTTGCACCAAGATCTGCTAGGGCAAAGCATTCAACCATTCCTGGGAATACACAAGGTAGGAGAAATTTCCCAGGATCTCCAAGTTTTTCTGGAAGCTTCTTCAGAATAACTGATGAGCAGTTCTCGTTCAGTGGAGTTTTTGCCATTTCAAACAGCTTTTCCTTATTGCTTAACATGTGTTTGAGAGTTGATGCGAACTTGGGCATCAACATGATAGCATCCGCAAAGCTTATGTCAAAATGTAACTCTTGGAAAATTTGGAAAAATTTATCCATTTGATGACTAGCTTTTTCACGGAGCTTTTGCTCGTTCAAACATGATGGATAAGGAATAGAAGATTTGGATTTCTGATTCTCAACAGGAGCTACAGGAGGTTCAAAAACAACTCCTTGATTTGACTTGGGTTTCTGGACCATTTGAGGTTGGACTACCGAAGGTAGGACGTGTGCGGTACTTCGTGGGCTAGAATAATGCACTTTGTCCGTTGTTTCCTTGGTAACTTGACTCATTGCCACAGGAGGAGGGGGCATTGGAGTCGTAGGTCCATTGTGTGTCGGAGGTTCACTGTCCACTACCTTTGGAAGAGAAGAAGAAGAAGAGGTAGTAGGAACAGCAGGTCCATCATATGAAACACCACTTCTGGTTGTGATCGCCTTAGCATCGCCCCTCGGGTTAGCGATCGTGTTGCTCGGAAGTTTTCCTGAGCCCGAGGGTTGATCATTTAAAGACTTCTTAAGATCAGCAATCTGACTGACCAACAACCTGTTCATTTCATCTTGGGACTTCATGAACTGCTTCAGTAACTCATCAGATGATGGTCCTGGAGGAGTAATGACGGGAGGAGCTGGAGGGACAATTTGAGGCCGTATGTTTTGATTATAGCCAAAATTCCCTTGATTAGGATTCACATTCCCATGAAATTGATTCCCTCGATTGAAATTATTTTGATTAAGGTTTCCTTGATGTTGGAAACCTTGATTGGGTCCAGGATAGAAATTACCTTGGTTTTGATAACCTTGGTTCATTCTTGGTTGGTTCTGATTCCGGTTGTGCATGTTATGATTCTGGTTGAAACCGGGTGGTGCCTGATTAGTGTTAGCACAGTAGTGTGGTTCATTTTGAGGACGGTATTTGTCACAATTCTCAAATTCCGGTCATTTCTTAAATTAAATATGCATCATATTAGTTCATTCATGGCATTTCATTTCGCATTTAACGCGTAATTTTTATATTTAATAATTTTTATCGCGTGAGTTATTATTTTAAATATTTAACCCGTTACTTTCAAAAATGATCCCGAGGTATTTTTAAACTTACATTTAGTCTATAAAAACTGTATTTTTAGTTTTCCTAGTGTTTCTAATTTATTTGGTACATTAATCGTTAAAGTTTAATTATTACGTCGTTTTTCTTAAAAATTGTACGATAATTATTTTATCACTCAATTTTCACAAGGAAAGTATTTTTAAAATTTTTATCATCTCATTACATCCTATTTTGAGCTATTAAAAACTTACTTGTACCAAAAATTTCCAATTGCCTATATTTGTACATTTTCTTACACTTTTACTACACTTTCTTTACAAATAATACACAATATATATACAAGTTTACATAAAAAAAAAAAAAAAAAAAAAAAATATTTGGGAACCAATCCCCCTAATAACCGGTTCTAGGGGGAAGGTTAGCATTTATGGAAGTTGAAAATTTTCTTTCTTACAAGTATACATTTACACTCCACCTTTATATCATTCATTTCATTACATATCTCATTATTTCAAGCTAGAAAAGTCTCTCTTGTTTTTTTTGCTTCTTCTCCATAACGTCCAAGCCATCAAGAGTTAGCAAGATCATCATTTTTTTTTTCAAGTTCAAGTATAACAATCTAGTTATTACTCTTTTTATGGTTTTGAAATAAAAACCAAGAGTATTTAGGACAATCCTTGTTACTTTCACCTCATCATACTCACTTGTAAGCATGTTTTTCTCATTTTCATGTTTCCTTGTCATTTTCATATGTTTCTTTTCATTTTTGGAGCTTATATGCATGATATGTGATTTATACCATTTATTTCATGATTTTAGAAGTTATATATACATATTGGTCATCCTATAATTATTCCCATGGTATTCTTTGGTCTTGATGGTGATTAGGAACCCATGACACCCTAAGAAGGTGTATGGTAGGATTAGATTAGCTTTGGAGTTGATTTGAAGGGATTAGAATAGGTTTTGTCCGAGAAAAACTATTTTCGTAAACTATATTTTGTATTCTGTCCTTAAAATGAATTTCTGGAAAAACCCACTGATGGTACGACATTTTGGCCTTGATAATTAGAAAATATACTTTAAAACGAATCCGTGGCCTTTTGAACGGATAAAAACGGACTTATAACGAAGCCGTGGTGAATTTTTAAAGTTTGGCGACGAAAAGTATTATTTTCTGAAAAACTCAGCTTGCTGTTTTTACATATTTCGGGTCAAAAACTAGCCTTAAGCTTCACAAATTATTTCGACTTCTCAAAAATATATTAGTTTACTTCGATACGAAGCTAAGGACATATTTTACGTAGAAAACGGATTTAAAACGACAAATATATGCACGTTTTTATAAAGTTGCCGTAAATATTATTTTCTGAAAAATTATATTATTTCTACGTAACAAGTATTTCACTAGCTGAAACGTCCATGTTTGCGGCTGTTTTTAACCATGATGTGAAACTTTTTATAACAAAATGTCTTCTAGTAAAATCAAGTTCATCGGCCATATTTTCCCAAAACAAAAAGCCGTTTGTCAAGCGGAGTTATAGTGATTTAATTACGGATGTTCAAACATTGGCCGAAACTTATTTTCTGCACACAATTAGCAAAAACCACCATCTTTAGCCTTTGATATCTATATGATCGAGACCTTTTGGACGAAAACTCCTGAACTGAAACTTCTAGATATCGATACAAACTTTCCAAAACCGTGGAGTTCGTTCTCTAACGATCGACGTACACCATTTTACGACTACTTTTCCGAAGCCATTTTTGTTACTTTTATAAAAATTCCGACGACATTGTTTTGCGACGAAAAGTGGTAATTTCACCAAAAATCATTATAAAACCATTATAGGATGACATTTTGACGTAAAAACATGTAAAGTCATTTTTGAAGGGTCAAGACGTCAAAAGAGTATTTTTCGACGACGAGTAATATTTTCAAAACCCGTAAATGGTATAAATAACATATGGAGTGCATGCATAACATTACATTGCAACTCATGACATATCATATCATTCGTAATAGGTCCCGGTAGACGCATCACATTATACCTCGGTGTACTCACTTTTGTCATCGCCTCAGTTTATCAAGTGAGTAATCACATCCCCTTTTTACCGTTTTACTATATTTTGGGGCTGAATGCATGAACCATACTTGAATTAAATTGATCCTTACAATTGTGAACTCTTTTGACTTATTTGAACTTATTGAACCGTACATGTTATGACCTTGTCCTAAAGTCTCCAATGTTCGGAGCATCACTATAAAGTCTCCCATGTTCGGAGCATCACTATATAGACACCTTTGTTCGTAGTATATCTTTGGGTAGAGACTCCCAGTATATCTTTGGGTAGAGACTCCCAGTATATCTTTGGGTAGAGACTCCCAGTATATCTTTGGGTAGAGACTCCCAGTATATCTTTGGGTAGAGACTCCCAGTATATCTTTGGGTAGAGACTCCCAGTATATCTTTGGGTAGAGACTCCCAGTATATCTTTGGGTAGAGACTCCCAGCATAACTTTGGGTAGTGGCACCCAGCTTATTTTGGTTTCATCGGTAGCATCCCTGAATTATTATATTCGTGGTACTATATTGTGAACTATTATGACCACTTACACTTGATTACTTGACGCACTAGATTTTCATGCAATGGGTTGTGTACACACAGGTTGCAAGTTTTGTATGGGCGGAATTTGGAACTGAGTGGATACACAATGCCTTTGCTTTGTGGACTATTTTTCGTTGACCGAAAGCTTTGTATATATTTCTTACGAGTTTTCTTATTTCACTAAACGTGTTTACTCACCAACTATTTTCATAGTTGACCCGTTTTTCTCTCATGCATTTCAGGTGATCGTTAGTAAGCTTTTCTATCAAGTCTTGCATAAAGAAGTTTTCACTTGTCGCTACAAGTCGTATGTAATAAAACTCAATATTTTGGAATCTAAACTTTGTAATATATTTGCCGATGACGGCTAAACTAGTATTGTAATGGAGTATTATTTCTTTTTAATCTTAATGTTGGTATGTTCTATTATCTTGTGCTTATGTTCCCTTCCGTTACACCTCGTGTTTCCGCCTCCGGCGAGGGTGTGACAGATTGGTATCAGAGCCAAAGGTTATAGAGAATGCCGATTTTTCAAAAATAAAAATCACAGCTATAACCGGAAAAATATTTTTTTATTTTATTTTATTAAACATTGAACATCATCCGAGTCATCTAGTCCTATCGTTGCATCGTTAATCATAAATTATACATAACCTGATCAACTATGTCTAATTTATGAAGAACCATGCAATGATAAGAGTGGTAGTTTTAAATCATGTTTAGTCGAGTCTTTAAAGTCTGGTCACCTGAAGTTGCATTGGTCGGGTGGGTATGCATGGCATGTTTTTACGTTCACGTCTACATTACCGTACCTTGTTCATATCTTCTCTTTTCCATCTTTCGACTTGTTAGACATAGCATGTCTCTGTTCCTGTCATGTTTCGATCACTATAACACATTACCACCGTTCTGCACCTCATCTGACTTCGTTCGAATGTCGTTTACTCAACCCGATGTTTTGGTCCTCTGCAAGATCATGGCTGCAAGAAACACACGCTCAGGAGGTAACAACAATGACAATCCAAACAACAACGCTGCTGGAATAGCGGATCTACTCACCCAAATTATAATACATCTCGATGCTAGACGAACCAACAACGGAGAAGGTACTTCAAACAATGGACGAAAGCGACAGGAGGATCACCAGGGAAGCCGAGACCAGGGTCAACAAGACAAGAGGCAGCGAATAACCCAGAACTATGGGGCGAACACCCAGGAGCGCAAAGGATATGCAGGTCCCCATCCTTTGTGCACTCGATGTAATTATCATCACATAGGAGACTGCCGAAGGTGCAACAAATGTGGACAGACGGGCCACTTCGCGCGAGATTGCTCAAACAGAACTGGGAATCAAGGACAGAGAAAAGCATGTTACGAGTGTGGAAGTCTAGATCACCTTCGCAATACCTGTCCAAAGCTGAAAAGAACTCCCAATCAAGGAGGTAATCGTCCAAACTTGGCATTGGCAATAGAAGGCCCACAAGAGCAGAACATTGAAATTCCTCCCGCACGTGGTCGAGCATTCTATCTGGGTACCGAGGAAGCCCACAACGCTTAACGGGTACATTCTTTCGAACAACTACCTTATTTCTGTACGACATAATTTTGAGTGCATAGCTTCCTTCCAATTCTTACCACGTTCACGACCTTGATTAATTTGAGACCTATTGATATCGACCTTAGTTGTTATATATTTTGTTGATTGGATTTGATTGTGTAAGCAAATCGAATATCGAGCGAATCTTTCAAAAGACCTCATTCAAGGATGTGGCATCCTACCTTTCTAACAACTTGTTTCCTAGCTTGATCTAGTGACAGTTCTTGTTTGATGAGTTGCGAAAATCAAGCTAAGAGACAAGTTTATTCAAGTCGGTTTAGTTTAATTTCATGACAGTTCTTGTTTGATGAGTTGTGAGATTAAATTGGAATCGACTACCTAAAGGTCTTTTGAGGGCTACGTTCGATATTGGGTGAGTTTATCCTATCCAATCTAATCACGGGCACGTACTTAGTTGAATGGGGAACCTGTACGCATGGGCATTGATATGATCATTTAGACTGTTCGTACGATCATGAACTTTTAGAACTCTTGTCGAGGTTCGGACCATAGTATCGTTAATCGAATCACGGGGACGTGATTCCGCTGACATGGGAAGAATGTCACAATTCTCAAATTCCGGTCATTTCTTAAATTAAATATGCATCATATTAGTTCATTCATGGCATTTCATTTCGCATTTAACGCGTAATTTTTATATTTAATAATTTTTATCGCGTGAGTTATTATTTTAAATATTTAACCCGTTACTTTCAAAAATGATCCCGAGGTATTTTTAAACTTACATTTAGTCTATAAAAACTGTATTTTTAGTTTTCCTAGTGTTTCTAATTTATTTGGTACATTAATCGTTAAAGTTTAATTATTACGTCGTTTTTCTTAAAAATTGTACGATAATTATTTTATCACTCAATTTTCACAAGGAAAGTATTTTTAAAATTTTTATCATCTCATTACATCCTATTTTGAGCTATTAAAAACTTACTTGTACCAAAAATTTCCAATTGCCTATATTTGTACATTTTCTTACACTTTTACTACACTTTCTTTACAAATAATACACAATATATATACAAGTTTACATAAAAAAAAAAAAAAAAAAAAAAAAATATTTGGGAACCAATCCCCCTAATAACCGGTTCTAGGGGGAAGGTTAGCATTTATGGAAGTTGAAAATTTTCTTTCTTACAAGTATACATTTACACTCCACCTTTATATCATTCATTTCATTACATATCTCATTATTTCAAGCTAGAAAAGTCTCTCTTGTTTTTTTTGCTTCTTCTCCATAACGTCCAAGCCATCAAGAGTTAGCAAGATCATCATTTTTTTTTTCAAGTTCAAGTATAACAATCTAGTTATTACTCTTTTTATGGTTTTGAAATAAAAACCAAGAGTATTTAGGACAATCCTTGTTACTTTCACCTCATCATACTCACTTGTAAGCATGTTTTTCTCATTTTCATGTTTCCTTGTCATTTTCATATGTTTCTTTTCATTTTTGGAGCTTATATGCATGATATGTGATTTATACCATTTATTTCATGATTTTAGAAGTTATATATACATATTGGTCATCCTATAATTATTCCCATGGTATTCTTTGGTCTTGATGGTGATTAGGAACCCATGACACCCTAAGAAGGTGTATGGTAGGATTAGATTAGCTTTGGAGTTGATTTGAAGGGATTAGAATAGGTTTTGTCCGAGAAAAACTATTTTCGTAAACTATATTTTGTATTCTGTCCTTAAAATGAATTTCTGGAAAAACCCACTGATGGTACGACATTTTGGCCTTGATAATTAGAAAATATACTTTAAAACGAATCCGTGGCCTTTTGAACGGATAAAAACGGACTTATAACGAAGCCGTGGTGAATTTTTAAAGTTTGGCGACGAAAAGTATTATTTTCTGAAAAACTCAGCTTGCTGTTTTTACATATTTCGGGTCAAAAACTAGCCTTAAGCTTCACAAATTATTTCGACTTCTCAAAAATATATTAGTTTACTTCGATACGAAGCTAAGGACATATTTTACGTAGAAAACGGATTTAAAACGACAAATATATGCACGTTTTTATAAAGTTGCCGTAAATATTATTTTCTGAAAAATTATATTATTTCTACGTAACAAGTATTTCACTAGCTGAAACGTCCATGTTTGCGGCTGTTTTTAACCATGATGTGAAACTTTTTATAACAAAATGTCTTCTAGTAAAATCAAGTTCATCGGCCATATTTTCCCAAAACAAAAAGCCGTTTGTCAAGCGGAGTTATAGTGATTTAATTACGGATGTTCAAACATTGGCCGAAACTTATTTTCTGCACACAATTAGCAAAAACCACCATCTTTAGCCTTTGATATCTATATGATCGAGACCTTTTGGACGAAAACTCCTGAACTGAAACTTCTAGATATCGATACAAACTTTCCAAAACCGTGGAGTTCGTTCTCTAACGATCGACGTACACCATTTTACGACTACTTTTCCGAAGCCATTTTTGTTACTTTTATAAAAATTCCGACGACATTGTTTTGCGACGAAAAGTGGTAATTTCACCAAAAATCATTATAAAACCATTATAGGATGACATTTTGACGTAAAAACATGTAAAGTCATTTTTGAAGGGTCAAGACGTCAAAAGAGTATTTTTCGACGACGAGTAATATTTTCAAAACCCGTAAATGGTATAAATAACATATGGAGTGCATGCATAACATTACATTGCAACTCATGACATATCATATCATTCGTAATAGGTCCCGGTAGACGCATCACATTATACCTCGGTGTACTCACTTTTGTCATCGCCTCAGTTTATCAAGTGAGTAATCACATCCCCTTTTTACCGTTTTACTATATTTTGGGGCTGAATGCATGAACCATACTTGAATTAAATTGATCCTTACAATTGTGAACTCTTTTGACTTATTTGAACTTATTGAACCGTACATGTTATGACCTTGTCCTAAAGTCTCCAATGTTCGGAGCATCACTATAAAGTCTCCCATGTTCGGAGCATCACTATATAGACACCTTTGTTCGTAGTATATCTTTGGGTAGAGACTCCCAGTATATCTTTGGGTAGAGACTCCCAGTATATCTTTGGGTAGAGACTCCCAGTATATCTTTGGGTAGAGACTCCCAGTATATCTTTGGGTAGAGACTCCCAGTATATCTTTGGGTAGAGACTCCCAGTATATCTTTGGGTAGAGACTCCCAGTATATCTTTGGGTAGAGACTCCCAGCATAACTTTGGGTAGTGGCACCCAGCTTATTTTGGTTTCATCGGTAGCATCCCTGAATTATTATATTCGTGGTACTATATTGTGAACTATTATGACCACTTACACTTGATTACTTGACGCACTAGATTTTCATGCAATGGGTTGTGTACACACAGGTTGCAAGTTTTGTATGGGCGGAATTTGGAACTGAGTGGATACACAATGCCTTTGCTTTGTGGACTATTTTTCGTTGACCGAAAGCTTTGTATATATTTCTTACGAGTTTTCTTATTTCACTAAACGTGTTTACTCACCAACTATTTTCATAGTTGACCCGTTTTTCTCTCATGCATTTCAGGTGATCGTTAGTAAGCTTTTCTATCAAGTCTTGCATAAAGAAGTTTTCACTTGTCGCTACAAGTCGTATGTAATAAAACTCAATATTTTGGAATCTAAACTTTGTAATATATTTGCCGATGACGGCTAAACTAGTATTGTAATGGAGTATTATTTCTTTTTAATCTTAATGTTGGTATGTTCTATTATCTTGTGCTTATGTTCCCTTCCGTTACACCTCGTGTTTCCGCCTCCGGCGAGGGTGTGACAGTATTTATTACCTCCTTGCTGTGAACTACCGGCTAGAGCATTTGCTTCAAAAGGACTACCATCGGTGGCAGTACAATTGTAATAAGCATGAGGACCACCACAAGTGACACAACTCTCAACTTTCTTCACTTCAGCATGTGTTGGTGTCTGAGTGAAGGAGACTTTCTTCTGGTTAGCAAGAACCAAAGCCTGAACAATGTCTGTGAGTTTATCAATCTTAGCATCGGTGCTAGATGTACTCACGGGGGATGAAGAAGAAGAAGGTCCAACATGAGACTGATATGTCTTTGCTCTGAAAGGACGGACCTGAGATTTGTTCTCAATGATTTGCAAGGCCTCTTTTGTAGTCTTGCTCAGGAAATTACCTCCCGCGGAGGCATTCAAAGAGTCTTGATTTGTCTGATTGAGACCATTGTAGAAAGTATCCATTTGCATTAACTCGGTAAAACCATGATGCGGACACTTGCGAAGCAACTCTTTGTAACGATCCCATGCCTCCCCGAATGATTCATCAAATCTCTGAGAAAATTTCATTATCTCATTCTTAAGACTTGTGGTTCGGGATGGAGGATAGAACTCGTTAACGAACTTGGTGACAAGATCTTCCCATGTCTCTATAGAACGAGGGGGTTGTTTCTCAAGCCAATTCCGGGCTTGTCCCTCTAGAGAAAATGGGAACAGAAGAAGCTTGATAGCTTCATGTGGGACATTCTTGTACTTGATGGTAGATGCTATCTTGTTAAACCATCGAATGTGTGCATGAGGATCATCCCGCTCAAAACCATAGAATTGGCTTTGGGTTACTAGATTAAGCAACCCGGTTTTGAGCTCGAAAGTGTCAGCCATGATGGCTGGGACAACAATGGCATCTCCGTAACCCTCGATGGGTGCTTGGAGAAGCTCATTCATGGGTTTGTCTTCTGCCATTTCGACAGGAGGTGGTGGTGGTAGACGTTCCTCAGTCACGGCTGAAGGAGCTGAACGTCCTCTACGTCTACGAGGAATGTTTCCAAGTTCAGAAAGTGGACTTGTAGAACTGGAAGAACGAGTGCGCATGCACTATGTATAAAAATCAATTTTCAAAACAAATGAGGCAAAACACAAGTGAACTTAACCAATAATCACAAATGAAATGGCTTCTTTGAAAAAGGTACACCAAATCACAAGTGACACAAAGGCAAGTTTTAAATCTGATGTTCGGGAACTTATTATGGTCGCACCCCCAGTTAGGTAGTGCACTGCCTTGATTTGCGGTGGTTGATTTTTATGTATATATTAAGTACCACTGAAAAGACGTAGGTAAGATTTGTGCAAAGGGTTCAAAAACTTTTGGACAATATTTTTGGTGTCGTCTCGTTTAACCAAATCGTATTGTTTTAAGAATCACCTTAAAGACAATACAAGATAGAAAACGCTACGATTGTTTTGTTGTTTTATATTTTTTTGGTGTTTTTAACACTTTAGGAAAAGTGTTAATGAACTTTTTGATTTTCTTATAACTTTACAAAAAACTTTTAACAAATGATGGGTTATGTGCAAGAGTGGGTCTGAAAATGGCTAAACACACGCTAAAGCCTCCCCGGCAGCGGCGCCAAAATTTGATCTGGTCCGAACCAGTCAAGTCTAATCACACAAGCTAGCCACTTGTGAATGGCTAACCGTAACAGACTTAAAACTGCTTAAAACACAAATACAATGAAGATCTGGGGATATAGTGAATTCCCGGGTCGTTTAGTCCCACGGAGACTCAATGGTGTGTAAAACACAAACTCAGATGATAGAGTGATCACTAAGGATAGTGATCTGTAAAGGTTTTGATTAGAATTATTACACTACTGATTGATTGGAATGGAATAGAATACAGAATAGGGAAGCACAACAATCAGATAAGAAAAACGTAAACGTAAGTTTTAAAAACTACGTATACGTACAAAATAAAAAGTGAAATCTGAGAAATAAAAGACCTAAAAATATGAAAATAACATTTTTGGAATCCTAAAATTAAAAGTAAATTATTAGAAAAAGAAAATTATTTTTAACACTATTTAATTAATTATTATTAATTAAAAACTATTTTAAATATTTAATAAATACTCTAAAATAGAAGAAAATACAAAATAAGGCTAGAAAAATAAACTTATGATTCAGAAAAATCTAAAATACTATAAAACTAATTTTTAAATTAAAAATATATTTTTCACACTTTTTATTTAATTATTACTAATTAATTATTATTTAAAATACACTTAATTACTAGAAAATATAAAATAAACTTGGAAAAATAAAATTTTAACTTGGAAAAATCTAAAATATGATAAAACTAATTTTAAAACTGAAAATATATTTTTTATGCTTTTTAATTATTTATTACTAATTAATTACTATTTTTAACTAATTAAAATTATAATAAATACTAAATAGATAGAGAAAATTATGAAACTTTTTCTAAAAATACTATATGATGACAGAAACCTAAGAAAAATAGAAAATCAAGATTTGCTTATTAATAAGCTGAAAAGAAAAATAAAAAAGCTAAAACTATTAAATAAACACTATCACTGATTTTTAATTGACCTTTTTCTGGATTTTCTTTTTGAAAACTACTTTAATACTGATATTATGAAACTTTAACAAAGACAAAAATTCTACAAATCACAAATAAGCTGTTTTGATGGCTTATAAGCCCAACAGTTAGCTTAAGAGCTTATTTGGTGGAAATAAGCTCAAACAAGGTAACCAGCTGAAACAAAAGATCAAAATGGATACAAGCAATCTATATGAACTGAAATGAAGCTAAGACATACAAAGGATCACACTGATAAGCTAGAAATAAGCTAATAAGCACTTTGCTTAAACACAGAAATGGGACAAGCTTTGAGCTACTTGCAGCCCTAGCCAACAAGCTTCAAAATGAAAACTTGAGCTTGATACTTCAAGTTGACCAGGTTGACTTCCCAAAGAAACAAATATCACAAGATTTGACCTACTAATAAGCTCAATGCAAGCTTTTCAAAATTGAAGCATTAACTGTGCACAGGGCACTTTTCAGAACAGGTACCCAAAATAAGCAGTAAAATAAGCACTTAAAAAGTTGAGAAACAGAGAACTAGCATTTTTGTATTTTTATATAGCAACCAAACTTTAATAATCCAAAAGCTTGTAAGCTGAATCCTACTAATAAGCACACAGTGAAAATATCTTTTTTATTCAAAAACGACCAAGATGGAATTTTGACTTTTATGAAAAACAAAAGAGTTGACCAAGATGAACTTTGAATTGATTCTAAGAACTGATTATGTTGTATTAAGGTTATATAAGACTGATTTGAACAAGATTAACAACTTCCTAACACAGAATCATGATCAAATTTCCTAAAAATCCAACAGTGAGCACATAAAATATGATTCAAAGGTATTTTGACTTTTTGCTTATGAGAACTTGTTTTTGTGACAGAGCTTAGTTATTTAGACCAAGTTAAATAGATTTCCATCAAAGCCAAAGACCATAGCACTTTCAAACACCAAGAACCAAACACCTCTTATAAGACTGTTATAGAACTTTTTTCAAAGCAACTCACAAATTTAAACCATGAACTTGACTGCAAACCATGCATTATCATATATTAGAACTAAGAAAACACAAATCAGCAACATTAACAACTAGAAACCAAGATTTGATGATGAAACAGTTTTGACTGTGAAAATAAAATTTTTACTAAATACAAATTTTAAAGAACAACTAACTAATTTTATGGCTTAAACACACTTAATTATATCTAATAAACAAATAGAAACAGAAATTAAAGCTTATTAACACTTGCAACAGTGAAATGCCAAAATGGTTAAAAAGCTTACAAATGGGTATTCAACTGCAAACCAAGAACCAATGACCAATACCAACCCTAATAGCTTTCCACAAAGCTTCTAACCCAAGGCCATCCATAATTCACCCTGCTCCAGCTGTGATCACCATTTCCAACTGATTTTGTATTTTTCAACTATTTAATTTGGATTTTTGGTGATTTTCTGTTTTTGATTCTAAACTGATTTTAAATGTATCTAAAAGCTTGATTAAGCTTTCTAGGAGCTTAAGTGTACTATATCAGTCCATACAAACAACAAACAACAACATTAGCATAAATTGAGATTTTTGCATAAACATGAACTTTTGCATAAACTTGAGAAATGGTTAAGACTTGAAATTGCTAATTGAAAAAGCTTTACAATACACTAAAATACTTAAACAGAATGCTTGAAAGCTTTAAATTACACTTTAACTTGAAAAACACTTAAAACGACATTAAGAAATTAAAAATACACTACATAGATAGATACATTGCATCCCATCCTTCCTTTATAGACTTTTGTGAATCCTTGATGTCCTCTGATTGTTTCCCACCATATTCTAGCCATTGGATCACTCAAACTCATCATATCTGTCCACTTGGATTTTGGCGCCAATTTCTTCTTTGAGCAGGTTTAGACATTAATTGGAGTTGGTTCAATCAATTAAAGGATTTGTTGTTTAGAGGAGGTGGAGGGAACATAGTATGGAGGGGTGTGTTGAAAAAGGTGGAAAACCATCTCTGGTTTTGAAGATTAAGGCAGGGGAGAGGGGGAGCTACAGTAGTAGTGGTATTTGGGCGCGTAAGGGTGGGTTTGACTTTCTTTGACCGAAGGGGTTAATAACAAAGGGTCGGGTCAAGGGTTTGGGCCAGCTGGTTGTTGGGCTTGGATTTGGTTAAGGATTGGATTTGGTATAAGTGTCCGTTTGGTTTAATTAGAATACAAGGACCAAAAGTGTAAATTCACCAAACTTCAAGGACTGAAAGTGAACTTTTTCCAATGCTCTCACAAGGACCAAACTTGACAACTTTGATAAAACAAGGATCCTTTTTGCATAAAATCCATTTCAAAGGTCCAAGGACTAATTTTGCAATTTTACAAAGTTTAGGGACCTTTCTTGCCAATTGACCAAAAATTCATTCAAGGATCATTTTTAACAACTTAGAAGATTTCAGGGACCTTGAATGATAAATTTCCACATTTTTGAATTCCAGGGACTAGATTTGACAACTTTTAAAACTTGGGGGACTAAAACTGCCAATTTTGCAAACTTTATACATTTTTCATCTGATTTTGATATTTTTGCATTTAAAACACATAAAACACTGATTTGTGATATTTTGATCATTTTGATGTGTTTCTGAGTGTTTTCAGATGATTTTGCAGTTTAGATTATACAAAAATGATGAGTATTTAGACACTCATCACGTACTAATGGAACGGGAGAAAGATTCCCTACAACACCCGGACCTAGGACTTTTAATGACGCCCGAGAAGCATGGAAGGGCAAGCCCGACTTTTATTGGGAACAAACCAAAGAATTCACATCTAATGATTTCTCGTGGCCCCCATCTCATAGCCCTAGCCAACAAAACATAGAAGGGATGTTGCAACACCTAGTCGCATCCCAAGAAGCTTAAATAGCTAAGCTCTCAGACCGTTTTAACCAACAACAAGCCGAGATGAATAGGAAGATAGATAACCTCTTGAAAGACATGACCAATAGTGATAGGAAGGTTAATGCTATCTCAACTCCCGAAACTACCGGTGTAGAGATTAAGGACCCAAGTAAGCAAGCTAAGCACGTTCAATTCGTCAATACCATCACCTTAGTGAAACCTAATAGAACAAATGATGAAGCGAACCAGGAAATGATACTTGAGGTTAGTGAAACACCTAGGAATGAAACAACCGAGGAAGTAGATGAAGTAGACAATGACTATTTCAATAAGTTTCCTACGGAAGAAGAATTATCTCGCCACCCTCACTTAGTGCGTGACCTCCGTCACATGTATGTTAGGAGAAGCCCTAGGATCAAGTTTGGGAACCCTTGGAATCTTAACATACCATGTTGCATAGGACACCTTTTCGTGGCAAAGGCCTACATTGACTGCAAATCCCCAATAAACATAATGACTAGCACCTACTATAATTGGGTAATGAAGAAGCCTATCCCAACTAGGCAAGATCCCGATAATCCCAGGGTTAGTTGCAATTCTCTTGGTAGAGTTAAGGGATTGCCCGTGTATGTAGGTAGTTTCACGTTTCCTACGTATTTCATATTAGTGGATGATATTAGTATGGCCATAGATCCTAGCTTGTCCTACATTATTCTAAGAAAACCTTTCATAGAAAACACCGGGATGACTTATGATCTCTCATTAGGAATAGTGCGATTCAAAGATGAAACCGATGATGTAGCTTGCCAAATGCCGTTTAAGATTGAGAAGTTTTCATCACTCTCCAATGATGAAAAGGAACTTAAACTATCGGTCTATAATAGGAATGAGGAGGATAAGAAGAAGGGAGTAGATTATGTTATGGCCAAGATTTTCAGTTTCTATAAAGATTGCTTGAACTTAGGACCAGAATATAGAACCGATTGAGGAGAGGACGACCTCTTAGAAAGGCGCATTATAGGGCACTTCTATAACATGGAATCCCCCAATAGAGACCGTCATGAGGAAGAAGGTGACGGTAATGGAGCCACGTAGGGGCACGACTTCGAGTCTAGCTACAAGACTTATAAATAAAGAAAAGCGCTTCGTGGGAGGCAACCCATGCTTAATTGTTTGCTTGTTTGTGTCGTATATCTTTTATTGATTGTTTATTCTCATGTATAAATTTGTAAAAATGCTTTATTTTGTATTTAACCTCGTCTTAATTACATATAAAGGTATTTTACATAAGGGATAAGTGTAAGGAGGATTACACACGTTTTCAAGAGAAACGTAAACATGCGAATTACAGTTAATTAAAAGATATACAGTGAGTTTGTTTGAGTCAAATGCTTGTATCGAGTCATAATGGATGTTTTGCAGGAAATTTTTCCAGATTCTATAGATGTAAATTTTCTAGAAAATCGCAGACCAGTTTCTGTCAGGATAACCTGATGGCGTCAGGATCGCAACCTGACGGCGTCAGGAAGGAGCAGAAACAACTGTGTTAGCCTCGCTTTTTATAAAGATAACGTCACTTACGTGAATTGGACTAGACGCGTAGTATACTTTGCCCTTAGGGACTAGTATCGTTTAAGTGGCAAAGTTAGGGCCTATATATACCCCTCATGACTCTCCATGAGGGGTGAGGTGAAGCATTTGGCTAGTTATATTGTTTTGTTCTTATCAATAAACTTTGTGTTTTCTCCTCCCTCTCTCTAGTTTCTCTCTCTAAAAAGGATGAAGATCTTCATCTTCTATCACCAACCAAGACCTCCCGAACCACATAAATCTTATACTTTTCGGTTCTGACAATTGGTATAACGAGCCAAGGTTTTTGTTTTACTGATTTATGTTGGTTTTACACATGTTTGTTACTGTTTTTACGCTTATTTTGTGGGTCGGAAATTTTTTTTTTCGTATTATATGGGCAAACAGTTTTATTCATGTTTTAGTATCCTTATTTTGGTCTAATATCACAAAAAGTCACAATCTTTCATGTTTCAGTATGTCTTGGTCTATCACTTGTCCAAACAGTACTTTTATGACTTTTTTATACCAAAACTATGAAAAAAGTGGTCAAAGTCAGATTCTTTATGGTCTTATATGGTCAAACTGGGCATTCAAGAACACCTTTTTATGCTGTTTCTGGGTTTTTCATGAAGCTGGACAGATTTATTGGTCGGAAAAACTCGCCGGAAAAAAGTCAAAGGGTCAAAACCCTAAACTTACGCATAAGAAGAATCTACAGTGGAGTTACGCGTAGCTGTGAAGTTACGCGTAGAAAAGGTTACGCGTATGCGTTTACGCTTAAGCCTTGGCTTACGCCTATGGCCTACGCATATGTTTACGCGTATGCTTACGCATAAGCATGACGCTACGCGTAAAGCTACGCATAAGGTTAGGACCAAGATTTTACGCGTAAGGTTTCGTGACAATGTTACGCGTAAGCTATTTTGAACGAGCAAGTACTGAACAAGAAAAAGCTTATGCATAATTTAACATATGACACACGACCACAAAACATACCATTTACCAAACACCAATATCAACTCCAACTTCATTATCTATCCTAAAACCCACCTCCAACTCCAATAAACAGATCAGCCTCATCTCATAAATTAGAACGAAAATGAAAAAAAAATAAACAATTACAAGTAATCTCAGATTCTTATTCAAGTTTTTTTGCAATCTTTTCAAGATTGTGTCACTTGAAATAGTCTAATCACCGATTCGTGCTACTATCCGAACATAAAAGAAAAGTTTATAACAAAGTATGTTATATCTTTACTTTCGATTTGTTCATGACTCATATTAAAACTATTAGTAAACCTACCCGAGACCCCCTTCAAAGGATCTTGAAGCTCTTCAACTTTCTTGAGTCGGACTAAAGCTATAATAGAAAACAAGGTAAAGGTGTGGGTATGTATTTGATTATAATTGGTTGATGGGAGATGAGTTTATAAGATTTGTGATGATGAATGAGAATGAGATGAAGTTTGTCTATACGTTTGGAGAAAGCAGTTGGTGAGGAGGCGTATTTTTGTGAGTGTGATATTTAGGGTTAGGGTAAATAATGTGATGTTTTTATCCTAAACCGGTTACTTACAATTACATGGGCTGCATCGAAGTGGAATGGAGTGGGCCTCACTCTATGTTGGATATTTCTTGGGCTGTTGATACACTTAGTATGTGAGCTGCATCATAAGTATTTGGACTGGGCCTAGTATTTCGTTGAGCTGCTGTCTCACGCATGTATATCTTCAAAATTTTGTTATCCGAATTTTTTATGTCTAAAAATTTTTGGATACATCTTGTGATATATTGCTCAAGAGTGGTAATTTTTGGTATGGTATATTTTCACGGAAGGGATACAAATTCACGGCTTAAGAGAAGATGTGAAAAATGACTACGGAGTTTTTGTACGGTATTATTGACGAGAAATTGAAGTGATATTTCACCGGTGGACTTCTTTATCTTTGAGACGTTGGTTGGTTGGTTGCATGTCTCAAGATAACTTGTTGGAGCACATTATGAAATTTGAAAATCTGGTTATAACTGGTAAGGAGTTACGTTGTAGTGCTCACAGTGTGTAACCATCACTTTAAGGAGTTACGTTGTAGTTCTCAGTGTCACACGGCGTTGTGGATTGGTCAAAAATTTAGAACAAGCAGTAAGTCACAAAGTTGGGATGCCTACTTCCTTTTCAAGTCAGTCGTATCGGGTTATCTCCATATGTGGTCATTACTATTAGCCGGTGAATTCAAAGGAGGTTCGATAAAAGGTTGGTTAGAGAAAATTATTGAGAGTATTTTTGTGACATATTCTCACAGAATTTTGATCAAGCTATGATGTTAAGATTGCATCAAGAAGGTAATACGGCATGTACGCAACATTATGATGATTCCGATAGCTCGCAACCATCAGGAGGGAGAAGTTGGTATTTCATCTTCCGTGATTGGATTACGAAGGGATTTGTGCTTAAGACTGAAGAAGGAGAAGTAGTGTGGTGTACATCGGGGTTTTTTACCAACTTGGATGCACTACTAAGTGAGTTATGTTGTTACAATGTTCCCAGAACGACAACCATTGTATGTTCAAGAGTTTACTTTATCCGCTGTGTGTTGGAAGAATGTTGTCTGTTCAGGAGGGAGCAGAAAAAGAAAAAAGGCTCACTAGTTAGGAGGGAGTAATAACCTAACTAGACCGTTACAGTTGAAGTTCAGAGCTACAAGAAGATCAAATGCCGAGATCGTCGGTAGAAGAGAACTTCAAGTTTGCCTCAGTATCTAGACTACAGAGACTCTGCGCTTCAATAAAGTCAACATTGTTCATTACTATTGTAATTTACTCTGTTTTGTATTTATAGGTCTCATTGTAACCATTCGCGTGTGACGGTATCTTGGAGGGAGATTGTTAGCCTCGCTTTTTATAAAGATAACGTCACTTACGTGAATTGGACTAGACGCGTAGTATACTTTGCCCTTAGGGACTAGTATTGTTTATGTGGAAAAGTTAGGGCCTATATATACCCCTCATGACTCTCCATGAGGGGTGAGGTGAAGCATTTGGCTAGTTGTATTGTTTTGTTCTTATCAATAAACTTTGTGTTTTCTCCTCCCTCTCTCTAGTTTCTCTCTCTAAAAAGGATGAAGATCTTCATCTTCTATCACCAACCAAGACCTCCCGAACCACATAAATCTTATACTTTTTGGTCCTGACAAACTGATTACTTTTTCTCGTTTTCTGAGCTACTTGTAAATTTTTTGGAATTTTCCAGGTCTTAATTTTCCAGAAAATCTGTAAACATCCATTCCACAAGCATTATATCCTAGTTAGTAGAGTCCTATATATATTGTTACCGCCGATTTTACGTGAAGGTTTCGTTGTTTTCTTCAAGTGTGCAGGTTTAATTTACCAAGAAGAAGATACATAAGATGAGAAGGAGCTTTTCACGCAAACATTCTTCTTGAAGAAAGATGTAACCACCACTTTACACGGATCCTACCGAGTTAATCAGGGGAGTATTAGTTTCTTTCGTCTTTTATTACCTTCCGTTATCATAACTTTGATACTTTCGGAGAACATTGGGGACAATGTTCAGTTTAAGTGTAGGGAGGGAAAATAAAATGGGAACTTTGAAACTATGCTTATCCTTGAACATTTGCTTTGTCCAAGTGCATTTGTGTAATAAACCATGAGAAATATCGGTTAGGGTAATTTTGGCACCAAATTTAAAAATTTTCATGACATATAGGAGTGGGCCATTAGTCTTAATAAAGCGTCTCATGGATAGGAAGTTATATGACTAGCATAAAAACCCTTTACCACTTAAATTCCACCCAAAATGTGAGGATCGCCCTTAGATTAGTAGGAATTAAAGCATTCATCCTAAATTCTTAGAGTGTGAACCGGTAGTATAATAGATTCTAGAACTTGTTTTGTGATGCATCCCGAGATCGCTAGTAAGACTACACTTGTGTAGTTAGGAATAACTAAATGATAAGAGGCATTAGGATAAACCTTGTTTGATACCCATAATATAATTACTTCTTCCACATCAGTTGAGTAATTCCCCCACACCTTTGCGTTGTACTCATCTTTAGTACACGATACCCCTAGTTAACCCCTCAGAGCCTATCTTTTTCTCGGTTCTCGTGATGATTCGGTTTTCCGGAATATCAATGAAGAGCATTGTTTACAATCCACCCCCAAATTTACACCCAAATCGCCTTAGCCTACCTTGTATGCACTCACTTTTAGTGCATTATTGTTATCACACTAAACCCTTAGTTCAATTATCTAGTTGCTTGCATAAGTTGCTAAGTCGAGTCATATCCTTTGTACACAGTTTTGGGACAATTGGGACTCATGGGAAAAGTTAAATTTTATGGAATGACGGGAAGGGAATGTTAAATTTAAATTCCCTTTATTTGCGTAATAATGTGCTCCAAGTGTTTTGATCTTTTCAATTCGGGTCAAATTAGTGTTAGAGTAATAAAAACTCAAGTGTAGGGATGTGCCTATAAATCCCTATCATTTTGATGTTATCGTAATGGATGGTAGAGTTAAAGTGTATGCAAAAAAAAAAAAAAAAAATCGAAAAAAATAGAAAAAGAGAAAAAAAAAAAAAAAAAAAAAAACATACGGGCTACCATCCTACATCTATCTTTAAATTTATGTTTGTTTTTTTCAATTATCTAAAGTCTAGAGTGTCGAGTCTTGGCTTAGCAACGCCATTCTTCGCATGCTTGTAACATAAAGATTTTTGACTTGCCACCACTAAATAGCCTATCCCACAAAACCCTTAGTTTCCCTACCGTAAGCCTAACATTACAACCCTTTAAAAGACCTCTTGGATAGTCTTTCCTAGGTGCTTACGCCAAAGCGATGGAGGTTTGATCTAGTCTCAAGCCTATGGTAATCTATGTACTAGGACCGGTTAATGAGTGTTTATCTTTCATTTCCACTTTGTTATATTTCATATACACCGAGAGATGTGAGTATCCAAACACCCCATGTGAGGTGCTAGTATGTAATTTCCGTGCTTGTTATGACTTTTGCGAGGCTTATATGTGTTGTGAATCGTTCTAAACTAATGCTTCATGACCTCTAATTTATAAATTGATTGGCTAAAAGCACATTTGCTTGAGGACAAGCAAACACCAAGTGTAGGGATATTTGATAAGGTTTTAAAATGTACCTTTTTGAGGGGTCGTTTAAGCCCTTATTTGATCACTTTTGTATTCGTTATTACTTAATATCGTTCCTTTTCACTTTTTAGGTATCTTGAAGGCAAAATGCTGGAATGACACTTATTCGGACGAAAAGGCATGAATATACTAAGAAAATGGCCTAAGTCAAGAATCGAGACACTTAAGCTGCTGAAACTGAAGGGGATGGCGTCAGGTTATACCTGTGACGCCGTCGGAAGATGTTTTGTGACGATACAGTAGCCAAATTGCTTATTTTCAAGTGACGGCATCAGGTTTTTAAAGAGTAGGGCGTCGCAGCTCAGACGGCCTAGATTTGATCCAGACGGCATTAGAAACTCAAGGCGACAGCGTCACGGACATAAGGTGACGCCGTCACAATGATAACGTGGCCAAGACGATACCCTAATAACGGCGACCCGACGGCGTCACAAATTAAAGGGTGACGCCATCGCATTTGTAATCTTATATATAGAATCCGAATTTTTTAGTTTTCAGTGTGTAGTCTTTTGGAGTAAAAACCTAAACCGAACCAAGGCTGTCTTGTACAGTATTTTAGGGTTCCATACCCTATCTTACATCAAGATAAGTTTTTTACTTCATTAATTTAATTATGTCTTCAATTGATTGTGTGTATGCTTGCATGTTCCCCATGTGCGGCTAATTTACTTGTGTGTTTGCTTAGGTAATATGAAACTTAGTTATTGAATATTGATTGGTTGTCTCTTATCTTAATTGTGATTGACCTAGTATTGCGATAGGTCATTCGTTGTGTTTGTAATGCTTGATTAATCTTTGATGAAACTTAGTTTATAATCGCCTAGAGTAATTGTAGGCTAGTCATCCAAAGAATACCTTAGAGTTAAAGTTTATAAATCCTAGAAATTTTGTAGTCATTAACCTTTGGTAGCTTCAAAGAGTTAGGGATAAACGCATACCCTACGACCTTAGAGACACAACGCAATTAAGAATAAGGACGTGACAATTCAACCACAAATAGGAGATAACTAGGGAGTAATAAAGCCTAAGCAAATACATTTTTAACTATCATACGAGCACACAACAATAGACATAGACTACCCTCACCTTAGTTTAGATAATTAGATAAGTAGAAGTAATCGGTAGAAATACCAACCCCCCAAACCCAAACCCCTAGATTCGTACCTTTCCATTTCCTAAAAAACATAAAAAGATAAAAAATAATCTTCCTCAACCCCAACCTTAGCGTAGTAACTTCTCACTAGCATTCCTATTCCCCTAGAGAACGATATCAATTCCCGTGGCTTACCCTAATACTACACTACAACGATTAGGTTCACTGCCTAGGGTGTTGAAAAACTTGCTCGACGAAAAGGAAGTTTCTTTGACCCCGAATGACGCGTGTAGCGTTATCACAACAGAAAACAGCATAAGAAAGAAATGATCACTGTGAAAGTTCCACTATCACTTTCCTCTATCAAAGACTCACAAACATAAACTTAGTTACTGTTCACAGGAGCAAATTGATCATTTCCTTCAAGCAAAACAATCTCTTGTGTAAGTATAATCTTCACTACATTGTTATTTCTATTCCTTGATTCCTAGGATTACAATTTTCATCTTTAGAAGTTGGGTTCAAATGGGTTTGTCATAATTTATTACCACATTGTTTTTTAAGATAATCTAAATCAAAGAATTAACATTGTTAATACAAATTAAACTCTTTCCTTGAATTCAATGAAGATGTTTTGAGCAAAATTGTGATCATACCCTTTAGGCTACTATTCACACAATTAACACCACATTGTGGTTTTGTTGTATAGGAACAATCATGCCTAGTAACCGCCAACAAGATTATCATGATACCGCCCACTACATCCTAATGTACCATCGAAAGGAAGGTCTAAGCCCGGAGGATAGGAAAGCTTTCAAGTTGCTAGAAAAGATGCTTTTTCATGAAGGCCGTGTGGTTGAACCATCATTCCTCGCGAACACCAACATCCGACAAGTCTTTGAAGGAATTGGCTTTGATTGCCTTTTGGACATAAACGAGCAAATTTGTCCGGTGTTCGTGCTTGAATTTTACAAGACAATGAGAATCGTTAGGAATGATAATGGGACCATCTCAATAGCCTTCATAATCAACGAGCATGAGTACACGCTCTCTCTTGTAGAATTTGGAAGAATACTCCGTGTCCCATATCAAGGAGTGTGCATGTATTCCAATGTATGGTCTTTGGCGGAGCTACACCACATGGTAGATCATCATGAAGTCTACTACATGAGAATCCCGGAAGCAACCATGGTAAGGGATACCGTATTCATGGAAAGGGCATCTCCATCGAGGGTCACGAGAAATTCCAAAGTGATCTATAGGGTTCCATTTCAAATGGAGCTTTCTTAAATGTTCCCATTGTACAAGAAATGGGAACTCGTGGTAAGGGAGAATGTGCTTTGCTTGGGAGAGAACAAAGATCATCCCAATGCGTGCTTGAGCTTCATGATTTATTTCCTTGTAACCGACACTCACTTCAACCTCGCTTATTACATGACAAAAAGGATGGCGAGTGTGAAAAGCATGGACAAGATGGTGCTCCCTTATGAAATGCTCCTAACCCGTCTAGCAAACTTCATCTTTGCTTTAGAACCTTCTCCTTATTCCTTTTATCATAGCCTTTGCAACAAAGTCATGGTGCCGCTATCCGATGGAAAGACTACAAGGATCATGGTGGATGGCAAGAGACCTCACCCACCAACGGATTCATCGGATGAGAGGGAAAGACAAAGAGAAGCAGAAGGAAGTAGCAATCCCCTTGGCAACACCGATCTCTACCCTTTAGATTACATCAATCAATTGCCAGATATTCCAAGCCCATCACAAGAGTGGCAACAAACTAAAAGGATCTTCAAGTACTTTACTAACTTCTTGAAGAAAAAGAAGTATAGATGGTGGGATGAAGAGTGAAGGGGATGAAGATGGAGATGAAGACGGAAGTGAAATGGAAGGAGATATGGATGGAAGGTAAGGTTGTAGGACCATAATTTGTGAAAACAATTTAAAATAATGGTCCGTAACATCTTAACAATATTTATGTAGAGTAGGATGTAGTTGGTAGGAATTTCCATGACTTGGCATTGAACATCTTGTTGGAATCACTCCTAAACTATATTTCAAGTGTTTGTAATTAACAGGTAATAGGTTGCTTAATTAGGCTTTTATGTTAGTATTAATGGCAAGGCTTATGTAGAAAGCCCATAAGCCTTGGCCCATATTCAATAAGGAAGGAAAGGGACTTGTAGTGTTTCCTTAGTCCTTTCTCCTATAAATAGACTTGCAAACCTTCATTTGAAGGTTGGTTGTTCACTTTAATCATATTCCTACGCCTAACCTTTGTCTCTCATTATATCGTGTGTGTTTATTGTGTTCAACCGATCACCTTCATCTTATTTCTTACATATTGATGCTTGTGTTAACTTATGGTGACCTAACAGTGGTATCAATCGCCATCTAGTTGGGTGAAACATATTAGTTTTTGAGGTTTTGTTTCATACGCGTGGGTTTTGCGCATAACTTTTTCATACGCTTAAAAGCTTCAAATTTTACACTTAAAAACTCAAGATTTTTGTGATTCAAGGTTCATTTAGTGTTAAAGTTTAAGTTTTTAGCATCAAGTTTGAAACTTTACGTGTGTAGAATAGTTTTTGAGCTTGGTTTTGTTCGTGTGGTTCTGTCTACGCGTAAGGGTGAAAGTTATTTTGGTTCATCAAGTTTCAAACTTTTGTGTTATTTTGGTGATATTGAAGCTCTTTCATCATTAAAATCAGGTTTCTAAACATTTTTAAGCATAAAAATCAGTTTTGGTGATAGTTGGTACTTTCTACTCGTAACAAAACCCTAGTCAAGTCTACGCCTAAGCAGCACTTTACGCGTAAGGATTTCTTCACTTGATCTTCACAACTGTTGGTTTACTCAGTGTTTTTCTTGCTTGGATAAGCCTGAAAACACTTCGACTTTGGATATCTTTCACACTGGTATAAGTGTAAAGGATTTTTGGGCAAAACCCTAGTTTTACGCCTAAGATAATCTCTTACGCGTAGAATCTTCTTTGCCTAAGCATTTCTTACGCCTAAGCTTGTCTTACGCCTAAGCATATATTACGCATAAGGATTCTACTACTAAGTCTTTGGTTTACGCCTAAGCTAAGTTTTCCTCAAGTCTACGCGTAAGCTCTATTCCTACGCGTAAGTTGAGTTTTACGCATAAGGTACTTTCTACGCATAAGCTGTTTCTACGCTTACGGTTACTTCATCAACAAACTCTAAGTTTCATTCGACTACAAAGATCCATCATCAACACAAGTTTCAAGATGTCTCAACCACCATACTCTAGCTACTTTCCTCATGAGTATCCTCAACAACAACAACAACAACAACAACAATTCTATCAACAATATCCTCCACCATCTCCACAACAATTGCATCAATTTCAACAACAATTTCAACACTTTCCTCAAGGTGCAAACCCTCTTCTACCACAAATGGTTCCACCAAACCCTCATCAAAAAGTACAACATTATACATACTTTCAAAATCAGTATCCCGCCAAGTATGCTATGAATGTTACAACACCAAAGGAACCATCTTGGTTTGCTAAGATGTGTGAAGCTTTAAGTAGCCAACAATCCATTCATGAAGCTGGATCCCTTGACAGACCTCCAATGCTCACTCCTAAAAACTACGATCAATGGGTTATAAGGTTCTTTAGGTTTTGTGATCTAAAGAAGCCACATGGAAAGTTCTTGAAGAAGATCATTCTTGAAGGTCCTTTTCAGATGCCTACTCTCACTGTACCCGGAGATCCGACTGCTAATCCACCAAGAGATGATGTTACCAAAGTTGTCGGTCTTGATCAACTTACTACTGACCAACTTCTACACTTAGAAGTCGATGAACTTGCAATGCAATATATCCTTTTGGGATTACCCAATCCGATACTTCGTAGTGTTGATGCTCAGAAGACTGCTAAAGCAATGTGGGAGCACATTCATCTTCTAATGGAAGGCACAAAACTCAATTAAGAGGATATGGAATCAAAAATCTACTTAGCATATGAACACTTCATGATTGAACCAGGGGAGACATTAGAGTCATATCATCATCAGTTCTCAGACATCATAAATGACTTGGAGAAACATAATATCATTATGCCAAGGATTGTAATCAACACAAAGTTCCTGAGCAGTCTTGGTCCTGATTGGGAAAAGTATGTTATTTTCATCCGTCAAGCGAAGAATCTTCATCAAGCTACATACGGATTGTTGTATGACTATTTGAAGCACCACCAAAAAGGAAGTTGACAAAGAAAGGATCACCCGTGGAGTCCCTACTTCGCCTTCACTTCCGGATAATCAAACACTTGCTTTCTGGGCTCAAGAATTTTATCCTCAATTCCCGACCTTGCCAACAACCTTCACAAATCCTCCACAACCAACTGCTCAGATCACACCATATGATCCCTCACAAGAAAATCAACTGGTTCCATACAACAGCAACAATGATCAAGAACTCTATAGTGAATCTAATGAGGATGCAGAAGCTTTCGATGCATTGCAACAAGGGTTTGTCATGATTGCTAGAGCCTTCGGCCGATATTCTAACAAATCCAACAATCGCATTCGTACCTTATCCAACACAAGGAATCAAGCTGTTGTTAACAACGGAAGAGTTGAAGTTCAGAATCGTGGTAATGTTCGTCAGATGGGTAGTGGTCAAGGAATTAATCCTAATAGAAGGAATAACATGGGTGCTCCACAACATCAAAGGGTTCAAGTGGTTGATCAGGGAAATGCTCAAACTGGGGTTAATGGTCTCCGATGCTATAACTGCAATGAGAAGGGTCATCTGGCTAATGCATTCCCAAAGCCGAGGATAAGAGGCATCGCTTATCACAAAGAGGCTTTACTCTTGGCTCTCAAGGATGAAGCTGGTGGAACAGAGCTTCATGGCTAATACAGATTCTGATGATGACATGTAGGACTTGCAAGCGAATGCAGCTGTGATGTTAATGGCAAACATGCAAGAACTCCACATGAGTGACACAGGCCCAGTGTATGACACTGATGGCTTATCTCAGGTACCGGATCAAACTATACTCATTACTGATCTGATATCTCCGCCAATATCTGCATCTGACGAGGATCAGAGTGTTCAACATGAACCTTCTACATCTCATTCCGATGATAATCAAATGGATCCTGTAGTTATATTTGACGATCAAGATGACCTTATGGTTAATATTGATAATCAAGTTGACTCCGTGGTTATATTTAAGGATCTAAATAATGATCATGTTGAGACTCACGTTGAACAAGCTGAACCTTTGTCTAATCCAGATCTTGAGCTCATGACCAACTTAATTAAGACCCACAAATCTCAAATGGAAAAGTGCCAAGACATCAATAAGAAATTACAGGATAAAATTGCACTGTTGACTAAGGATAATGAATGCTATAAGTTCCAACTCAACATTTTTCAAACTAAAGAGAAACGTGAAAAAGTTTTTGAAGTCGCATTTGCTAAATCGTACCAAAATAAAAAATATTTGGAAAAACAGATATGTGATCTAGTTGAATCCAAGAATGCTTTGTTGTCTCAAATAGAACAACTGAAATATGATCATAAACAACAACTTAACGCTCTCACTTCGGAAACTCAAAAAGCCAAGTCTGAGTGGTTAACTTGTCAAAAATAGTTTTGTGAGTACAAAAAGCATTCGAGGAAACAAATAGATGACTATCTTGAGGAAATTGTCGACTTACAAAACAAAATCAAAGAGTTTCGAAATGTTGTTTACAAACATGGTGAGTCAATCACAACTATTCAAAAGTTTTCTTTTAAACCAAATCCAAATGGATATGGACCGAATCTTGCTGATTGCAGACCCCGTTTTTCACATAGAGCATTCAAACCAAATCCTCAAGTCTACAGTGCAGAACACAAAATTGATGATTCAATTATGAGTGTTGTTGAATATAATCGTATGGAGGAATTAGATGCAGAAGACGAGAGTCGGTCAAAAATAGAAAATGTTGTTTATTGCAAACCATTTAACTATTCAAAAGCCATAACTTTCGTCGTACAACAGGATAATTCTAACACACCTTGGGTTATCACGCCTACTCCCGAGTCCTCTTCTAATGATGGTCCCTGATCCAATGTTGCACAAATTAATGGTCCTTTACCTTCTTTTAGTGGAATAAAGCCATTAGCTGAACGATGTCAGGTTCTAAAATACTTTGACACTTTCATGTCTGACATCAAACTTTTGGAACATGCAATTGAAGTTAATTCTGAAATAAAAGCTGAACATTTTCAATCGCCATTTGCGCGACAACAAAGAGATATTTTTCAGAAAGGACTTTTACCACATGTTCGAAATTTAAAAATGTGTGCAATTTATTGAAAACGGGAACTTCAAAAGGAGATTGGGCTTATGAAAACAGTTTTCGAGCAAACAGAAACATCGATTTCAAATACTAAACGCAAAAAGAAAATGTTACGAAATCATGTTGACCGACTCTTGGAAGATGTTATCTGTGTTGATACCATAAATGTTGTGTTACTACATTCTGTTGCATATGCATTTGATTATATTGCTGTTGATTCTATTGATTCTGTTGAAAATGTTGAGAATACCGATAATGTGTCACAAATCAAATCTTTAAAAATTGAAAATGAGCAATTGTTAAATGAGCTTTCCAATGAAAAACGTCATCTTCAATGGTGTCAAAAAGATTGTCAAAATCGTGAACTTGCTTTGCAAAACAAGATCAACCAGTTGCGTTCAAAAACTCTTGATCCAAAAATAGAACAACTGGATGATGCAAACGTGTCTTTAAAGTGTCAAATTTCAAAATATGAACAAGAAATTGCCAAAGTGAAAACTGAATATGGTGTCATATTTGATTTACGTAAAAAGACTCGTGCTCAAGCGTCAAAAGATGATGATGATCATCTTGCATGTAACAAAGAAGTTTTACGAAATAATGGAAACACTCGCTCTGAAAATCAAGATTTGTTACACACTATCCATGACTTAAAAGCGAAGTTGGTGAAACTTAAGAAAGATAGGATTAGTAACACTAATACACTTGCCCCCGAAATGTTTAAAATTGACACTACAATGCCTAATGAGAAACCACAAGATACTAATGTGCTTGATTCCACTGAAACAGGAATAGTTGCCTCTTTTCCCAACGTTAGCACTTCACAGCTTAAGAGCAAATCAAAGAAGAATAGGAAGTTGCAACGTAAGAGAAGAACAATTAAGACCTCTAAAGTAGAAAAACACCTTAGGACTTTGAATAAAACTCAAGTTGCATCCACTTTAGACATTGCGTTAGACAAATGTAATAGCAAAAGTGATGTAACGAATGCTGAACCTTTAAGTACTTTGAATGTTTTATTTGAAGCATCTTGTGTTGGTTGTCGTAAAAGCATGTTTTCTGGTTGTCATGATAAATGTGTTGCTAATGATATCTTATCTCATAAGCGGAACAATAGAAAACGGAATACCTCTAGGCCCACTTATGCTTCTAAGTCTGTGCTAGGTAAACCGCTTTCTAGTGTTTCTGCAACAGTCATAGATGTACCCATAGAACCCACTTCACCTCCTAGGAAGAAATTCTAACCAAGTGCATTCAATAAGACCAAAGCAAAGACTAGTTGGACTTGGCAGAGATGGTTACAAAACATACCAGGATTTAAATGGATTCTTACAATCATTAACATGTGTGTGTCTTCTATAACTGTAACGGAACCCTCTAACTCTTCGGGTTCTACCTCTACTTCTATTCCGCCTGTGTCGTCTGTGTGTAATGCAGGTGATACAGATCATCCTATGGATTGTTGATAGCGGATGTTCCCGGCACATGACATGCAATCTCAAACTGTTATCAAACTTTGTTTCAAAGTTCATCGGCACTGTCAGGTTCAGGAATGATCACTTCGCAGCTATCATGGGCTACGGAGATTACATCAATGGGAAAATCAAAATTAGCAGGGTTTATTATGTGGAAGGTCTCGGTCACAATTTTCTTTTCTGTCGGTCAATTTTGTGATGGAGATTTGGAAGTCGCTTTTAGGGAGAAAACTTGTTTCATTCGTGATCTACAAGGAAATGATCTTATGTCTGGAAACCGCACTTCAAGTCTTTACACAATCTCAATGCAAGACATGATCGCTTCATCTCCCATCTGTTTACTTTCTAAGGCAACATCTACAAAATCCTGGCTATGGCACCGTCGTCTTTCACTCTTAAACTTTCAAACCATAACCAATATTGCACGTTTCAAACTTGTTGAAGGTCTCCTAAGATTTCGGTATTCTAAAGATCATCTATGCTCAGCTTGTGAATAAGGGAAAAGCACTCGTGCTTACTTTCCTTCAAAGGTGGAACACAACTCTCAGCATGTGCTTCATCTTCTTCAGATGGATATGTGTGGACCAATGCGTGTGCAGAAGATTAATGGCAAACGCTACATTTTGGTAATTGTCAATGACTACTCAAGATGGACTTGGATTTATTTTCTTTGAAGTAAAGATCAAGCTCCACAGATGATCATCACATTTCTCATGAAAATTCAAGTTCAGCTCCGGAACACAGTCAGACAGATCAGAACAGATAAAGGAATTGAATTGTGAATCAAACTCTTCGTGCATACTATGAGAAAGTGGGAATTGAGCATCAAACATCTATTGCACGTACACCAGAACAAAAAGGAGTTGTTGAAAGATGAAATCGTACGTTAGTAGAAGCTGCAAGAACAATGTTGATAAATGCTAAACTTCCAGATTACTTATTGGCTGAAGCCGTGTCAACTGCATGCTACACTCATAACCGCTCAATGATTACCAAACGCCACAACAAAACACCTTATGAGCTTATTCACAACCGCAAACCGAATCTAAAACACTTTCATGTATTTGGTTCTCTTTGTTACCCAAATAATGATCGTGATGACTTTGGTAAGCTCAAGGCTAAAGCTGACATTGGAGTCTTTGTTGGATACTGTGAAAACTCTAAGGGATACCGGATATGGAATCATCATACAAGGGATATTATGGAAACGATTCATGTCAATTTCGATGAGCTTACAAAAATGGCTTCTGAGAAAAACAGCTTGGAACCCGGACATAACCGTCTAAACTTCCCCTAAACCCCATCATCAGCTGAACCAAGCCTACAGCTTACTCGTCGTCAAATGGAACAACTATTTGCTCCTCTGTTTAGTGATGATATTGATCAACGTGCTCCAGATGTATCAACTGTTTCCGCTGCTCAACCTGATACTAATCCAATCCCTGATACACCTGAAACAACAACTACTATTGAAGGAGCACCTCCAATTGATTCTACAACAACAGCCAAACAAACCGCATCCAATGACGCAGAACCAGCTGATGATCTTCTGAACCAAGAAGTATCTACACCTGCAGATTATGATCCAAATGCGTTCTTCAATCCTTTTGCTAATACAATTGCTACTTCTGATGTTGCGGAATCATCCACAAGCCATTTGAATCCTCCCAATCTGCACAATGTATATCAACATCAACCCTCCACACATCGTTGGACTAAAGACCATCCTCTTGTGAACATCATTGGAAACGCGAATCAACCAGTCGTAACTAGACTACGCCTTCAGACTGACGGTGACTATTGCATTTATGCACTTACCATTTGCCAATCTGAACCCAAAAACATTAAAGAAGCAATGACTTATGACAACTGGATTGAATCCAAGCAAGAAGAACTTAATCAGTTTAAATGTCTTAAAGTATGGGAATTGGTTGCAAAACCAACAGGGGTCTATGTTATTGGTATTAAATGTATTTGGAAAAACAAGTTGGATGCTGAAGGTACGGTTATCAGAAATAAGTCACGTCTGGTGGCAAAGGTTTATAGACAAGAAGAGGGGATTGACTTCGAGGAATCATTCGCACCGGTTGCTAGACTTGAGGCTGTACGGATTTTTCTGGCATTCGCGACTCACATGAACATCACGGTCTTTTAGATGGATGTCAAAACCGCTTTTCTGAATGGTAAACTAAAGGAAACGGTCTATGTTAGTCAGCCAGAAAGATTTGTTGATCCAGAGTTCCCTAATCACGTCTACAAACTGAACAAGGCTCTCTACGGTCTCAAACAAGCCCCCCGAGCGTGGTATGATAAGTTCTCATCCTTTCTCATATCTCATAATTTTGTCAAAGGATTGGTCGACCCAACACTGTTTATCCAATATCACGGGGAACACATTTTAATCATTCAAATTTATATGGATGACATAATTTTTGGGTCAACACATCTAAAATACTCAAACGCTTTTTCAAAACTTATGAAAAAACATTTTGAAATGTCCATGATGGGTGAACTTACGTTCTTTCTAGGACTGCAAGTTCATCAATCACCCCGTGATATTTTCCTGAGTCAGTCGAAATATGCTCTTGAAATTTTAAACAAACATGAAATGCAAAACTGTGATACCTATGCCACACCTATGGCACATACCAAGAAACTGGATGCTGATTTGCATGAGAAATTAGTTGACCCTACCAAATACCGAAGTATTATTGGGTCACTCATGTATCTAACAGCCAGTAGACCTGATATTGTATTTGCTGTATATCTTTGCTCCCGTTATCAGTCGAGACCAACTGAAACTCACCTCTCTAAGGCTAAAAGAATCCTCCGATACATAAATGGAACCATTAATTTGGGGATCTGGTATCCGAAGGATTCTGGTTTTGAACTAATAGCATTTTCAGACGCTGATCACGCATGTTTCTTAGATTCTTAGAAAAGTATTTCAGGTGCTCTACAATTTCTTGGTGATAAACTAGTGTCATGGCAATCGAAGAAGCAGGATTGTACATCGTTGTCCTCAACCGAAGAAAAATATGTAGCCATGTCGGCGTGTTGTGCTCAAGTCATTTGGATGAGAACACAACTAAAATTTCTCTATTTCTAAAGTCGAGGGGGAGTGTCGTAATATTTCTTTCCAAACTTTTCCTTCAAGCTTAACCAAAATGGAAGTTATAGGCTGTGGATGAAAATGGTTGAGGTGGAGGGACTATTATTGTCAAAGTTTGAAACTTCTTTTCAACAAAAACACCTCACCTAATTTTCTTACTCATTTATTTCAAGCATTTAAGATTTCAACCACCTTCATCCACGCTCAAAATTCAAACCTCAAATCCGTGTTATAAACTTCAAATTTGTAAGTGTTTAAAGCTTCTTTGAGTAATTTTAAACATTGGTTTTTAATTGTATACAAATCCAACGGCTTGATTTCTTAGAAGTGATTTTAGTTTTTACGCGTATGCGTAAGATCTAGTAATCACTTTGGGTTGAGTTTGATGAAATGGGTAGTGTTTTCAATGTATAAATCATGCTTTATAACCTTTCTCATCAAGAAATTTCACCCAGAAACAGTTTTAATCATTTTTTCAAAATTAGGTTTTATGCGTGAGATTTGGGTATTCTTTATTGTGAGTGTTTAAAGATAATTAGAGGCTTGTAATATGCTTAATATGTGTTTAATTAACCAACAACATCTCTAAATATTACCAAGAAACAACAATTTGGTCAAAATTGAATTTAGAGTTTAAGTATTCAAACTTTTGGGTATTTTTAATTCATGAGGAGTTTGATGTTAAAACTTGTTGAAAGCAACTCACAATGCTTCTAAAACCTCCCAGAAATCATTTGGTGTAATTCCCATCTTTAAAATTCTTACGAGTAGGATTTGAGTTGTTAGGGTTTAACCTTTACGCATAAACTAATTCTACGCTTAACTGATTATAACTTGTGATGCCATGTGTGCTTGAAAGGGTTTAAATGAGGTGTTAATTTGAATGATATGATTGAATTATTTCAGGCTTCTACGCATACAAATTCAGAAAGGTTAAAATTGGATTCTACGCTTAAGGAATACCTTACGCGTATATGTTACATGAAAGAGAAATCTTACGCGTAACTCTTACGCGTAAGGGTCTACAAAGGGACTACGCGTATCCTGTGAAGGATATGCGTAAACTTGGAATCTTACGCATAAGGCTTACTCTTACAAGTAAACCTTACGCATAAGCTCCTAACCTACGCTTACGCGTAAGCTTTATGCTAAGGGTTTGTTCTGACGCGTAAGCTATCTTACGCCTATGGATGGCTCTTACGCATAAGCTTATGCCTACGCGTATATGTTAGTCAACCAGAAGGATTTGTTGATCCAGAGTTCCCTAATCACGTCTACAAACTGAACAAGGCTCTCTACGGTCTCAAACAAGCCCCCCGGGCGTGGTATGATAAGTTCTCATCCTTTCTCATATCTCATAATTTTGTCAAAGGATTGGTCGACCCAACACTGTTTATCCAATATCACGGGGAACACATTTTAATCGTTCAAATTTATGTGGATGACATAATTTTTGGGTCAACACATATAAAATACTCAAACGCTTTTTCAAAACTTATGAAAAAACATTTTGAAATGTCCATGATAGGTGAAATTACGTTCTTTCTAGGACTCCAAGTTTATCAATCACCCCGTGGTATTTTTCTGAGTCAGTCCAAATATGCTCTTGAAATTTTAAACAAACATTAAATGCAATACTGTGATACCTATGTCACACCTATGGCACATACCAAGAAACTGGATGCTGATTTGCATGAGAAATTAGTTGACCCTACCAAATACCGAAGTATTATTGGGTCACTCATGTATCTAACAGCCAGTAGACCTGATACTGTATTTGCTGTATATCTTTGATCCCGTTATCAGTCGAGACCAACTGAAACTCACCTCTCTAAGGCTAAAAGAATCCTCCGATACATCAAGGGAACCATTAATTTGGGGATCTGGTATCCGAAGGATTCTTGTTTTGAACTAATAGCATTTTCAGACGCTGATCACGCATGTTTCTTAGATTCTCGGAAAAGTATTTCAGGTGCTCTACAATTTCTTGGTGATAAACTAGTGTCATGGCAATCGAAGAAGCAGGATTGTGCATCGCTGTCCTCAACCGAAGCAGAATATGTAGCCATGTCGGCGTGTTGTGCTCAAGTCATTTGGATGAGAACACAACTCAAAGACTATGGTTACGTATTTGACAGAATCTCGACGTACTGCGACAATCGAAGTGCTATTGCGATCTCGTGCAAATCCGTCCAACATTCGAAGTCCAAGCACATCAATCTTCGATATCATTTCATAAAGGAGCACGTGGAAAAGGGTACCGTTGAATTATATTTTGTAGGTACTGAACACCAACTGGCGGACCTTCTCACCAAAGCCTTAGCTCCTGCTAGGTTTACTGAGTTGATCCACCGGATTGGTATGAGGTGTTTGACTCCAGAAGAACTGGACGAACTTTTGACACATTCTTAAAACCAGTCAAACACCAAAACATCTTTTGTAAATATTTTATCAAAAACAAAATAAAAAATTATAAAATTTCATAAAATACAAAAATATTCTTCTATCTAAAATTCTTTCAACATTGCAAGTACAATTCTTCCGTCAACACTTTACTCTTTCAAACAATTCAATATTTTTCTTGGTCAAGTGTTGAGGGGGAGAATGTAAATATTTTCTGTTTCATAAAACCTTGTACTTGCATGTTACCTTATATTGGTTGTATCTTTGATAATGTGGATTCGTTTCTTGTTTCAAAACACTCCTCGGACTCAAATCTATAAAATTTATCTATTTCTAAAGTCGAGGGGGAGTGTCGTAATGTTTCTTTCCAAACTTTTACTTCAAGCTTAACCAAAATGGAAGTTATGGGCTGTGGATGAAAATGGTTGAGGTGGAGGGACTATTATTGTCAAAGTTTGAAACTTCTTTTCAACAAAAACACCTCACCTAATTTTCTTACTCATTTATTTCAAGCATTTAAGATTTCAACCACCTTCATCCATGCTCAAAATTCAAACCTCAAATCCGTGTTATAAACTTCAAATTTGTAAGTGTTTAAAGCTTCTTTGAGTAATTTTAAACATTGGTTTTTAATTGTATACAAATCCAACGGCTTGATTTTTCTAGAAGTGATTTTAGTTTTTACGCGTATGCGTAAGATCTAGTAATCACTTTGGGTTGAGTTTGATGAAATGGGTAGTGTTTTCAATGTATAAATCATGCTTTATAACCTTTGTCATCAAGATATTTCACCCAGAAACAGTTTTAATAATTTTTTCAAAATTAGGGTTTATGCGTGAGATTTGGGTATTCTTTATTGTGAGTGTTTAAAGATAATTAGAGGCTTGTAATATGCTTAATATGTGTTTAATTAACCAACAACATCTCTAAATATTACCCAGAAACAACAATTTGGTGAAAATTGAATTTAGAGTTTAAGTATTCAAACTTTTGGGTATTTTTAATTCATGAGGAGTTTGATGTTAAAACTTGTTGAAAGCAACTCACAATGCTTCTAAGACCTCCCAGAAATCATTTGGTGTAATTCCCATGTTTAAAATTCTTACGAGTAGGACTTGAGTTGTTAGGGTTTAACCTTTACGCATAAACTAATTCTACGCTTAACTGATTATAACTTGTGATGCCATGTGTGCTTGAAAGGGTTTGAATGAGGTGTTAATTTGAATGATATGATTGAATTATTTCAGGCTTCTACGCGTACAAATTCAGAAAGGTTAAAATTGGATTCTACGCTTTAGGAATACCTTACGCGTATATGTTACACGAAAGAGAAATCTTACGCGTAAGGGTCTACAAAGGGACTACGCGTATCCTGTGAAGGATATGCGTAAACTTGGAATCTTACGCATACGGCTTACTCTTATGAGTAAACCTTACGCATAAGCTCCTAACCTACGCTTACGCGTAAGCTTTATGCTAAGGGTTTGTTCCGACGCGTAAGCTATCTTACGCCTATGGATGGCTCTTACGCATAAGCTTATGCCTACGCGTATGGTCACACTGTTTACGCATAAGCTTACAATCCTACGCTTAAGCCAAAATTTTTAACTTTACTTATGAAATGTTACGCGTATAAACTTGTAAATAAGGTACTCATAACGTCACAAGACCATAATGTCACTAATAAGCTATAATTGCTAAAATGTTGTGTGAATGAGTGAAACTTTGGTCTTTAACATTCAAAATTAATACTCACGGAACTTATCACATCAACTTTGGACTATTGGACAAACAAGTGACCTTGGACTCGTAACATTCATTAACATAACAAATTAAATAATTGGACAATAAAATCAACTTTTGACTAACATAATGTCTTTCGATATGTTGGTACTTTTGTCTCAATATCTTTCAGATCACGATATGGACATCACCGTGGAGAATGTTAACGCACCAAATGAGCTCACAATGGAAGAAATATTCCCTACTGGTTATAGTATGAAGCTTGGAAAGAACAATATCAAGGTTGATTTTGAGAATTTCACCTGCTATGAATCTTCATGTCGAATTTCTGTAGATATTCTCAAGTCTCATCCCTACAACAACATGCTTACAAACTCTGAAACTGTGCCGGAGATCTACATTCACCAATTTTGTCATACAATGAAAAAGGTGGATGGTCAAGATGCTGTCACGGTTACTCTAAATGATAAGCAGGTCATGGTCACTGTTGCTGATTTACGAGCAATTCTTCTGCTTCCTGCTATCCAGCCTGCTGAGTATGTGCCAATTCCAACTGAAGAGGCTACACTACAATTCATGGTCGACATTGGCTATGATGAAGCTGCAGGAATTATTACCAAGCATTCTTCAGTAGATTTAAAGAACATTCCTCAGCCTTGGAGAACTTTGTACATCATGATCGCCAAGTCTATTTCCGGAAGAGACAGCGGTCATGACCATCCTAAACTAATGCACCTACAAATCTTCTAGGGCATGGTCAACAAGATGCACATCGACTATGAAAGTCTGATTTGGGAAGACATGATGTCTCACCTCAAGAAGCCTGGCACAAAGGTTCCTTTCATCAGATACACGAAGTTGTTGATCCAGAAGATTCTCAGGAATAATCGGGACATTCCTTTGAGACTTGATGACCCCAACCATCATTCTGAGTTGTTTGAGGCTACATTAAATGTTGTTAGATTTAAAGGCTCATCAACAAAGAAACAAGGTATAGTACTGACTGACTGCCTTCTCACGGATGATATTAAAAGTCTTCCATCGTATTCACGATACCAAGAAGCAGTGACTTTAGGAAAAGTCTGTTTTATGGATGAAAAGTCTTCAGCCATTCCAGTCAAAAAGACCAGAAGATTAGGCAGTGCTGGAAGTGCATCAAGCACTGGGAGTGGCCTTAAGTATCCTAAGAGGAATCCTCCCCGTAAAAGAAAAGTTCCATCAAAGGGTGCCATTCCTAATCCTCAACCGGCACCTAAACTAGAGGACGAAGACTCCGAGGATACTGTGTCTGAAGAGGTGGTTCGTTATTCCGAAACTCCAACAGATGAAACAACCTCACTTAGGTCAGAGGATAAACCACTCAGTCCCAAAATCAGACAAGGGAAAAACTCCAGTTGCAGAGCAAGAAGAAGAAGAGAGTTCTGATGATGAACCAAAGGATGAGGAGAAAGACTACCACAAAACACTTAAGCATCTAAGGTTACAACATAATGCTACGGAATTTAATCTTCAACAAACTCGTGGCCCTGGAGGTTCCAGTGGTGGTGCACTAACCACACCAGTTCTTGATGCGGTTAATCGACCCGATAAGGGAACTGGTACCACCACTCACGAATCAATAGAGCAACATCAGCAAGAGGATGAAATCATTTTCGATTTTGAAGAAGAGGAAAAGGAGAAGGATGAAAAGATCACTGATGAAGATATTGAGGAAGCCGCTAGGGAAAGAGCTGAAGAAAAAGCTCGGGCTAAAGAGGAAGAGGCAAAAGCTCAAGAGGAAGCTGATAATTATCTACTAGATATTCCTGAGCACAACCCGGATGAAACCTCTGAGCCACCTAAAGACCCTGAGCCTTCTCATGAATCATCTTCATCAGATTCATCATCTATTCATCACAACCACCATCTAAAAGAGCTACCACCAGATCAACCTCCAAATCAGTCAAGAAACCAACCGATACTTGGGAATCACGTACCAAGAAAAAGATTGTCAAAGCTGTCAGACAAGCAAGGAAACGCAACGTTGTTAACAAGAAACTGAATCAGCTTGCGGACAGAGTCAATCTACTTCAGAATGTGATAAACGAGTTTTCGGAGGAAAGAGAACAGATCCAGCAGTTTCTCAATCGTGATATCCAAGGGGAAATGGACAAGAAGATTAGGGACTACACTCACAAGTTCCTTCTCGACACTGTCCCTAGAGTTACAAGAGAGATGTTCGCCAGAAAACTCTTTCCACATCTCATGTCATTTTTCAAACATACACTGGCAATTACCCCAGCAGTCATGGAAATCAAACCAGTCCCGTCTCCGGTTGTCTCCGATGCTGAATTGATCTTGAAGCTGGTAATGCAAATGTCTCAACGATCCGCAACTTTCACTTCTGACGAAGATAAACTTTTTGAGGCATTACTAGAATATCAACTCAATACATCGTGTAAAGAGTCGGCCAGTAAGGTTAAGCGACCAAGAGACGACGATGATGCAGACAAGGATTCTGAGACAAAACGCAAAAAGAAAACTGGCGAATCCTCATCTATGCCTCCACCACCCCCAAGGACCACCACCACCACAAGATCTCCACAACGACCTCCTGCTAGTGACAAACCTCAGGATTCTGAGTCTTCACCACTAAAAGAGAAAACTGGTGACCATTTCGAATACACCGGTGGTGATGACGAAGAGATTCCTGAGCCCCAACAATAGCCCTCATCAACACCATCAACCTAGCACCAATAAACATCATCCTCCAAGCCACATAAGAAAAAGTCTACTACAGTTGTACCTTGGTTGGATGAAGATGACACTGCAGAATACGAATGGTTCTCCAAGCTTGTTGATGCAACCCCTCAATTACCGGAAGGCCAAGAACCGATAGATGGTCGAACCATGGAGCATGTCAAGATCATTCAAGAGAAGTTTAAGGTGAAGAAGATGACAAAAGCAGAGCTAAAACGAATCAAGAACGATGCCTTTCAACTGCTTAAGGACAGCTCCGACAGTGCCATTGAAGTCGAATATCATCTCGACAACATAGCACGAGCTATGTCTAACAATATTGATTGGCTCAACCCTGAATCAAACATCGACTTCACCTGACCTGACAAGACTCCATACTACATCGACTGGACCAAGCCACTACCAACCATTGGTCAACCTGATCAACAAAGGATTCCCTACCAGTACTTCTTCAACAATGACATGGAATTTCTTCAACACGTTAGCGATGTTAGCAAGAAATACACTACCTCACTCACCTTCAACATCCCGCCAGCAGTCTTCTCCAATAATGTTACCATCGAGGAAGAAGCCACACGAATGTTCGTTGATAATGTGGTAAATTACGACCTCGATGCACTTTATGGAATTCATCATTGGCCTGAACGAAGAAGACTTTACTACAGAAGCTGCCAGGTACTCAAATCTAACAAAGAGGTGTACAGTGACCAACGGATCGTTGCTATAATGCATGTCAGCCTGTCTACTAAGTGGGACTACTCATTCCTGAAAGCAATCAAAGTCAAACATCAAGACGAACAAGAATATGATTTTACTGAAGCGGATTTTCTGAGATTGTCACTCAATGACATTGAAGACATGTATCTTGCTAAGGTACAAGGTCGAATGCAACAGTTCTCCACCAACATCCAGCTTCATTACATCAAGTCTTTGCTGATATTCATCAGAAGCATCGTTATCCAGGAATGTGTTGAAGACCTTCAACTTGCCGTGGAATCATACCAAAAACGTGTTAGTCTCACCAAACCACTGCTAAAATTTCCCGATATCAACCAACTTGCTCAGTACACCATCCTTAAGAAACCAAAATTTGGCGTAGTTTACCGTAGTGAACTTCACCATAATTTCTTCATGGCGTGCAATGAGCTTCAAAAGTTTGGTGATCACACTCGGAAGAAGGTTCGTGACGGGTTAGCATATCGGTTAAAGGAGATTCATGAAGGCATCGGGTCAAAGAAGCAGTGGAATTCTAGGGAAAAGAGGGATGTGAAGAAAATCATCACGAGGATTGATGAAAGGTTGTTTCATCATGATCAGATAAGGAATTTGGAGAGTTTCGTGGGTGGACGACAGAGTTTCTCTTTCACGGGGTATCAACGTCAAGAGAGAACTCCTGGTGTTATTGACGGATTGCCTGGTACTCCTTAATTTGTTTCCTTGATTGATATTTAGATATTTTGATCTGTATAATTGACTATGGCTTGTGCACACATAACAGTGTACAACCCGTACTTGTTATGAAAGGACCCTGTGGTACGCTTCAGTGCCACAATCCTATAAAAGGAGCGAAAGCTTCTTACTTTTGAGTAAAACTTATCTAAACTTTCATTTTTCAAAGTTTTGCTCAAAAGAACAAGTACTTCCCCTATGTTTTCAAAACCTCAAAAGTTAATATTACTTGTTGAGGGGGAGTATTTGCTAAAAATCTTTGTTCACAAATTGTTCTTCGTGGAAACTTCCCACAAAACTCAGAATGGTCATATTCGATATCAAAATTTCGTCAAAAATAACATTAATATGCCATTTTTTAGGGGGAGAAAAATTGTGTGATACAAATATGTCGGAATATGTGATTGAATCTTTGTGCTAAGACTTAACCCATGAATTGACGAGATCTAATTGTCATACATCGAAAAGATTTGTCTTCCAAGACTTATCCGAGTAGATTTTACCTCTTCGAGAAACTCTTGATAGACATGAACTTTGACGGGTTTGACAACCTTTTGAGGTTTGTCCACACCTTCAAGGTAGTTACTAGAGCTAGTTGTCACCTAAAAGCTAACAATGTAACTCTTTAACTATGCAATGTAACCGTGTCTCGCGGGGAATTGTCTATCTTGAGTCGATCAATTCAAAAGTGCGCGCTCTTCTCTCACCATGCAGATTTCTGTCAAAACACTTAAGCACGTGTGGAGGGGGAGTATTTCTGAAAATGATAAAACTCTCACAGTGTTACAAAATGTTTTTACTCATAAACACTTTGAGAGATTTTCAAGAAAATGGTTTTATGGAAACATAGGTTAATCATGGAGTTATAAGGTGACTAAGGTTAGGAATAACTGTCCTATGATCCGCCAGAGCCAGAGGGATCTACCCAAGGACACCACCAATAGTTAGAACTTAGAAGTCCTTAGGTATGATTATAAAAAGGAGAAAATGAGAATTGGAGAAAGAAGGAGTTGAAGAATTAAAAAGAAAAGTAATGAAAAGGGTGAAATGAAATAGCCCTCCAAATTATTCAACTTAGGGCAGACATCGGGTTCAATTCATATGCTACTGGCTGTCACTAGATGACACCGGTATTGAAGAATAAAGTCGTCATGTGGACCCAGTGACTCATGCACTAAACCTTCTTAGCCACTCAAGTTTCTCTCAACAGAAACTTGTTTCATTCTTACAGGGAACCCTACGTAAACTATCAACTTTCTCTTAGAGATTGCTGGTATTGAAGAAGGAGACCCCCTCCCTAGTCTCTGCTTAGGAAAACCAAAGCGCACTATTGAGTCTAGAGCCACGAGATTCATCAAAAGATCTCTTAGGAACACTCGACATTTCATCACTTGTCGTTCAACAATAAGGACGCAAGTGATACTAATCTAGAGTCCTACACAGATCTTAGCAATCTGTCGAGAACATTTATGATGGATTCACAACTGTGATCCTCAGTGATTGAATGGAACTCCAGCCAGGGTCAACATCAAACAGCCCTGACAGCAGGTCACTTCGCTAACTCCTTGTGGGTTACGCTTAGTGTTGTCTCAAACGGTGTACAGTCGTGGGGTGATGCTTCGGTGTAACTCAGCGACTCACCTGAACTGCAGGTGTACTTCGGTACATCGTGTTATCCTACTTGAGGGACTCCAGTTCAGGAACAGCCTTTGCTAGAATTAGAGATGTGTTTTCACACTATGCTGTTAACACTCTCGAAGTTCGAACTTGTAAGTCCTGGAAATCCCGCTAAGGAGATTTCTTTCAAGAATCGAGTCCTGAAAATGTGGGTCATTACTTGAACTTGTTCAATGTAATGCCAACTGTCCCTTATGGGATTCAGACAGCTGATACGCCCGACCAAGGTGAATGGAATTAAGACATTCATCAGAAGAACAATCGTAGTGATCAATTCTTTTAGAAACGGCCACAATGATCGATTGGTGTTTATCACTAACCAATTCTTATGTTTTCTTCTTATGGATGCTCCTAGGAGATGATCGTGCAGATTCTACACATGTTCATACCAACAACAACATTAGTTAAAGTTCTCTCGAAAGGCAACACAAAAGTCAGAATGATTCTTCGTCTAAGCCAAAGAATCTACAAAAGTTCAAAGACTAAAGAGAACTACACCGACACTGAAATCCAACGTCATATAGCGTGTGAGCATGTTGGAGAAGGACATGGAGACACCTGAGCAACGAAGTGGACCTGATGCAGATAACCACGACATAACATCACCATATCCACATCAGAACACAGAACAAAGATAAATGAAGACATCAAAGCTGAAAACTTCAAAGAAAAACAAGATCCTCACACTGGGGAGATTGTTAGAATCAAGGCACTTCTTCTCACAAGAAAGAAGAATGTCAGAAGACGTCAAAGCAACTATTACATCAGCACCAACAACGTTTCATGATTAGTAAAGTTATTAATTACCAACACTTAGGGGGAGATTGTTGGAATCACTCCTAAACTATATTTCAAGTGTTTGTAATTAACATGTAATAGGTTGCTTAATTAGGCTTTTATGTTAGTATTATTGGCAATGCTTATGTAGAAAGCCCATAAGCCTTGGCCCATATCCAATAAGGAAGGAAAGGGACTTGTAGTGTTGCCCTAGTCCCTTCTCCTATAAATAGACTTGTAAACCTTCATTTGAAGGTTGGTTGTTCACTTTAATCATATTCCTACGCCTAACCTTTGTCTCTCATTATATCGTGTGTGTTTATTTTGTTCAACCGATCACCTTCATCTTATTTCTTACATATTGATACTTGTGTTAACTTATGGTGACCTAACACATCTTAACTTAGGAACTAGTAAAATGAGATTTTACGACGACTTGATCCTATTCAAGTAGTCGTTATCACTCATTTTTAACTACCTTTTAGTTCTCCCCACTTACTATGCGTTATACCTATTGTGTGCATGTGTTTTACTGATTATAGAAACGACTAGGATAAGCATTTGCTAAGAGTGCAAAAATTGCACAATTTCTGAGAGGCTTCTGGTCTGCAGTAGTCGGATCCCAGAGCTATAACTAGCCGGATCCCTCCAAAGAGGGAACCGTGGGATCCGGGCAAACATATACCTGATACATATCATGTTTCATCAAACCTGTCCTCTAGATCACATCATTCTAGCTAAACATGACTCTTTAAGACTACTTAAGTCTTTCTTAAGCTCAGTAGGTCTCACACTCACTCGTGGCTAACATAGGATCAAATTCAAAGTGTTTTTGATTTATCAACTCATCAAAACTCACCATATTTCCGCTCCAATGCTCACACATTTTTTCTCACTTCTCAAAACACTCAACTTGATATTCCTATCAATTTTAGCAAATTGATCTTAGTCATTCTTACCCTAAAATAGGCTTAAAACAAGTTTTTAATTTCTTTGAATTTTTCTTTATTTTTTAGGAATTTTTTAAATTTCTCCTAAGTCATCATCTGATCTCTAGGATCAATTTCCATCATTTGTCATACTCAAATCAATGAGTATCATCCTTAAACATGTAGTTACACTATCAAAAGTCCACTTTCCTACCCAATACCATCATTAAGTATCCTCATTCTTTGTGGTTAGACATTTAAGTCACCTATCACTTAAGACATCTAAGGAAAGTCAAAACCTCAAGATTTATAGGCTTTAGGCCCTACAAGAGCATAATCACTTCACCATATTTCTGTCTGACAGACGGATCCCTGGTTTATAACCAGACGGATCCCTAGTGAGAGGGACCCATGGGATCTGTGTCTACAGAAAGCTTCTAGTCAGTTTTTCTTTCAAATTTAGACCATCTTTGGTAAACTAAACACCTTTAGTTACCATTTAATGATTCCCTAGAGCTGAACAACACCATAGTTGACCTTAGTGCATGCCTAATTCTCTTAGTGGCCAAGAATTTAATTCCTTAAATCAAATTCACCCTTTATAAACCAAACACTGTTGAGAGGTTAAGTCATCACTCTTACCACATTCCTAAAAATCAGTAGTTAGAGACTTCTATTGCATCCTCACCATCACTATGACTAAAGCATCTAGCAACAACTCTCCAACCAAAGGTTCATCCAAAAGGAATGTTCATATGATCCATGAGATATCATCACCCGTAAGAGGTCATCATGCTAGAATCCCACCTCAATAATCCCAATCAACAATTGCCAAGAGAACGGCAAGAATTAGTATTAGACCTCTTGGGTTAGAAAAGGGTTCATCAAACTCTAAACCAAACACACCAAGTTCTAGTAAAACGCCTAAGCCTTCATTCCTAGAACATAGACTACATTCCTTCACCGAACCCCTTTCTCATCCGAATCTCTATTCATTAGAGCACTCACCACCGAGAACTTCCCACTCACCAACCTTCTCGTTAAATAGGGAACCACCTACATCACCAAATTGTCCACCATTGGAGACAATGAACCACCAAGGAGTTGATCATATAGAGGACTTTCCATTACCACCACCTCCATTATTAGTGGAACCTTATCCTACATTGCTCAATGTACCTCCACCATCATTGGTAGAGCCTACTCAAAACATCCAATCTCCTCCGGTTCCTAAACAAGACAATAATTGCTCTAATTTTCTAATCACCCAAGGACTTGTTCAAGAAGTACGAAATGAGTTGCATTTTATGTTTAATCATCTTGTTGAACGATTGGACCAAATCAACAAGTCTACCCATCCTTAGATTCAAGCACTTTGATGCTTTTTAAGTTTTTGGTTACTTATTAAGAATTAGTAGAACATGTATTACATGGTTAAATCATTCTCTTAGTTTTAGAGATTTGTAGATAATTTCTCGTAGTTTTATTGAATGAATTTACATGTTTTATGCCATATTATCTTGAGTATATATTTTGTGCAAAGTGTCATATCTCACTTTGACGTTAACATCATTTTTTACATCACCATTGCTGTTTTAAGCTATCAGACAGACGGATCCCTCCAAGGAGGGAACCGTGGGATCCGTGCAACAGAAGACTTTCTTTCTACTAACTTGAGTCTTGTTTGCAGGAAATTATGCATTATATATTTGTTTTCTAACCTTTGTTTTGTAGATTTTCAATATACACATGAAGACTTTGACACCCTAAGCTAGGGGGAGCTTTATGTCAAAACAATACATTGCAAAATCATTTGCAATATAATCCTCATTTGGATTACATTTCATGACGTCCCTTTGCAAAGTTGCAATCATCAAGGGGGAGCATTACCGTCACAAAGACGAAACCATTTGCAAACATACTTGCAATGCATAAGCTTAAGTAGTTTTTTTTCGTACTTGACGCCCTCACAAAGGGATGGACTCGTCAAGGGGGAGTTAAGACGAGAACTCTTTCCGTCACTTGCTCTCTATATTTCTTTCTTATTACATGTTTTTTATTAAAACAATGTGTTAGTTTCTTTTCGACGCTCTTTTTGTTTCGACAAAAATGGGGAGAAGAGAGTAAAAACTCCAATTCAAACTTTTACGAATTTTAGTTTTTCCTTAAAATAATTTTATGTTTTGTCATCAACAAAAAGGAGAGGATTGTTAATACAAATAAGCCGTAAAAACGTTTATTTATATTTTACGATCTTCTAATGTTTTGTCGATAACAAACGTAAAATCATTTTAACGAAACAAATAAAATACGTAAATGTTTTGAGCCAATAGTTTACTAACACACTTACGTTTTCACATAAAACACTAAACAAATAAAAGTGGTTTTATGATTTAGTAATACATATGTACAACAACTAGTGTTTACATATTGGGCAAATATATACATAACTAGTATGTATTATAATGGGTAATATAATGGGTAGAAGTTTAAATATTTGACCCATTGACCAAATACATTGAATATAGTTGGGTAAAACCCGAAGTCCATGACCCATACCCATGGAGTATAACCCATAACCCATTGCATGAAATCATGCATAAGTCATAAATGGATATTATTCATGACCCATGGTTTTAACCCATGACCCATGGACTAGATGCATTGCATCTTGTAGATACATTGTATCTACTTGGATACCCATGGTCCAAAGTCTAGGACCCATGACCCATGACCCAAAACCCATGGGCAAAGAGGAGCGTCCCACGGATCCCCAAGATTATGTTGGTTTGTGGGAGTTAAAACCACACGTAAACGACTAGAAGTGTGTGAGCCTATGGGGGCACATACGTTAAACACGAGAGTACGTGTCGAACGTTTATTATATTGAATACGTTATACCCGATATGCATGCATGTATACCCGATCCAAAGACACGACCCATGGGCTGTTTAGGCTTTCTACTTGGGTCGGTTTTAATGATGCCTTGGGACTTGATATCACATGGACGATAGGATACAATGAGGTGTTTGTTTTGTTGCTTGTCAATCAAGAAAAAAGCCCAAGCCATATGTCAGCTTGTGTGTTATATAAACAAACACACCATCACCTATTTTTGTACGAATTACAAATATCCCTAAACTCCAAAAACTAATTCACATAAAACTATTATAATTCTCAATCGTTTGCCACATGGACGATTAAGTTTATTTGGTTTTAATTAATATCTAAACTTGCATCAACTATTTTATCCAAGTTGTTTAGGCTTAATTCAATCAGTGCTATCTTATTCCAAAGTTTCCTGGTCGAATTGTTTGGCAGCAATATATTGGGTTTTCTGTCGTGGAGGATATCGGACAAAAAAGGGTGTAAGATATCGGACAAGCTTTGTCCGATATCGGGTAATACTTGGGCAGTTCTTAGACAGCTCTAGTGGCTCTCGGGTAGAATAAATAGAAGGTGTTCTTGGTTTTATTTGTTCGTGGTATTCAAGTAATTCAAGGGTTGATTGATTTAAACGTTCTCGACTAGCATTTATCGAACGTACTTGGTTTAAGTGTTTGTGTGTGATACTCATAGAGGTATCTAATTTAGATACTCGGGGTTTCGTAATGGTTTTCTTGTCCGTTACACTTGCGTTCAAATAGCCACGAAAGGTTAGGTTTTCTTTTATCCCTTTTATTAATTAATTGTTTATTAATTACGTGGTTAACCTAATTGCGATTACTAGATCCTTATCCGCTGCGTACTCGTAGAGGTTAATGGTTAACTTAGTTCTAAAATCCCAACAGTGGCATCACGAGTTATATCGTTTTTGACATTATGGGTTACACGTTTCTTATTAATCAACATGTTTAAAAGGCTGCATGAAACCTAATTTAGTTTTTCGTTTTATTTTGTTTTGACAACTATATGCAATACTTGTCAAATTTTTAATAAAAAATAACTAGTCACACACAAATTAATTATATTGATAATTAGAATTAATTTGTTAATTTAAATTACATGTTAATTAGAATTACTTTGTTAATTGGAATTAAATTGTTAATTAGAATTACATGTTAATTAGAATTACTTGCTAATTAGAATTAAATGTTAATTAGAATTACATATTGTTTATTACAATACATAAAATTGCGTAATTACTTGTTAATTGAGATTACCATGCGTTTTAATGTGTTTTCCGGCCACAAGACCCACTCAATTGCTTTTGCGATGTATGGGGCGATCTAGGTATTGTATCCTAGTGACGGTCTTATGGTTCTTCGTTATGGGGAAGACTCGCAAGAGTACTCGGAACAATATGTGGTTATATATTGATGTTTATGTTTATATGTTTGTTAATTCCTATATGTGCATTATTACTTACTTTGACACCTAATTGTATGCAATATAGAATAATACATATCGTAACCATAACATTAATACTGGTCTTTATTTACACGCCTAAATAACATGCTCATTGTGACCTTCTATTTGATTCGTGGAAAATCGTTTTTGTAAAATAAAGTGACCTAATAAATGAAACACGTTTTCAAGAACTTAAAAACTAGAAGCTATGGACACTTGGGATGTATGACTCACCCACTAGAACAAACTCAAAAGCGGGTTCAAAGAGGTGCGCATAGTCACACTGAAAGGATGTCTAGGTTATTGCTTCAACGCTTACCTGATCCTCTGCCTCCGTATGCGTTCGATTAGAGCTACCGTGAACCATGATGATCACTACAGTGTCATTACCAAAAGTTTTTAAAATTAGTGTTACAAAGTTGTTTTGCATGCTTCTTTGTACACGACTTTTATCACATTTATATGTGCATACCTATTTTTTAATTTTAAGTCTATGCCATCCAACTATGAACACGTGCATTTGGATTGACTTCTCTGGTCAGACCTAAGGGCCTTTCCAACCCATGGTAATTATTTCTCACTGGTCAGACCTTTGGTTATTTTTACACGTTCATACTTGGTCGAATTATCTCGAGTTAGCTTGGTCAGACCTTGAACCCGAGCCATAAGATGAGAACTAAACATGCTTTTGACATTATTACTTGATACTAATGCCTTAAAAAGTCTCATAAATCTAAGAGTTGCATTTTGCAATTAACGCTCGTCGCTTACCTCTTGTCCTATTTTTTTATGCACTTGTCAGACCTATGGTAATTAAGTGGGGTTGCAAGATAGATCTTAGTCTTATTAGTAATTAATTGGGTAGTTAATTCTTTTAAGAATATAATTATCAAAAATACTAGAATTGAACTTTTATGTTCTGATTAAATTGTATTATTGCAACATAATTTGTAAACAAAGTTGTTTTTCTTTGAAAAACAAACTTAGTCTCTTTTCCTCGTAAGAAGAGTGAGACTTATTCATATCTTTTCTCCTTGGTTGACTAACTAAGATAGGATTACAAATTGATAAACTCGTTTATGATCTTTCATTACCCTTTTGTGGTCTAGAGTTAATTGAAAGATAGAATATTTTATGTAACTAGAAACATTGTGTTTAGAGCTACCAAAATAAATAACATCCTGCAATTGTCATGATGTATGAGTTTAAACCGCACAGAGTAAAGAAATTACTAGCATATTTTCTAGGTAATCTTCTTGGACTCTTATTATTCCTAAAGTGCTAATTACCCTTGGGGCTATGTAGACGATAAAGGAGGAATTGCATGCTAAAGATTCAAGTTAATTGAATAAAAGAATGGCTAGTCCATTGTCTGCATAAGTAGAAATTCATATACTCTGTTCAATACCTAAGTACATGCTACTCGTAGGCATTTGAAGAGAATAGGAAAGTATATATAAAACTGCTATATGCTTTCTACTGGAAATGTAACACTTACAATGTTGACAAATCCAGTGGGAGCAGTTGCATTTTATAACTGAAATATCATTCATGTAACGTTGTCAATTTCAGTGGAATTGTGGGATTTATTTCCTGTTAGTCACCCATATCATTTCAAACTAGCTTTGAAATAATCCATTACTTTCCGAATATGAACAACCATTGCTTAAAGGAAAATTGCATTTTATTTTATAAGATAACACGTTGCCTTCCTGCTGTCGCTTCCTAAAGCGTTATCTATAGAATAATAATCCACAATTTCTTATTACAGGTTATGGTTCTAAAACTACTTATGATATATATGACATTATCATATCGTTTGAACAATCAATCACGTGTTGTTTGTTTTCATAATATGATGTTGTACCTTTCACAAGTGGGAGAAATCTCAAAGTGTGTGCAAGGATCAACAATATTATTGGTATCTCTTGACCGCAAGGTAAAGGAAACTAATAATTCTACTAGGACTTAAACAAGTTAGATGTTTAATGCTCTACTACATGTAAATAAGAATTCTACTAGGACTTAAACACATGAGATGTTTATTGCCCTACTACATTCTAATAATGATTCTACTAGGACTTGAACACGTTAGATGTTTGTTGCCCTACTACATTGAAATGTCATAATATAGTGTAAAGATACTTTAACATTTGACTACATGTTTTAGTCAACATAATTATGGTTATATGATAATGATCATAATTCTGAAGTATAAAATTAACTTGAAATTACTATAGAACTCAATAGTTTGCGTTCATGATTACTTTTGTTAGTATAATTATGCTTACATGTTAAGACATAATTATAAAGTCCTTGAATTTATCAATGACTTATAACATAAAGTATATATAGTAAATGTGTTATGTCTTCTCGTTAACACATAAACATGAGGCTTTGAATTATTCAAAGACTGATAATGTATTATTGAAATGTTCTATTTTCTTGTTAACACATGAACATATAATCCTTGAATAGTTCTGTCTTCTTGTGAACACGTGAACATAAGGTTCTTGTATTGTTCAATGAATATACATTATTGCATGCACTTGGTTCGTAAATACTTTATATGCAATTTGGCTCGACCCAATTGACAAGTATTTGGTCAAAAAAGAATTAAGTTATCTATAGAATCTGATATAGTTTCACAATTCTAATAACTCATAGGATACCACTTAATTATGGTATGTCTAATGTGTTGAATCAGACCTTATTCACATAGTTTGGTTCATGATAGCTTTAATTTCTCTACCTCTAAAACATATCAAGGTTAGAAATTGCGTGTGTCATGGATACACTCAATATAGTTCAAACCTAGAAGGAATTCAAGACAACCCATAACTGAAAACCCTAATTCATTAGGGATTTGAGGTTTTACCACTCAAACTAGGGATGAGCATTTCGAACCGAATCCCGGAACCGAACCGGAACCGTACCGGTGCCGTACCGAAATGGTACCGATTCTTGAAAAACGGTACGGTACCGGGACTAAGAAATAAGGTGAAAAAAAATCGGAACCACTAATTCGGTACGGGACCGGTACCAAATCAGGAAATTCCCGAAAAAAAGTGGGGAAAACCCGATTTCTCGGTACCGGTACCGGTATCCGAATCCCGTTCGGTACGGTACCGGTACCACTAATTTGTGCTCGGGAAAAAATCGGTACCACTAATTCGGTACGGGATCGGTACGGGACCGGTACCGTGCTCATCCCTAACTCAAACCAATTGAATCATAAACCCTTTTGGTTTTTTGATTTTTCTACACTTCCTAGCTTAAAGATTGTAGTTTTGGTGTTCTTCCTAGCTTGACGAAACACAAAACTATTGCTAGAACTTTTTCTTAAAGAGTGATACTAAATTAGAGTTTTTCTTTGAACCCTAATTTGAGTTGTTGGAAGGAATTCCATTATGTCGTGATTTAAGTTCTGAATTTGTTAAAATCTTATGAAGTATTTTATTAACAAATCTAGAGATGAGAACTTAAAATGTATTTTTTGGTTCCCAATAAAGAACAATTTATTGTTGCTTAAATACTTAGTATTTAGAGAATTGTCTCTACTTACAAAAGTAAGTGGGAGTATATACATATCTCAAAGTTTTTTGAGAACAAAATACTTAACCTTCTAAAATTCACTTATTAATGTCATACTAAGGTTAAACATGAAAATGTTGACCGAAGTATAATGATTACTCTCATTCAGAAATCCGAAAGGATGCCTCATCACTTGAGTGATATTTTATATCAATGCTGAGGGATACAAGTTAGAAGTTGTAAATCAGCTAACTAATGAAATATATTATCACATCTTGAATCTGATAAATGTTTTAGAACTATGAATGATAAGATGCAGTCCTTAAAAGGCAAATCGAGTTTTGAGCTTGATTGTTACTTTGCCTAACAGTTAACCTATGAGGTTGGAATGAGTTTCTTTTGAAGAATGACTCACAAGGACAAAATTGTATACATATTAATGTTTGGCATTTAATAAGAAGTTTTTAATCATACTTAAGCAATTGACTGTGATTAAATTTTCTTATATAATACATGCATTAATTATGTAAAGATATTTAATTGTCATACATGTGATTTGTATGTTGAATATTACAATTAGATTTTATAAATCTTTCTTTATGATTACCTTTTGCGAGAACGGTGTGTAATCAAAAGGGTTATGAATCTATATTATCTTTATGTAGTATACAAAATTTGAGCAATCCATGTTTTGGATTGAATCGTGCATCTAAGAGTTGAGATCTTGAATTTAATAACAATAAGATTCTAATTGAATTAAGATAACTCTTGAGTACATCTTACATTGAGTTGGAGCATTGTGTTTTTCCTCTAAATTTATATGTTGAAGATATCATTCTATTTAAGCTAGATATTGATCCTTACGCTTGGAATAAAACTTCACTTGGAATTTAGGGAATAAAACATGTGAAAACGTAGAGGGGGGGGGGGGGGGTGAATACGTTTCCGTTTCAAACTTAAAACTTTTGTATCAATTATAGTATAAACCATTGCATTTGCTAATCTCGACGCGAGGATGCATTTAACGCATTACGGCATGTAAGGCCAACCCCTTAATATCACATAAGATTCCGCAAGATTAATGGTTCATTATAAATCAAGTTTCACCATTATTAGTCCGGTTGCTTTTTCTTGATCAAGCGTGTCATAATATGTAAAGTGTTAAATATAATTTATGACTATATGAAAGACCAAATATGTATCACAAACATAGACATCAACCACAATGTAATGCAAGAATAAACGTAAAGAGATAAGTAAAAGGATAGACAAACCAACACGAGGATTTATAGTGGTTCTGCTACAAGGACACCTTCCTTGCCCTACTCCACTCCCCGAGTCACCTACTCGAGAGTTCGTAATCACTACACCAACTCCTAATGGCAGAGAAGCCTTCACAACGTCGCTTACACCTTTTTCCGGTACAAAGCTAAATACCGAGTTCTTTCACACCAAGGCGAACCACACCTAACACAACGTCGCCTACCCTTTATACGATGCTAGGCTAACCACCGAGTTCTTTCACTCCAAGGTGAACCACACCTATCACAACGTCACCTACTCTTTATAAGCACCTAGTTCCATTACTATGGAGGAACTACTACCCAACACAACACAACACCTAATCCTAAGGAGATCCACTCCTTATTACAACACCATCAAGGATATCACCATCCTTGGACCCAATACTAATCTATCTTGTACATCGAATCACACCATATCAAATGTACACCTTAGGCACCTTTCACTAATGCCTTTGACTCGATCTCTAGGCACCCTTCACTAATGCCTTATGACTTGACTTCTATGATACCCGTTATGTTTTGTGGCCCAACATAACAAACCTTGTGTTTTATGGCACAAACACATAAACCATCTAGTCTAGTCATAGATACAAAAATATGATACTAGACAATATCCAACACAATGTGTCTAATGGATATGCATCCTAAACTAAACATCAAGGACACAAAGCATGATGTAATAAGTCTTCTATGAATGAAGATGACAAGTTTCCCAAGCTTGTTGTATAAGATCTTCATGTACTTGTATCTTGTGATTGGTGATCACTTCAGTAGGTAAGGATGCAAGATCTCTAAGCTTGCTATGGAGGATCACTTCGGGAGTATGCTTACAACAAATGAACGTTAGAAGCATTATGATCATATGAGATGAGGGTGGTTTACATGTTTCCTAATGATATAACTATCCTAGAAATGGTGGAGAGAAACTATGTGTGAAGGTGTGTCTTACAATGAAGAAATGGCTCTCTATTTATAGAAGAAAACTAGCCACTGTTCCCCGGATCCCACAGATCCCTCCCTTGAGGGATCCGTCCAGTGTATTACTGGGGATCCATGGGACGCTCCCTTTTACCCATGGGTTTTTTTGGTTATGGGTCATGGGTCATGGGTTACGGGTTGGTACATGGGTATTCTTTTAGATTCAATGTATCTAATGAGTACATTGTATCTAGTCAAGTGGGTATATGTTAATACCATGGGTTATGGATACGATCCATGGGTTTTGAGTGCCCACCAAGGGTACAATGTATCTAGACATTGGGTATAGGTCATAGACTTTGGGTTTTACCCAACTACATTCAATGTATTTGGTCAATGGGTCAAATACTTAAGTTTCTACCCATTTATATTACCCATTATAATACATACTAGTTATGTATATATTTACCCAATATGTAAACACTAGTTGTTATACATAAACTATTTAACTAAACATGTTTTAATGGTTTGTTGGGGGTTTGATCATAACGCAACATAACAAACATGTACGAACCTGTGTTGTAGCATACAAGGACTTGAGTCGTCGAGGGGTGTTGAGAGTATACTGAGACAAAATATAATTACAAGTAACTTATACATTTTACGTTATGTATTACAAGTTACATGTTTGTCATCAACAAAACAAATGAGAATGTATAGATTAAATATCGTAATATTTGCACTAACAATCTCCCCCTTTTTGATGATGACAAAATATATGTAAACATAATATATAGGTAAAATGTCAAAGTTACTTGTGTCCGTACTTCCTATACATTACTTTCTTCGTTTACACTCCTCTCCCCCTTTTTTTGAAACAAAAAGGGTGTGTCGTTTCTCCCAAGAATGGCGAGTTTGCATCATCCTTTGAGCTTGCACGTCTTGAAAAGGTGGTGATCTCGCCTTTAATAGGAACCTAGAGAATCACAAAAAAAAAAAAAAAAAAAAAAAAGATCCTTTGAATTATAACCATTATTGCCAACGGCTCAATGGATCAAATTTTTGAGGCTTAACCTACATCAAGGTTAGTGTTAAGAAGAAAAGAAAAAGGAAAAATATATGATGAGAAAGAAATCTCCCTTTTGTTGAAACATAAAGGAATTTTGAAGAATGAATGTGTGCATGCTCCCCCTTGACGGTTGCTCCCCCTTGTTAAAGGCGTCAAGTATTTTAGGAAGCCTAAGATGAAATTATTGCAAAATTTGCAATGTTTTAGCTTTGACGAAAAACTCCCCTTTATTGAGAGAGTCAAGTACTCCTAGTGTGTTTTGAAAATCTACAAAACAAAAAATTAGTGCAAAATTATATTCGTCCTTGGATGAGTAAGTCATATGATGCACTTTAGAAATGCTCGACGGAAGCTCCCCCTAGCTTGAAGGCATAAAGAAGAACCTACAAAAAAATAATGTAAAAGTTCATCCATAAATAGACGAGAATCCCATACACATCAAAGTGTATATATATGAACCTACAAAGAAAGGATTAGTGTCAAAAAGAGAATAATCCTACTACTTGCATCATCATGGTTGGTTTAGAGGTTGTAAGGTTTGTTCAAGGTAAGAAAAATATGCTTAGGGATGAGACGCATTTCATTACGAAATTCTCTTGGCTTTTGACAACATAGATGTTTGTGGAGGATGGTTGAGCGACCATGAATTGTAGTGGTAGTGAGACACTTGTAGGATGTGGTTGACACAAATAGGATGTTGTAGAACATGAGACATACTTCATCACGTAGTTCATGAACTAGACCTTTGGACACGTTGATAATGATAGAAATCATCATTATGACTTAGAGGTATGGAACTTGTGGTAGAGGTGATGAGAGGTATCAAGGTGAATCTTTGACTTGGTTGATGATTCAATAGACGCGGTAGACATGATGACTTTGTGAGTAGTGATCAAAGTGGAGTAAAATGGTTAGGATGATGCAAGATTAGGAACAAAAAATGTGAGAATGAACACAACTTGACTTGATGATGAAATCGATCATTGTCATCCTACAAGAATCCAAAAGAGTTAGTACAAAATGAAAACATTTATACAAATGGATATGTTGTTCACATAAAATCATGAAACGAAAAGAAAGAACACGTAAAGAATCATATAAATGCAACTCATTTATAAACATATAAGAAACTGATAATCCTAAGTGTTGAACAAGTGCTTGTGTGGAAAAAGGAAATTTGAAATGATTATTTAAAGAGATAATGTACCTACTGTTCCAAGGTTCCTCCAATTCCCTCACTAGAGGGATCCGGCTAGCTTAAGTCTAGGGATCCGGCTAACAGATGAGGTGAAAAAGATGTGATTAGGTTCTAGCAAGGTATAGCACCTATATATCCTAAGTTACTCAGTCTATTAAGTGTCTTATATGAAGATGGACTTGAATGATCAAGAGAGAATGATTGATGGTAGCTAATGATTGCCTTTTATGGAAAATGGGGCTTTATGAGCACCAGTGGATGATCAAAGATGACACTAAGAAATTTGAGAGTGTCAAGTGGTGTTAAATGATCCTAGAGATCAGATGATGACTTAAGAGAGATTTTGAGAATTCCTTAAAAATCATAAGAAATTAAAACCTAGTTTTTGGCCTATTTTGAGGTAAGGATGACTAAAATCAATTTGCTAAAATTGAGAGAAATATCAAACTAGGTGTTTTGAGATGAAAGAAACAATGTGTAAACATTGGAGTGGAAAGATGGTGAGTTTTGAAGTAATGATAAATCAAAAATACTTTGAATGTGATCCTAAATCATCCATGAGTGAATGTGAGATCAACTGAGCCTAAGGAAAGTTTAAGTGATCCTAATGTAGCATGTTTAACTAGTCCAATAAGGTCTAGAATGTTGGATTGATGCAAGGAGGCTAAAAAGGAACTTCTGTCCTCCCGGATCCCACAGATCCTTCAATTGAGGGATCCGTATAGTTACATCTAAGGGATCCGGCGTCAGATTTTCTTAACAGAATAGTTGCAGAATTTTGCTCTATGTTTCGAATTATGAAACTAATTATTTCTACAGTAAGTATACATGTATTCACATTAAGGAAAGCAAGGAGAGCATGTAGAGATAACATATAGGCAATCAAATGAGATCGAGCTCACAAATAACACAAAGGTTCAACAAATTTAACAAGCACTATTCAAGAAGCCCAAAATAGATTTACGGTCTAGATTAGTAAATCATTTACACTAACAATGACACGCAAGGTATGTGTCTAGAAAGAAAAGAGCACATAATGGTGTTCAAGACAAAAGAGTTGTGATGTGTTAGTTTAGGACAATCTAGTCATTACGGATGGTGATTAGCATACAATGAGCTTCGTCCATGAAGTCATGTAGCTCTTCTCGATCAAAGCAAGATAATCGCTTGATGAGGCAAGTGGTTGTGATTAAATAAAAAATTAATTTTACAACTTGTTTGATTAGTATTCCTAAGACAATGCAAAGTATTTCCATTGTAAACTTACTTTAGGAAAACATAGGAGTATAAATTTCTCAAGTGAGAGAATGAATATGAGACTATTACTAGCGGTGCTCAATTATGGCTAAACACGACCCTTTTTACGGGCGATTCCACATACCCAACTTCTCTCAAGGAATCAATTCAACCGTTAGGTCAAATTGAATTTCTAGTGCAATAAGTTCTCCAGTATTCATTCTCAAGTTAGGAAAATTTATATTCCTACAATGGCCTATCGAAGAGTAACAATGATGATACTTTGCTTCGTTTATATTAATATTATACTTGAAACAACTAAGGTGACGAAGGTGTCAAAGAATTAAAAGTTGTCCATATGGCGAACAAAAAAAAATGGTTGGATGAGCTAGTTCAACATATGTTGTTGGAAAGCTCGAGTTTGGACTTTCGGATATGAACAATTATATTTGTGTTGCAAAATAATTTACTTGAGTATATCGGATGAAATAATCAAGTTGTCAATCCTACTATGAAAAGGAAAACGGGAGAGTACATCATCAACACAAGTGTTGATCCGATGTACATTCTTGTTGTTTTTAGAAAACGATACAAGAAAATATGAAATCAAGAAATCATATAGGCACATAAAACATTTATGTTGCACACATGACAAACTCAATCAAAAAGCCATTTTAGTGTGTTATATGTTTTAAACATTTTTCAACTTATAAAACTAACATATTCGACACAACTAGATGTTATCCCAAACACTCTTTCAAGTAGCACATTGATTAGTAGAAAATTACTAAATTGACAAGCAAGAAAATAAATAGCAAGGTAAGGAAACCACATATGTTAATCAATCAAACAAGCACAAAATCTATTTGAGATCAGCTAATAATCAAGTAATGCAAGGGAAACAAATTATCATTTAGCATAGCATACGAAAGTTCTTTTTATCGCTTTGTGTTAAACATGTATACCAAGCTTGATTATTTTCCTTTATAAATATGATCAAAACCTTAATTTCAAAAGAGGACACATTGTTATTCAAAGATGAAAATATCTGTCTCCAATTAGATCAAAAGTTTGTGCAAAAGTTATGACCGAAAAATGACTTTCTATTATAAATCAATAATTCTATAAATTTTTGTTTTGAATCAGTTTATGAAATCATTTTTAAATGAAAGTAGACTCAGATACCTTTAAAACGATAGGTGGCACGACTTCTAACGACTTACGGTTAATTAGTTATGAATTTTTGAAATTAAGACAAAAACTGTCTTCTGTACCACGGATCCCACTGATCCCTTGCTTGAGGGATCCGTCTAGTGTAACCTAAGGGATCCGCAGATCTGACACAGAATTACAAAAATGTACGGTTTGACCCGACGAAAAGGTTTAACCTTTGTAGACTTTTTAGTGAAGTTATATTAACCATTTTTACCTTTATTCAAGCTTGATTAACAAGATATCTAACAACAAAACTTCAAAGAAAAAAAATCAACAAAACACTTTTCATATTATGCTTGACTTCACCAAAAATTTGATGTGAGGACCTTACTCGTTTTGAAAACCATTTGTTTTAAAAACTAGAGCCAACCCGCTCTGATACCAATTGTGAAAACGAAGGGGGGGGGTGAATATGTTTTCGTTTCAAACTTAAAACTTTTGTATCAATTATAGTATAAACCATTGCAGTTGCTAATCTCGACGCGAGGATGCATTTAACGCATTACGGCATGTAATGCCAACCCCTTAATATCACATAAGATTCCGCAAGATTAATGGTTCATTATAAATCAAGTTTTACCATTATTAGTCCGGTTGCTTTTTCTTGATCAAGCGTGTCATAATATGTAAATTGTTAAATATAGTTTATGACTATATGAAAGACCAAGTATGTATCACAAACATAGACATCAACCACAATGTAATGCAAGAATAAACTTAAAGCGATAAGTAAAAGGATAGACAAACCAACACGAGGATTTATAGTGGTTCGGCTACAAGGACACCTTCCTTGCCCTACTCTACTCCCCGAGTCACCTACTCGAGAGTTCGTAATCACTACACCAACTCCTAATGGCGGAGAAGCCTTCACAACGTCGCTTACACCTTTTTCCGGTACAAAGCTAAATACCGAGTTCTTTCACACCAAGGCGAACCACACCTAACACAACGTCGCCAACCCTTTATACGGTGCTAGGCTAACCACCGAGTTCTTTCACTCCAAGCTGAACCACACCTATCACAACGTCGCCTACCCTTTATTAGGTACTAGGCTTACCACCTAGTTCCATTACTATGGAGGAACTACTACCCAACACAACACAACACCTAATCCTAAGGGGATCCACTCCTTATTACAACAGCATCAAGGATATCACCATCCTTGGACCCAATACTAATCTATCTTGTACATTGAATCATACCATACCGAATGTACACCTTAGGCACCTTTCACTAATGCCTTTGACTCGATCTCTAGGCACCCTTCACTAATGCCTTATGACTTGACTTCTATGATACCCGTTATGTTTTGTGGCCCAACATAACAAACCATGTGTTTTATGGCACAAACACATAAACCATCTAGTCTAGTCATAGATACAAAAATATGATACTAGACAATATCCAAGACAATGTGTCTAATGGATATGAATCCTAAACTAAACATCAAGGACACAAAGCATGATGTAATTAGTCTTCTATGAATGAAGATGACAAGTTTCCCAAGCTTGTTGTATAAGATCTTTGATGAGTGTCTAAATACTCATCATTTTTATACCATTTAAACTGCAAAATCATCTGAAAACACTCAGAAACACATCAAAATGATAAAAATGTCACAAATCAGTGTTTTATGTGTTTCAAATGCAAAAATATCAAAATCAGATGAAAAACATATCAAATTTGCAAAAATTGCAGTTTTAGTCCCCCAAGTTTCTAAAATTGTCAAAAATAGTCCCTGAGTCAAAATTTCAAAAGAAAAGTCACCAAAGGTCCTTTTTAAATCATAAGTTGTCAAATTTAGTCCTTTGGTGAAAAATATAAAAAGTTTGAGAAAATTGCAAAAGTGGTCCTTCAAGTTTGAAATTTGGCAGAAATGGCCCCTGGAAAATTGCAAAATGGCAAGTTTGGTCCTTGTACTTTTGAAGATTGTCACTTTTAACCCTTGGATCAACTTTGATGAATTGACAGGTTTGGTCCTTGCAATTTTCAGAATTTACAAAATAGTCCTTGTATTAATCCATGTGCCTTTGGACCTTTGCACCATTTTGGACCCTTTCACACCATTTTGGCCTGCCTTTACCTATTGGACCCCTGCCACTTTACCTTTTTGACCCCTTTGATTATTAATACACCCCTGCCTGGTCAGTCAACCCTTTGGTCAAATAAAACCCACTTGGCGCCAAGACCTTCTTCCTCTCCAACTGCTCTGCACACTCTCCACACAACCCATCCCCCCTCCTCTCTTTTCCACACCCTTGTCCCCCCACCTCATCACAACTCCAAATAACATTAAATGCATCTTTTTCCTCTTTACTCAACCCCTCCACCTGTCAAATAACCTTTTCCCGCCAAATTTAATCTTTGGCCACAAATCACTTATGTGATCCAAAAAGTCAATTATACAGCTGGGAAATGCTCAGAAGGAGAGAGAAAGAAAGATGGGTATAAAAGAAATGAGAAGGAAGCAGGCATGGGGGGTAGATAGTAGTTTTCAAATTTCCTTTAATGTCGTTTTTCTTATTCAATGTCTTAATCTAGTTTAAAACCTGTAATTTTGTATTCCTATGATCCAAACTCAAGTTAATGTACCACTGTGATTTGTTTTAAAGATTAAATTCAAGTTTGGTTAAAGTTTCATATTTCATGGTTACTGTTGAACATTTCCATTTCAAATTCTTAGGTAATAGCTTTAGTTAGCTTATTTATAAGCTCAAACAATTTTAGTTAAGCTAATTTTAGCTTTTGTTAAGCTTTAAAAATCAGTTTCAAACATTTTGTGAAAAAGTCAACGAAAGTCAACTGTCATGCTCAATTTGAATTGGAAGCTCATTTGGGGTGATGCAGTGGTAAAATTGGATTGGAATGGGTTTGAAACAGAATAGTTTAGGTTGGTCTTTGGGTTCTGTTTAGCCTGCAATCAGTTGGAAACTTGTGAGTTTTGATTGTCTCCTTTTCATTTTTATTCAAAATTGCATACTGTTCTTGTATGAATTTCTGTGATTACCAGTAGTCTAAATTAGTGTATCCAGTTGTATTTAAGATATTTAAGTGTAGCTTGATCATTGGTCTTGAGCTGTTTAGTAGTTTAAGTAATTGTATTTGTAAATCATGTTTCAAAGGGGTGTTTGGAATTGCTTCCAAACCTGCCTTTAAGGTTGGTGCAGTGGTTAGTTTCCATTGTTTCACACTTGTGTAGCTAGTTCATGCTTATATCTGTCTTCAATGTGAGTTTGCAACTCAAAAAAGTCAAACCCACATGAAACTTGCCTTATGGTTTATCTGTTACTATTTTGCCATCTCAAAATCTTGTTTTATGTTTAAAGTACTTAGACATAGCTTGCATTAACACTACTTCACCATTTAACATCAAAAGCAATCAGTCATTGGGGATCAAAACTCACCCAAGTCAAACATACCTTCTGTTTTTAGAAAGTCAACATCAGGTCTGCATTGAAATTGTGCAGACATTGCAGATCATGCACAGATCTCATTAAAGCTTTTGAGGTTCTAAAATTTTGGTTACAAGTAGTTCACTAGGAGGTCTTTAATACCTAGTATCTGTTTTAAGCTCAAGCCCTCTGGTTGAGCTTCTGCATAAGCCCAAAATAGGCCCCTTTTGCCCTGTTCTGAAACTCAGCATAAGCTGAGTTTTCTCAGCTTATGCAAGCCCTTGCACAGAGCTTAGTTTAGCTCCCCTAGGTCTCAAATTTGGTTTACAAGATCTCACCTAGGTCTAGTATAGGTTCCAAGTTATTATTTCTAGTTTGCAGCTTATTTAGGTGCTTAATTTCTTGCTTAAAGTAGCCCCCTTCACTGTTTTCTGCATTAATCTCAGTTACTCAAATCTTAGCAACCTTGCAATTCAGTGGTTTAACTTGTTGATTCTTGTTTCTTTTGAGTTATTTTAGCTTATTAGAACTTCCCTATCAGTTTGGTACCTTTTGGTGTTGTTTTAGCTTATCAAAGTGCTTATTTTTGAGCACTTTCCATATCAGTTGCTTAATCCTCCAAACAAGCCCATGTTTTTCCATTTTTCCTAGCTTCCTAGTATTATTTTAGAGTTATCTTGAATTTTTCAGATTTTTCCAAAGTGTTTTGCTATTTTTCTTAATTTAATTTAGTTTTTAATCCTTTTTAATTAGCTTTAAATACAAATAATTAAGAAAAGTCTCAAAAAAATAATTTTTCATTTTTCTTAAGTTTAGATAAATGTAAAAAGCTTAAAAAGTATTTTTCCCTATTTTTCTCCTTTTATTTGGTATTTTTAATAATTTAAATTAGTTTTAAATAGTTTTAAATTAATAATAAATACATAAAAAGTCTAAAAAATATCTTTTCTGTTTTAAAATTAGTTTTATCATATTTTAGATTTTTCTAAGTCTTAACTTTATTTTTCTAGTCTTATTTCATATTTTCTTTTATTTTAGAGTATTATTAAATAGTTTAAATTAGTTTTTAATTAATAATAATTACATAAATAGTAGTAAAAATAATTTTCTTTTTCTATAAATTTTCTTTTATCATTAGGATTGTAAAAATGTATTTTTCATATTTTTAGGATTTATCTTGTGTAATTTTCACTTTTTATTTAGTACGTCTACGTATTTTTTAATTTAAACGTAAGTTTTAAGTTTTCAGTTTTAAACGTTCATCACTTTAAATATAGTGATAGCGTTTATTTAATATCTTTTATCTTTTTAATTTTCTTAATTTGCATTTAAGTCGCTTTTATTTGTTAACCTTTTTCAGTAGTGTAATATTCAAATCTAATCCTTTCTGATCGCTATCATTAGTGATCATTCTACCGTCTGAATCAGTGTTTACACACCATTGAGTCTCCGTGGGACATAACGACCCGGGGAAACACTATACTCCCCAGATCTTCATTGCATTCGTTTCCAGACTGTTTTAAGTTTGTTACGGTCGGCCATTCACAAGTGGTCGGCTTGAGTGATAAAACTTGACGGTTTGGAGCGGATCAAAATTTTGGCGCCGCTGCCGGGGAGGCTTTAGCGTGTGTTTAGCCATTTTCAGACCCACTCTTGCACATATCCCATCCTTTGTAAAAAGTTTTTGTAAAGTTATCAGAAAATCCAAAAATATTTTCATTCTTTGTTTTTATAGCCTGTTTTTCAAAAATCCAAAAATATTCATCCTTTATCCTCCAATCTGTTTAATTCTACATTTCTTTATCCTCAAACCTGTTTAATTCTCCATTCCTTATCTTCTATAACCGTTTAATTCTTCATCTCTTATCCCTCTTATCCGTTTAATTCTTGATGTCATGGTATTTGACATGTTCCTGGTGTGGAGGTCCATTTAACGGTGGAAATTGTCGGCGATGTACCAATGTGGGTTTCGGAGACAAGTTTGTCGGTAATCTCGATCCCATTTCAAATGAAACACCCGATTTTTCCTACCTACCTCCACAACCCCAATACGAATCCTACTCATGCGAGTATTGTGGGAATGATTCTCATTACGGTTTTGATTGTCCACCACGGGTCCCGCTTGTCTATGAGCCGGAACCATGTTACAATCAGAACTTTGGTGAAAGTCATTTTCCCAATTATCTCTGTGGTGAGAATTGCGGGGGTCCTCATGAGACTTTTGAATGTCAGCCGATGAATCCATATTTTCAAAATTCCAATTCTCCCGGTTTTGACAATTTCCAACCCCCACAGTATTCCATCAGTCATCAGACTTCTGAGTCTTCTCAGCATTTCAATGATTACGAGGAATGTAATCTTCCTCAAAGTTCTGAAGAAATACGCATTCTAAAGAAACTACAAATGAAAAGAATGGTGTGTAAGCTTCAGCAGATGAATATCAGAATCAGATATGATGACGATGATGATGAGGATAGTATTCAAATGAGGGAATACTATGATTGTGACGAGGAGAGTGTTATTCCTTGGAAAGATATCATTTCTCAACTCCCTCAGTCTATTGCTATCACACCTATCTTACCTTTTATTGCTGCCAAAGACTCTCTCATAATGGGGGACGAGCCTTCTAGCACTATTCCAGAAATGGAATCATCTAGTGTTGAGAGCCTTGTTCCAACCCCAAGTGAGTCCGAGGTTATCTCCAGTAATATGTGTGATGAGCCTCTTAATGATGATTCTTCTCCTCCTCTTGACATTCCATATGATCATGTCGAGATGTTCTCCGATTCTGATAACGATTGTACTTCGTTTGACGATTCTTTATCCTATGGAGATATCGATTATGTCGAGGAGCTACCTTCTGAGCTAGTTAGCTTAGAAGAAGTGAGAAATTCTGATAATCTGGAAATTGAGGACGAGATACTTCGTGAACAATTGTTCAATGTACATCTCCTCGTTTCTAAGATCGAATCATTTTGTGCTAAGTCAGCTTCATCTCCTATCCCCGTTGTGGATAGTGACTCTACATTGGACAAGCCCGAGCTTGAGGCTTTTTCCAATGATTTCCTTCATGAAGAGTTCTCCGGTGAACTCTCTCATGACATATCTCCTCCGGAATATGATCATTTCTATTTTGATCTTGAGGATGATATTGGCTCGGAGGAAGGTTTACTCTATCATAAGAGTTTGCTTATTGATGATACTACCTTTACCCTTCCTCCAGATATGTCTACATTTGAGGATGACGAATGGATCTTGATTGTTATCAACATCTTTCTTCCATTCCTCACTTATGATGTGACTTCCTCTCTTCTTCACTCCTTCGGGAGTGAGGACACTATCTTTGACCCCGGCATTTTCATTTACCATCTGTGAGCCGGGTCTGTGTCTGTCTCTTGATATCTCATCGGTGTGGAACTTTCACGTGCTTCAAATGTTTGTTCAAACATCTTGAATGAAAGTCCGATGGAGATTGTTTCTTCCACTTTGCTTCCCCATGAACCAATGAATTCGGGGTCGAGTCAAGCTAGCGACTCGGTAATCAAAAACAGTAGCTAAACATGGGTTTTCACCCGTGTGTACCACCTTAGTGTGGGGGAGTGCCCCACATATTATATATATATATATCTAAAAAAAAAAAAAAAAAAAAAAAAAAAAAAAAAAAAAAATCTTTCTAAATAATGGCCGTAGTATTTCCCTTTTACGTTCTTTGTTTCGGCATAACCGCCGGTACTTTGAATATTGAGGGCAATATTCATTTCTAAGTGTGGGGGGGAATTCTCACGAATTTTATCATATAATTATACCAATTCCCCCGTTTTTGGCCAAAATTTTTTTTGGAGTAAGTGTTTTACACTTACTCAATTGGTTATCAGTCCGCCATGTTTGATAAACAAAAGGATTGGCTAATCCAGGAGCAAACGGCTCTTGGTAAAGATATATCAAATCCGTTTATATGGCTTGCAATTTGCCCAAAATTGTATGGTATTCAGCTCACCATATCCTAAAAAGTGAAGAGTTGGCTAGCCCGCAAGATTATGGCTTGTGGTAAAGGCAGTGGAAAAACCATAATTGGTAATCGACTCACCAAAGATAATATTGATAATTTATCTAAGAGTTGGCTAGTCCAGAGCAAACGGCTACTGGTAAAGACAAAATCAAATCCGTTGGAAGCTGGTGGTTTGCTCAAAATCACATGGTTATCGGTGTACCATGGTTCTTACTTGAACTGAAACATTTGGCTACTCCAGAAGTAATGGCTTTTGGTAAAGAGATTAAAATCCATTATGTTTTCTCAAATCATTGCTAGGGACTAGCAATATCTCAGTGTGGGGGATTGATGAGTGTCTAAATACTCATCATTTTTATACCATTTAAACTGCAAAATCATCTGAAAACACTCAGAAACACATCAAAATGATAAAAATGTCACAAATCAGTGTTTTATGTGTTTCAAATGCAAAAATATCAAAATCAGATGAAAAACATATCAAATTTGCAAAAATTGCAGTTTTAGTCCCCCAAGTTTCTAAAATTGTCAAAAATAGTCCCTGAGTCAAAATTTCAAAAGAAAAGTCACCAAAGGTCCTTTTTAAATCATAAGTTGTCAAATTTAGTCCTTTGGTGAAAAATATAAAAAGTTTGAGAAAATTGCAAAAGTGGTCCTTCAAGTTTGAAATTTGGCAGAAATGGCCCCTGGAAAATTGCAAAATGGCAAGTTTGGTCCTTGTACTTTTGAAGATTGTCACTTTTAACCCTTGGATCAACTTTGATGAATTGACAGGTTTGGTCCTTGCAATTTTCAGAATTTACAAAATAGTCCTTGTATTAATCCATGTGCCTTTGGACCTTTGCACCATTTTGGACCCTTTCACACCATTTTGGCCTGCCTTTACCTATTGGACCCCTGCCACTTTACCTTTTTGACCCCTTTGATTATTAATACACCCCTGCCTGGTCAGTCAACCCTTTGGTCAAATAAAACCCACTTGGCGCCAAGACCTTCTTCCTCTCCAACTGCTCTGCACACTCTCCACACAACCCATCCCCCCTCCTCTCTTTTCCACACCCTTGTCCCCCCACCTCATCACAACTCCAAATAACATTAAATGCATCTTTTTCCTCTTTACTCAACCCCTCCACCTGTCAAATAACCTTTTCCCGCCAAATTTAATCTTTGGCCACAAATCACTTATGTGATCCAAAAAGTCAATTATACAGCTGGGAAATGCTCAGAAGGAGAGAGAAAGAAAGATGGGTATAAAAGAAATGAGAAGGAAGCAGGCATGGGGGGTAGATAGTAGTTTTCAAATTTCCTTTAATGTCGTTTTTCTTATTCAATGTCTTAATCTAGTTTAAAACCTGTAATTTTGTATTCCTATGATCCAAACTCAAGTTAATGTACCACTGTGATTTGTTTTAAAGATTAAATTCAAGTTTGGTTAAAGTTTCATATTTCATGGTTACTGTTGAACATTTCCATTTCAAATTCTTAGGTAATAGCTTTAGTTAGCTTATTTATAAGCTCAAACAATTTTAGTTAAGCTAATTTTAGCTTTTGTTAAGCTTTAAAAATCAGTTTCAAACATTTTGTGAAAAAGTCAACGAAAGTCAACTGTCATGCTCAATTTGAATTGGAAGCTCATTTGGGGTGATGCAGTGGTAAAATTGGATTGGAATGGGTTTGAAACAGAATAGTTTAGGTTGGTCTTTGGGTTCTGTTTAGCCTGCAATCAGTTGGAAACTTGTGAGTTTTGATTGTCTCCTTTTCATTTTTATTCAAAATTGCATACTGTTCTTGTATGAATTTCTGTGATTACCAGTAGTCTAAATTAGTGTATCCAGTTGTATTTAAGATATTTAAGTGTAGCTTGATCATTGGTCTTGAGCTGTTTAGTAGTTTAAGTAATTGTATTTGTAAATCATGTTTCAAAGGGGTGTTTGGAATTGCTTCCAAACCTGCCTTTAAGGTTGGTGCAGTGGTTAGTTTCCATTGTTTCACACTTGTGTAGCTAGTTCATGCTTATATCTGTCTTCAATGTGAGTTTGCAACTCAAAAAAGTCAAACCCACATGAAACTTGCCTTATGGTTTATCTGTTACTATTTTGCCATCTCAAAATCTTGTTTTATGTTTAAAGTACTTAGACATAGCTTGCATTAACACTACTTCACCATTTAACATCAAAAGCAATCAGTCATTGGGGATCAAAACTCACCCAAGTCAAACATACCTTCTGTTTTTAGAAAGTCAACATCAGGTCTGCATTGAAATTGTGCAGACATTGCAGATCATGCACAGATCTCATTAAAGCTTTTGAGGTTCTAAAATTTTGGTTACAAGTAGTTCACTAGGAGGTCTTTAATACCTAGTATCTGTTTTAAGCTCAAGCCCTCTGGTTGAGCTTCTGCATAAGCCCAAAATAGGCCCCTTTTGCCCTGTTCTGAAACTCAGCATAAGCTGAGTTTTCTCAGCTTATGCAAGCCCTTGCACAGAGCTTAGTTTAGCTCCCCTAGGTCTCAAATTTGGTTTACAAGATCTCACCTAGGTCTAGTATAGGTTCCAAGTTATTATTTCTAGTTTGCAGCTTATTTAGGTGCTTAATTTCTTGCTTAAAGTAGCCCCCTTCACTGTTTTCTGCATTAATCTCAGTTACTCAAATCTTAGCAACCTTGCAATTCAGTGGTTTAACTTGTTGATTCTTGTTTCTTTTGAGTTATTTTAGCTTATTAGAACTTCCCTATCAGTTTGGTACCTTTTGGTGTTGTTTTAGCTTATCAAAGTGCTTATTTTTGAGCACTTTCCATATCAGTTGCTTAATCCTCCAAACAAGCCCATGTTTTTCCATTTTTCCTAGCTTCCTAGTATTATTTTAGAGTTATCTTGAATTTTTCAGATTTTTCCAAAGTGTTTTGCTATTTTTCTTAATTTAATTTAGTTTTTAATCCTTTTTAATTAGCTTTAAATACAAATAATTAAGAAAAGTCTCAAAAAAATAATTTTTCATTTTTCTTAAGTTTAGATAAATGTAAAAAGCTTAAAAAGTATTTTTCCCTATTTTTCTCCTTTTATTTGGTATTTTTAATAATTTAAATTAGTTTTAAATAGTTTTAAATTAATAATAAATACATAAAAAGTCTAAAAAATATCTTTTCTGTTTTAAAATTAGTTTTATCATATTTTAGATTTTTCTAAGTCTTAACTTTATTTTTCTAGTCTTATTTCATATTTTCTTTTATTTTAGAGTATTATTAAATAGTTTAAATTAGTTTTTAATTAATAATAATTACATAAATAGTAGTAAAAATAATTTTCTTTTTCTATAAATTTTCTTTTATCATTAGGATTGTAAAAATGTATTTTTCATATTTTTAGGATTTATCTTGTGTAATTTTCACTTTTTATTTAGTACGTCTACGTATTTTTTAATTTAAACGTAAGTTTTAAGTTTTCAGTTTTAAACGTTCATCACTTTAAATATAGTGATAGCGTTTATTTAATATCTTTTATCTTTTTAATTTTCTTAATTTGCATTTAAGTCGCTTTTATTTGTTAACCTTTTTCAGTAGTGTAATATTCAAATCTAATCCTTTCTGATCGCTATCATTAGTGATCATTCTACCGTCTGAATCAGTGTTTACACACCATTGAGTCTCCGTGGGACATAACGACCCGGGAATTCACTATATTCTCTGATCTTCATTTGCATTTGTGTCTGAGCAGTTTTAAGTCTGTTTGACTTGACTGTTCGGACGCAATCAATCTTCATGTACTTGTATCTTGTGATTGGTGATCACTTCAGTAGGTAAGGATGCAAGATCTCTAAGCTTGCTATGGAGGATCACTTCGGGAGTATGCTTACAACAAATGAAAGTTAGAAGCATTATGATCATATGAGATGAGGGTGGTTTACATGTTTCCTAATGATCTAACTATCCTAGAAATAGTGGAGAGAAACTATGTGTGAAGGTGTGTCTTACAATAAAGAAATGGCTCTCTATTTATAGAAGAAAATTAGCCACTGTTCCCCGGATCCCACGGATCCCTCCCTTGAAGAATCCGTCCAGTGTATTACTGGGGATCCGTGGGATGCACCCTTTTACACATGGGTTTTATTGGTTATGGGTCATGGGTCACGGGTTATGGGTTGGTCCATGGGTATTCTTTTAGATTCAATGTATCTAATGAGTACATTGTATCTAGTCAAGTGGTTATGGGTCAATACCATGGGTTATGGATATGATCCATGGGTTTTGAGTGCCCACCAAGGGTACAATGTATCTAGACATTGGGTATGGGTCATGGACTTTGGGTTTTACCCAACTACATTCAATGTATTTGGTCAATGAGTCAAATACTTAAGTTTCTACCCATTTATATTACCCATTATAATACATACTAGTTATGTATATATTTACCCAATATGTAAACACTAGTTGTTATACATAAACTATTTAACTAAACATGTTTTAATGGTTTGTTGGGGGTGTTAATACAAATAAGCCGTAAAAACGTTTATTTATATTTTACGATCTTCTAATGTTTTTTCGATAACAAACGTAAAATCATTTTAACGAAACAAATAAAATACGTAAATGGTTTGAACTAATAGTTTCTAACATATTCACATTTTCACATAAAACACTAAAACAAGTATAAGTGATTTTATGATTTAATATTACATATGTACAACAACTAGTGTTTACATATTTGGGTAAAATATACACATAACTAGTATGTAGTATATTGGGTAATATAAATGGGTAGAAACTTAAGTATCATAACCCATTGGTAAAATACATTGAATGTAGTTGGGTACAACCCAAAGCCCATGACCCATCGAGCTTGACCCATAACCCATTGCATGACATCATGCTTATATCATACATGGATAATATCCATAACCCATGGATCAACCCATACCCAAGTGACTAAGTGCATTGCACTAAAGAGATACATTGTATCTAGCTAAAGATCCATGGATCAACCCATGACCCATGACCAATAACCAAAATACCCATGGGTAAAAGGGAGCGTCCCACGGATCCCTAGCTTTACGCTAGACGGATCCCTTGTGGAAGGGATCCGTGGGATCCGGGGATCAGTAGATTTCTTCTTCTATAAATAGTGAGCCATTTCTTCATTGTTTCTCACCCCTTTCTAACAAACTTTCTCCCTGAGTTTAAAACTCACTAACCTCAGATCCAAGAGATCTATGTTTGTAGTTTTGTATTTGTGTGATCTTTTAGGTTCCTCTTAAAGGCAAGATCACCACCTTCGAAGTCGAGCAAGCTCAAGTCCATGAGTTGCCATGCTTCCTCATCATCAAGGGTACTGAAGTCTTCTTGTTGATGATTCCTTTCTTTCTTCAAAGAAGTGTAGTTTTGAAGACATTAGTGAAAGATGTCTCAAGAGTCAAGACGAAGATATTAGTGAAGGGTATCTATCGTCTATATCATAAGCACTTGTGGTAAGTGCTTAGAAGTCAAGATTAGAAGCATTAGTGAAAGGTGCTTAGAAGTCACGACTAGAAGAATTAGTGAAAGGTGCTTAGAAGTCAAGACACAAGACATTAGTAGTCTTTCAAATAGGATCAATCCTTTTGTACTCGTGCTTTATCAATGTAATCCTATTTCCTTCATGAAATAAAACATCTTACATTTGATATCTTAGTGTTAGAACCTCTTTAAATCAACCTTGGAATATAATGCATTGTCAAGATCATTGCATACCTTTAGTAAAGGTTCTGCTGTGCAGATGGACGGATCCCAAAGTTTGTGCTAGACGGATCCCTACACTTAGGGAACCGTGAGATCCGGCAAACAGAAAATGCAATTGCAAGCATTATATTTCAAACATATCCTTAGAACACCTCACACTAAGCTAAACATAATATCTTAAGGAAAATTAAGTCCTTATCAAGATAAGTAGATCCTTCCTACTCACACATAACTCACCTAGATCACACTCTAAGAAGCTTGTAGATCTATCGTTTCATTTTTTATCCATTACTCTTCCGCTCTTAAACTCACACTTCATTTTTCACTTGATCCCTCACATCTAGTCCTAGAAATCTTTTCGATTGTGGAAAAATTGATCATAAATCATCTATACCTCAAAATTGATCAAAGTTGATCAAACTCTAGTTTTCCCATCTTAAAGCTTCTAGGATATTTTCCAAAACACTATCCTAAGTCACAAACTGATCTCTAGTATCATTTAGCTTCAATTGACACTCTCATCTTTAGTGACATCCTTGCTCATCCATTGGTACTCATGAAAGTTCCAAATCCTTCCATAAAAGACAATCATTAGCTACATCACTCATTACCTTCAAGTACTTAAGCACCCCTTCATTTAAGACACTTAGGAGGACTGAAACACTCAAGATGATATAGATCTTAGATCTTAGAAACATCACTTCCACTCTTTCATAGTTGCTGATAGCCGGATCCCTAGGATTAGCCTAGACGGATCCCTCTGATGAGGGAACCGTGGGATCCGGATGACAGTTTATGTCAAATCTTGCTAAAACAATCATTTCAACTCATCTTTCTAACTCAAACACTCAATCTCATCTTAAATGAGTTCCTAGATTAGTACAAACTCTGAAGTTGACTCTTGTGCATGTTAATCATCACATTCCAATGAATCTTAGTGGCTTAAGGCTTAAGTGCAATTGCCAAATCTCTTGGTTTATAAGCCACATTGTTAGGACTTCCATAGTCATCACCTTCATCCTAACTTTTAGCACTCTAGAAAACCTTACAAACCTCTTGAAGTCATCTCATCATGAGGAAAACTCCAAGTAGTAACCTATCCACCAAAGAACCACCCATGAAAAAGGCTCGTGTTATACACGAAATCTCTTCAACCGAATCATCTCCGGTCAAGCCAACAAATGATAGGATCCTTCCTCAACCAATCAAACCAATTCCTACAAGGATAGTACCCACAAAACTACCTATGTCAAACACCACCATACCTCCTAGGCCAAACAATATCATCTCCACTAAACCATCACCATTGGTTCCTAGAGCTATTTCATTTACATCTCCACTATCATCACCACACCTCTACAATTTAGAGGATTTTCCTCCTAGGCAGTCTCATCCGCCTCCGCCGACAACATTCTCCTCATTAGGAGGAATAATGGTACAAAATCAAGGTGTTGAGTCAACACTTGCTCCGGCTTCCTTTTCGCCGTTTCCATCATATAATCCTATTTGGATTATGAGAAATCATCAAAGTCAACCACCCGATCATATGGAAGTTGACACTTCTCTACCACCACCATCATTCTTGGTCGAGCCATTCTCAAATGCGCCTCCACCAATCCCTCCATCGTTTGAAGCTCCACAAGCCGCTTCACTTGATCCTTCGCATCAAGCCATTTCATTTCTTCCACCACCACTACCTAGCCATGACAAAGATTGCTATCATTGTCAACATGTTGAAAGTTTGATACATGAAGTACAAGAAGACCAACGTTTCATGTTCTATCATCTCCTCGAACATTTCGATGAGATTAAACCTAAACAAAACTTGAGCTAGAAGATTTTAGTGGTGTCCTAGCATCAAGCGATAGTTGGTCTAGAAATTCCTAGTCATGTATTTTCTTATTTTCTTAGTTTTTAGAGTCATGTATATCATAACTCTAGTTTTATTAAATGAAATTACATGCTACTTGTTATATTTCTGAGCATATGATTACATTGTATTCATATCACATTTTTGTGATAACATTACTTGTTATATCACCTTTGCTGAAATTAATCATCAGCTAATACGGATCCCTCAGAATTGCCTAGACGGATCCCTACTAGGAGGGAACCGTGGGATCCGTGTGACAGAAAACTATTTTCTACTAACTTGGAGCACATTTGCAGGAAATTGTGAATTATACTTGTTATCTAACCTTTGTTTTGTAGTTATTCAATTTACACATGAAGACTTTGACATCCTAAAGCTAGGGGGAGCTTTATGTCAAAGCAATACATTGCAAATTACTTGCAATATTAGGTTTACATTCCGTGATATCCCCTTGCAAAATTGCAATCATCAAGGGAGAGCACATTCGTCACTTAGACGAAATCTTTTACAAACTTACTTGCAAACAAACTAGATTAGTATCACTTTCTTGACGCCCTTACATAGGGATGGACTCGTCAAGGGGGAGTAAAGACGAGATCCTTTCCCGTTAGTTGCTCTCTATTTTTTTCTTATTTCTTTCACATGTTTTTCTTAAAAACAATGTGTTGCTTTCTTTCGAAGCTCTTTTTGTTTCGACAAAAACGGGGAGAAGAAAGTAAAACTACAAATTCAAACTTTTACGAATTTTAGCTTTTTCTTAAAATAATTTTATGTTTTGTCATCAACAAAAAGGGGGAGATTGTTAATACAAATAAGCCGTAAAAACGTTTATTTATATTTTACGATCTTCTAATGTTTTGTAGATAACAAACGTAAAATCATTTTAACAAAACAAATAAAATACGTAAATGGTTTGAACTAATAGTTTCTAACATATTCACATTTTCACATAAAACACTAAAACAAGTATAAGTGATTTTATGATTTAATATTACATATGTACAGCAACTAGTGTTTACATATTTGAGTAAAATATACACATAACTAGTATGTAGTATATTGGGTAATATAAATGGGTAGAAACTTAAGTATCATAACCCATTGGGCAAATACATTGAATGTAGTTGGGTACAACCCAAAGCCCATGACCCATGGAGCTTGAACCATAACCCATTGCATGACATCATGCTTATATCATACATGGATAATATCCATAACCCATGGATCAACCCATACCCAAGTGACTAAGTGCATTGCACTCAAGAGATACATTGTATCTAGCTAAAGATCCATGGATCAACCCATGACCCATGACCCATAACCAAAATACCAATGGGTAAAAGGGAGCGTCCCACGGATCCCTAGCTTTACGCTAGACGGATCCCTTGTGGAAGGGATCCGTGGGATCCGGGGAACAGTAGATTTCTTCTTCTATAAATAGTGAGCCATTTCTTCATTGTTTCTCACCCCTTTCTAACAAACTTTCTCCCTGAGTTTAAAACTCACTAACCTTAGATCCAAGAGATCTATGTGTTGTAGTTTTGTATTTGTGTGATCTTTTAGGTTCCTCTTAAAGGCAAGATCACCACCTTTGAAGTCGAGCAAGCTCAAGTCCATGAGTTTCCATGCTTCCTCATCATTAAGGCTACTGAAGTCTTCTTGTTGATGATTCCTTTCTTTCTTCAAAGAAGTGTAGTGTTGAAGACATTAGTGAAAGATGTCTCAAGAGTCAAGACGAAGATATTAGTGAAGGGTATCTATCGTCTATATCATAAGCACTTGTGGTAAGTGCTTAGAAGTCAAGATTAGAAGCATTAGTGAAAGGTGCTTAGAAGTCACGACTAGAAGCATTAGTGAAAGGTGCTTAGAAGTCAAGACACAAGATATTAGTGAAAGGTGTCTTGTAGATCTAGTCAAAGGCATTAGTGAAAGGTGCCTTAGATGTACATTCGATATGGTGTATTTCGATGTACAAGATAGACTAGTATTAGATCCAAGGATATTGATATCCTTGATGGTGTTGTAAAGGAGTAGATCTCCTTTGGGATTAGTCGTTGGTGTAGTGTGCTAGTAGTTCCTCCATTGCAATGGAACTAAGTGCTTAGCCTAGTACCTAATAAAGGGTAGGCGACGTTGTGAAGGTGTAGTTCACCTTGGAGTGAAAGAACTAGGTACTTAGCCTAGTACCTTATAAAGGGTAGGTGACGTTGTGTAGGTGTGGTTCACCTTGGAGTGAAAGAACTCGGTGGTTAGCCTAGCACCGGAGAAAGGGTAGGCGATGTTGTGAAGGCTTCTCCGCCATAAGGAGATTGGTGTAGTGTTTACGAACTCTTGAGTAGGTGACTCGGGGAGTGGAGTAGGGCAAGGAAGGTGTCCTTGTAGCCGAACCACTATAAATACTCGCGTTGTGGTTTTGTGCTTCTTACTCTTATCTTTTCATTACTTACCTTTATATGCTTCTTTAACATCCAACACACACATCCAAATAGATTGACATAAGTCTATCTAAATAGATAAAAAGGAAGTTTTAATTGGCAAAACTATTCAACCCCCCCTTCTAGTTTTCCCCGGGGGGTTTGATCATAACGCAACATAACAAACATGTACGAACCTGTGTTGTAGCATACAAGGACTTGAGTCGTCGAGGGGTGTTGAGAGTATGTTGAGACAAAATATAATTACAAGTAACTTATACATTTTACGTTATGTATTACAAGTTACATGTTTGTCATCAACAAAACAAATGAGAATGTATAGATTAAATATTGTAATATTTGCACTAACAAAACAAACAACCTTGGAATAAATGTTTATATGGAATAAACAAATGCGGAAAATTAAGTCTAACACAAATGCAATATATCATTCAAGCAAGTCTTAAATGGTATATTTCACTTGGAATAATTTACATGGATGGAAACCTTATGTTGTTTTAACTAAGGATTTATCATGTATATATTATATTGTGTATAAGACTAGTTGTTGCTTTTGTACAAGAACAAAATGAGTTAACAACAACAATATCTAATTGAGAGTGTTTAGATTATTGTTTTATAAATGTTTACGAATTATAAAGCATAGTGTTGTATAAGTACAAATGATGCTAGACAATTATTTATACTAGTTGTAGTAGAATTTTATCATTTATGATAAATCTGTTAACTAGCTATGCTCAACATAGAGCATTGTTGCACTACACATTAAAGAATGAGAATACTTTACACTTTTAGAAACTGTCAAGATGACTGTCAGTATGTCGTTATTTTTTAATACCTCATGCAAGGTAAGACGACATCTCCATACTATAACTCTTTCAATAGTATGAGCGTATGAGATAAGACACTCATCTTATATTTCAAATCCCTCACTATAAGTGATATTTTGAAATAAGTATTCGGGAAGTTTACTCAGATGACTATTTAGTTTTTCTTTTAAAGAAAGGTTGAGAATGTTGGAAACATTAGGGTTCTACTTACTAAATGAGTTTCATGCATGTGACAACTCGTAATTTCAGGTCATTTTACAAACTTTGAAAATTTCACTATTCATCTCGGGAATTTACTATTCATCGGTTACTATTCATCATTTTACTATTCATCATTTTTGAAGTCAATTTGATATTTTGAAAGGGTATTTCAAAATTTTACTATTCACGAAACACTATTCATTCCCGGAGAAAAATCACTATTCAACATTTTTCGTAAACTAGGTTTACGAGTATCAAATTCGCGTAACAGTAAGGGTTTAGCTGCGAATTCATGAAAAATCATTGAGGACATTTCATATAGACTAGATTTAGTCTACATATCATTAGTAACGTCATCATCATATTAGTTCATGCATGGATTTGCATATTTCATTAACGTATATTTTTCTATTAAATAAACGTTATCGCACGATCATTTATTTTGGATAATTGATTCGACACTTCCAAAAATTTTCCTAATATATTTTTATACTCATTTTAAGACTATAAAAATTATATTATTAGTTTACCCGATGTTTTCAATTTATTTTGTATATAAATTGTTATATATAAATATTTACGACAATTTTCGTAAATTCAACTCGATAATATTTATTCACTCAATTCTTGCGAGAAATGTATTTTTATAACTTTTATGACTTTGATATATTTTATTTTGTTCTGTTAAAATCGATTTCTAGCTAACGCTACACTAAATACCTAATTATATTTACAAACTACACTTATTACATAACTTAAAATGCATTTAACTCATTAAAACTCAAAACTCTTTTAGCCACTCACCCTTGGCCGACTTCCCCCCCCCCCCCCCCTTAGTCACCATTTACTTTGTAAATATCTTAACATATTGGACACCTACACATTTACATGACTAGGCAAAAATTATACTAGATATTTACATAGTATTAGGATAGATATTTGCAAAAACACATACCAACACATATTGAAAGGTGAAAAAGTTAGGAAAACCTCTTTATCTCATCACCATAGTCGGCCAAGACTAGAACCAAGCAAGAAACATGATTTTTTTTCAAGATCAAGTGATTATCTTAACACTTGATTACTTCTATTTAGGTTTTGAAATAAAAACCTAGGAGTATTTAGGAAACCTAGTCACTTAAACCTCATCATATAACTAGTAAGTTTTCATGATCTTTTCTAATCTTTCATAATCATTCTTGAGTTATTTTTATCCTTCTAGTACAAATCATGCAAGTATCATATGTATTTATACCACTTTGTTAGGAATTAGAAAATTCCATAGTGAAGAGTCGGTCACCCTTAATATTTTCTAGCATAAGTTAGCTCGTAGACATATCTTTATTTACGTTATGTAGTAGTTAATTAGTTTGTCAGTAGCGTAAAATAGTTTAGTGCAACACCGTGGAGGAAGGACGGGTCTTTACCCACTGTATCCCTGATCCACAGGCCGATAGGAGGTCGTGTAGTCTGTAAGTATAAATACCCCTTCCATCCATGGAAGGGGTGGTGCTTCAATTCAATCTAATATTCCATACTTTTGAGAACCAAGTCTCTAGCAAGAACACCCTCTCTCTCTCTACTAACTCTCTAACTATGGCAAACATGTATTTTGATCATCCAAGACCACCCGAATCATCAACACAATAAATATTAAGATCCAACAATTGGTATCAGAGCCAAGGTTATTGTGTTGTGTTGATTTGTTTGGTATCTTTGCTTTGTTTAAACTGTTTTTGTACTTTTTAATGCTCGGAAATTTATGTTTCTATCTTTGTGGGAAAACAGTTTTTAACAGGTTTTTTTTGGTCTAAAACAAATGGTCTGTTCTGTTTCGTGTCATATTTATGTCCAAACAACATCTTTCTATTACTTTTAGTACCAAATCCGTGTAATGTATGGTGGTCAAACTGTGGTCATAACTGGTCAATATGAATATTCATATGCTATTTCTGGGTAAGAGGTCTAACAGGTTTTATACATGAAAACATATGGTCATTTTGAGGTCAAAAAGTTGCAACTTTTTAATGTTTTTCTGGGTTAATATTAAGATGGTCGGAAATATTAGTCGGAAAACTCATCGGAAAACATCAATAATCTTGCTAGCGACTTGTCTAAACTGTCCAGATGCAATGTATTTTACCTAGCGACTTGTCTTTACAAGTCGTGGCGACTTGGTCTAGCGACTTAGTCGTGGCGACTTGGTCTAGCGACTTAGTCATGGCGACTTGGTCTAGCGACTTAGTCGTGGCGACTTGGTCTAGCGACTTGTCGTGGCGACTTTGTGCTAATTATGGTCTAGCGACTTACACAGAAAGGAAGAAGAATGAAACAAGACCACGACCTCAACAACATTACATAAACTGAAAACTGGACTCGACCACTAAACAACTACCATTTACCTAACATCTTCTTGACCTCAGTTCATATACATCTCCAGCATATGAAAGAATGAATAATATGCGGCCAAGTGAAAAACAACAGATCCAAAAAATCCATCTCCATAAACTCATCCAACTCTATCCTACCTCAACTCCTTCAATCCCATCTCCAACATTTTTCCTAGACCTCGACTCAAATTAAATAAACACAAGTAAAAGGAATCTCAGAATTTTTTCGTGCTATCCAAAAGAATATCAGACTTTTAAAGTCCATATCACGAAAATTAATTCATCACTGATTTTTTATGCTTCATGAAATATACGACACATAAGACAAGATTAATAACATATGTGTTACCATCTTGTCTTGGTTCGGTCAAAACGACTCTCATAACAAAAGAAAAATCACCTACCCGAGACCCCAATGGATCTTGAAGATCATTTCTTGAAGCCAATAGACAAGCAACCATAGTAATTACATTCGGATTGTGTTTTCGTGGTGTGATATGAGAATCAGATGAGATCGGTTTGGTTAAATATGAGATTGAATCAATTTACTTCTTTTGATTGGGAAGAGTTATGTTTGTTGTGTGCAAATTTGAGATCATATCTGTGATCTAGTTTGGAGAGTAGTTTTGGTGAGAGGAGAAAAAGAGGCGGATATTAAAGTGTGGTTAGGGTTAACTAATGAAGAGATATATTAGGGTTGTAAGTCTTTTATATCCAGATGTTGTATGCGTGGGTTGATTGTACTGGATCACTTCATGGGTCAAATAGATTTTGTACGTGGGCCTCACACACTCTTAACCGGGTATTTACATGTGTGTTGGTTCGTGGGCTTTGGAGCTATTTCACTTGGGCTGCATATCTCGTGGAATAACAAGCACTTTGGGTTGCTTTGTAGCTTATACATATGTCTAATGGATTTCACGTGTATATGGGATTTCTGTTGTCAACTAGTGTACATGGGAATTGGGATAATGAACATTTGGACAAATAAACTTTGCTAACCGAATTTTTATAAAATTTTAAATACAAATTTATTTTGTCTAAATGAATGAATGGTATTTTGGTATGGTATATTTTCATGGGGGATACAAGATTCACGGCTTGAGCGAAACTTGAAACAATGATCACGGGGTTTTGTACGGTATTATTGACGCGAAATATGTGGTCATTACTATTAGCCGGTGAATCAAAGGAGGTTCGTTTACAACAATTCTCATGATATATTCGACGCCACAAAATGTCAAAGATACTTCACAGTCTAAGCAAAATCTTCATCAGCGTCAGTCGTGATTTCTCAAGATGTTTGCTTATGACAAGAACTTCTCGTGCAAATGGTCGTACACGTTATGATGCTTCCGAAAGTTCGAAACCATCATGGGGGAGAAATGTGTACTTTGATGTGTTACGGTTAACCTCCAGGGAAAAGGAGTTTATTATACTTGACTTAGTATGGTTTGTGAAGTTGTCTACATTCGGGTAAAGAATTGTTGATGGTATGATGATTGTTGTTGTGGTATGAGGGTTGATACTTTGATATATACATTTTCACTATGATTATTATGTCACGGCTTGGCTTGAATGGAACTTTGTTGACCACGGGGTTGTTTGTACGGTATTTCTTATTTGGCTTTGCAGTAAGGTTTTCCGGGCGTGTTTACTTATTTCGTCTTCTTTCGTTCTACCATTCCGCGAAGATGACTTGTTTGGGCTTTTATAGAGTGTGATAAAGACTTGGCTATTTAGTTACGTTTGTGATTCTTTCTCGCTTAACAACGTTGCTATCACTTCGGTGTCTCATTTTTTTGAGAATGTCAAGAGGTTTTGTACATTGGGTACACCGTCTTCTTCACAAGGATTAGTACAAGGTTAAGTAACAAATCTGAGAAATTCTACTTCATGATCAAGTTTGGTATATCGGGTTTACTTCTCCATGTGGTCATTACAATAGCCGACTGATTGCGTGATTGATGTGTTTTCCAAAGTGTTGATTGGATGGTTGATGTTGTTGATGATGTTGGATAATGGACCGTTGATGAACCGCTGCATGTTCCCCTAAAACAGATATTCTCTGAAACCAAAGTCGTCGTAACACATTCAAGCTGACATTGTTTACGGTTTTGTCTTGATTTTGTAAAATCCCTCGAAAGAACCTATTTCTCGGTTTAAATCATAGACTTGTAAAATCCCGTGACAATGGAAACATCCTGGTATTAGTAAAGTGCATTTCCGGATCTATCTTACGGTTTATTCTTGGTTTTGTAAAATCCCGCGAAAGAAACTATTTCTCGGTTTAAACCATAGAGTTGTAAAATCCCGTAATGATGGAACCATCTTGGAGAAGAGAAAGTGTAATTTTGGATCTTACTTGATGCTGATGCTACGGTTTCTACTTCAAAGAAGGGATAAAAGGGTGTACTTCATGAATTGGGTGTGTGTTTGGGTTTTCTTCATGGCAATTTGGTTATTACATGGTTTTATGGGGTTATGTGCTTTTAACCATGGTTGGGATGAAACCATTATTAGAGTTCGTTTAAATGTCAAAGAAGGCTAGATTTGAGCAGTTAACCAGACGATGTGACAACGGCGTTAATTCAATATTATTTATTTGAGGTTGAAGTGAATTATCACGGGCGAGTGTACTTAGTATCTGAAGGTATCGGGGATGGTTGGATGAAGATTCTTCATGATCCTTGTTCGAGCTTACTATCATAAACGAAGACATGGAAATCTAGTTATTGTTGGGTGTCTTTTACCTTTTCTTTTACCACTTGGGGGAATTGGGCTCATACCACCACAAAATAACTATCACTTTAAGGAGTTACATTGTAGTGCTCAGTGTCACATTCAATTGTGGATTTTCAAGAGGTGATGTACGTCTATTACTTGATGGTTGGTTGGTTGAAGAGTATAGAGTACTTAGAGATTCAATGGAGCATGATTTCTCGGCACCGCTCTTTGTTACACTTGTGCAAGTTTAAGTCACGAGTTCGGGTTAGTTTACTTCAGGGTCAAATTCATCATATTGGGTTATCTCCATCAGCTGTCACGACAAAAAGCCTACTGAATGAAAATGGTGATGATTACATGTTTTGCTAAGAGAGTTGAAAAGAGAGAGATTATGACGTCTGTTCACATCAGTTCAGGCCTCGTACTTCGACATAATGACGTATGAACACAACAGTTCATGCCTCGTACTCTAAAGAAAAGAAAAGTGTACGTGTCAGTGCGCTTTATCTTCTGAAGAAGAGAAATCTTCTCTATTATGACCATTCTCATCAACATGCTTCATACTTTTTCCATGCGCTTCAGTCATTAAGTGAACCGGGCTACCACTGATTGTTTTCTCATTCCACTTGCTCGATTATAATGAAGATGGCAACATCACGTGCTGATTTTGGGGGAGAGAAGTGTGAATAGAACATTCGGATGATTTTCACTTATTTAATCAAGAATGGCATCTCCGTATGCAATTCTTGAGGGGGAGAAGAAGTGTGAATTTTTTTGCATGATTGATTAATAGTTGAGAATATATGGTCAAACGGCTCCTAACTCATGTAAGAACCGAGCTTCTTCTTATCGGGTCATCTTCACATGGAGTTGTTCTTCTAAGAGCCGTTGGTTGACATCTTCACTCGGATTGATGAGTTTATCGACTAAGTGCTTCCGGTTAATGCTTCACGTATACATCAACATGATGATTCCGAACAATCTCTCTGTTCTTGTTTGATGTGATTGGTAGTTTGGTGTTACCATCTTGTGTGTTCGTTGCGGCCTGATTGCTGATTTCCTTGATGAACATCTTTCTGTTCTTGTTTGATTGGGAGGGATTCTAGTTAAGGGGATGTGCAAGATGTAAGTTGATTGGGATGCTTTTTGCTGATGTTCTTGTTTTTGGTGAGTTGAAGATGTTGACTTTCTATTCCCCAACTGGACAATCTTGAAGAAGGTCGAGTCTACAGTCGGTTCTACATTTTCTGCTACATGTTAGAAGACTAAAGACGAGTTGCATTTAACGATCTAAAGACTTCTTCTTTATCTGGGCATTTATCAAACAGATTGTCGGTTTAGGGGGGGCACTAATTGGGAGAAAGTTATAAGTCAGATTCAATTCCCAATTAGACTTGCTCATATTTTTTAGCAGTGACTCCTCGAGACGTTGATATTGACTATTGTTGGACATTTGACACAAGGTGATTACTTTGGAGTTAATCATTTATCACTTATTTGAGATTGAAGTTGACTTTCACAAAGGCGTGTTCTTATTTGATAACTTGCTCGGGCTTAAGAATTTGAGTTGAAGACTTGGTTTATCTAGTTACCAGCAGTCGAGGTGGATGGTTGAAGACCTGGTTAACTATCACTACTAGGAGTTACTTTGTTTTACTCAATGTCACACGCATATGACGGTGTGGATAATCGCAAGAGGTGTTAATGTCTCATACTTTGTTTGGGTAGTGAGTACTTAGAGATTTGCTTGAAGCATAAATTCTCTACACCGTTCTTCCATCATTAGGTGCAAGCTTAAGATACAAATGTGGGGAAGTTGACTTCAGTTTCAAGTAGGGTATATCGGTTTTTCTTCTTCAGTGGTCACTTCAAATTGTCTACATAAGGGTTGATAAAAAATTGTCAGAGAGAGTCTTCAGCAAGTTGATTCTCACAAGAGTTCAAGTGTTCTTCTCATAAAGATTTCAAGTATTTGGGCTTATTATGTGTTGCTGATTCTGAATCATCAAAACCAGAAAGGAGGAAGGAGACACGCATCTAAACGCGAGTAAACTTTGATGAACTTAATACTTCTAAGTGATTGAAGATATCCCGGGAAGACGATTGTCATGACCGCAGAGAAACTCAAGGTTTGACTCATGGCGTTTAGTGTTTATTCCAACTATGTGGGGGAAGTGATGTTAGAGAAAGTTTCTGAAGATAAAAGAGGTACACAAGTATGGCATATTCAGGGGAGATAAATGTGTAACATGATGGAGGTGTTATCAGTTATTCTCTCGTTGGGAATGTGTGTACTTCGGATTCTTGAACTTCATACACATTCATCAGGGACGAAAGATGTGAACATAGGGGAGGTGTTCTTCATTACCTTCATGATGTGTATTCGGGAGAGTTCTTGGATATTGGTGTACTTCGGGTTCTTGAGCTTCATACACATTCATCTGGGAAGAAAAATGTGAACATGGGAAGGTGTTCTTCATTCCCCTCATGAAGTGTATTCGGGAGAGTTCTTGAGCATTATACTAAGAGACGGACTGCATCAATTCAACTACTTGGGGGAAGTGGTCTCTTGACACCTTTTGGAATGGATTGCGTCAGACTTCAGTGGTAATGAAATTTGAGAAGAAATTTAAAGAGTGGGATGAAACGTTGTTGTTCTTCTACTGGATGATATAACCCCGAACGAAGAACCTCGATTATCGTTCTTAAATGGAGCAGCGGGATTTATGACTATGGTGTGCATCTCTGTGCACCTGGCTAAGGAAAGCTTGAAATAGAGCTTCGAATCTGCTCATCCAAAGGATTTTCGGTTTGGGGGGAAGCTGCCAGAGTCTCACTTTCAGATGGTTCAATTTCTTTCTTCAATGCAAGAGCCTCGGAAGCTTTGGTGGTGAAAGTTTTAGGGATGATGACTTCTATCTTCTACAACGGGGCTGCTCGATATCCTTATCTCGGTACTCGTATCATCATCTTCTTAAACTATATCATCTACTCTATCCTTGTAAATATTTATTCGAAAAACAAAATACAAAAATATAAAACCAACAAAAGAAAATAGAAAATTATAAAACCTTCAAAAATCCATAAAAATCAGAAAACTTAAAAATACCAAAAATATTGTTTTATCAAGACATGTCTTCTGGTATCGATAACATATACGGTCTTAGAAATGTCATTCAATAATGGCACGGGACTTTAGATGAAGTTCGAGCAGGAGGTGTAAATATTCTGTTTCCAAAACATGTCACAAACTATGGCTTACAGTTAATTCAGACTGTAACCCGCTCTTCAAAACAATGGCTTACAGTTATTTCAGACTGTAACCCGGGCTTAAACTATGGCTTGCTATTATTTCAGATAGCAACCCGTTCTTCAAGAAAGGAAAGTGTTGCGCTAAACCAATTTTCAAATATTTCTTGCACTTATCCTAAAAACAAAACAAGGAAAGTATGTCGAAGGACTGCTGTTCCTACACAAATGTTTTTCCGTCTAAAATTCTTCAGAAAAATATTTGTTGTTTTTCAAAAATGGTGGTAAATGAGTTGCTTTAAAAAAAATCAGATTCAGAGTTTTTGTGAAAATTGAAAACTCAATCAATGACTTCAACGCTTTTAATCTTTTCAGAAAATAAGTCATTGATTGAGGGGGAAAATGTTTTCAAATTTATATCATCTAACGGACTTTCTTAATTATCCTACGTGCTTATCTGAAAAAATATAATTGCCTATGTTGAAGGACTAGGTTTCTAGGATATGATTGTTAGGTTTAGATGATTAGAGTTTGAGAAACACATTATACCCATACCTTACATGATCTGATTGATATGTTGGATTGACTTTTATTAGTCGATTGTTGTTTGGGTGTTGTCGACCACCATATATTTGTATGTGTGTTCACTAACATATGCAGGTATATTGGTATATAAGAATGTTCCCGATCCGGATCCCACTAATGAACATGATTGGATGCCGCAAGGAAAGGGTAACGATATCTTGGGTTGACAAATGAAGAAACGAAGCTTAATTGGACTTCTATGGAGAGTTGGCATAAATGCAACGTAAGAGGTCTCACTGCATCAGCAGATGGTTTTCTTCTAAGTGATTGAAGAAACAGAGCTTAATTGGACCTCAGTTGGCATTCAAAATGCAACATAAGAAGAAGTCTCACTGCATATGCAGACGGTTTTTCTTCAAAGCCCTACAGCAACAACAGAAGCTTCTCAACCACCTAACGAATCTTTGTGCAGGATACCATTTTTAAACAATTTTTGAGTAAATTGAATTAAATTGTTTTGAAAATGGAAAAATGTTGTTTTGAAAATATATTGGACTAAATTTTGAAAATCACCGGACTTCATTTTATCAAAACTTGAGTCACTCAATTATCGACTACGGTCATGGATTGAGGGGGAGAGTGATTTAAAATAAAATATTTTCAAACGATATTTCTTCACAAAAGTTCCGCTTTGTACAATATAAGTGGTGATCTAAAGATTTAATGTTATGTCATGGTATGATTTTTTTCTTTAGAATCAAGGTCTTTCAAAATGAAATTTTTTCTGTTCTTGTTTGATTGTGAAATTGTTTTATTTTACTAAAAGATCTCTTAAAAACTATCATACCTGATACTAACAATCTTTAATGTCTTAAAATGGTCCTTATCTGTCATCTTTCAAAATTGAATCTTGCCACGTCTTTCCCCAAATTTTTCTAAATAATTTAAATCAGATGGGATCACAAATCTCAAATGGTTTGATATTTTTGATCAAGGGAGAGATCATGAGTTAAATCTCTTATCTGTTTAAATGGAATTGGTTTTAGTCCTTCAAAGGCACTCCTTCCTCCATGTGCCAAACGATTTCAAATACACAATGCACATGTTGAGGAGGAGGATTTATCCAAAAAAACCAGATGAGTATTTAAACAAGGCCACATTTTCTCCAATGTTTTCTAAACCTAATTAAATCACTTGGGATCCAAAATCTCAAAGGGTTTGATATTTTTGATCGGGGGAGAATTTGTGATTTAATAATGAAATTTGATAAAAGGTGATCATTTTTGATTTAATTGTGCAGGCTGCTCTCTCATATGTGCTAAACGCTTTCGAATCTCGAAGCACATTTTGAGGAGGAGCATAACTATCGAGGTACAAAAGCTTTTTAAAGTTATTTATAAAGTACCTTGATTGAGTTATCAAATGGTTTTCTTAATGGCTTTTGTAATCGTGGATGTGCTTCAAAAGAACTCTTGCCTCTATGTGATAAAATTGTTTTTAAATATCCTATGCACATATTGAGGGGGAGAATTTTACCATGAAAATCAAATGGCTTTTTCGTATGAAAATTGTGATCAAAGAAAATATTTCAAAGTCCTCTTGCCTCCTTGTGCTGAACAATTTCTAAATCATACGCACATGTTGAGGGGGAGGTTTTCTAAATGATCAAAACTATTAGGGTACAAAATGCTTTGATCTCGTATCACAAGTACCTTGATTGTTTTTCCAAATGATTTTTCAATTGGTTTCAAGAAGGAAAGAACAATACCAAAAGACCGACCAATTTATTTTATGCATGGTGTTATAAGGATGGTTAGGTTAGGTATTCGTTCCCACAATCCCGCCAGAGCTGGAGGGATCTACCCAGGGACAATCCACTAGATAGTGTAGAGTCCTTAGGTATATTGAAAAAAGGAGAAAAATGAGAAATGGGAAGAGTGCAGACTGAGACAGAGCTAGTACTGGAATAAACCCAACAAGGTTCTAGTTATGAAGTCTCGGTAAGCACTGAAGGGGTTGAAGAATGAAAAAGAACTGAATGTGCAAAAAGGGTGAAAAGAAATAGCCCTCCATCAATTCAACCTTAGGGCAGTAACCGGGTTCATTACATATGCTACTGGTTGTTACTAAGGTAACACGGGTATTGAAGACAAGACGTCATGGACCCAGTGACGCACTGCACTAAACTTCCCAAGCCACTCAAGTTCCTCTTAAAAGGGCTTGTTTCATTCTCACGGGGAACCAACATTATCTATCGACTTTCTCTTAGAGATTGTTGATATTGAAGAAGGAGACCCTCTCCCTAGTCTCCGACACAGGAACCAAATGTGCACTATTGAGTCTAGAGCCAAGAGATCATCCACAATATCTCGTTAGGACACTAAATTCATGAAGACTTGCTGTTTCACACAATGTGGAAAGTAAGTATATATTAAGAGTCCTACGCATTATCCTTGTGGTATTGCCAGAACATCTGAGTGGTATGTAAAAGTATTCACGATGAAGATGGAAATCCTTCTAGAGCCAACATCAAACAAGCTCTTGGTGGGTGACATGTGAGATCTTCTCGTAAGATCAAGCTTGTGACAACTGGATAGAAACGATGGGGAGATTCATTCTTGAATCAACCTTGGTCCAGGAATGGAATTGACGAATACTTTTGGAAAAACCGTTCGATGTGCAAACCTTCTTTTCTCTAGCACGTCGAATGTGTATTCATTTCAAATTCAAAAAGTATATCTGATTGAAAAATACTTTTAGAAAAACCGTTCGATGTGCGAATCTCTTCTTTTCGCTAGCACGTCGAATGTGTACTCATTTTCTAATACAAAAAGTATTTTGATTGAAAATTGATCTTTCTCATAAAACCTTCGTCGTATTGCAAAACTCTTTCTTCAAGCAATACGCGATTGTTTTTCAAATCATTTTTCATCAATCAGTGAATCTGAATTTGCTGGTTCACTCACTCCGTGTTGTCTTCTTTGAGACGTTCCAGTTTGAGAACAGCTAGAACAGCTGCGAAACCCTATCAAGGAGATTCTTAGGAATCCTACCTGATCACAGGCAGTACTTGTACTGATCAACGGGGAACCGTGGGCCGTGTACCTCAATTCAACGAAAGTGATCAAAGACACTTTCGTGCGCTTTATTGCTAACTGTCGTATGCAGGTACACCCCGACGATTGCAGCTGATCAGAATTGAGGAGTCAATCCAAAGCCGCATGTTCACAGCAACCACACTTAATTGAAGAAATCATGACTGGTGCATATCTACATAACCTGGTTCTGATATTTTTATACTATGCTTCTGCTACGCTGCTGCAAATATCATGAACCAGTAAGGCTTCCGCTACTCTGATGGAAAGATGTCATGATTCAAAAGTGTGAGCATGTCGGTCCGAAAGTCACAACTTCACATGATGGCAACACAATAATGGGTGATCCAGAGATTTGCTGTGGCTGATGATCTCAAAGAAAGCTCGAAGATCATCAAAGATGTGGATCAGTTCAAAGACCTCCACTGAAAGTACAAAGCACTCGGACTTTGAAGTTGCACTACAAAAGCACAAAGATTGCAGAATTGAAGAATTGAAGTCTACGAGCTCAAGAACAAAGTCAAGAATAGAATGCTAGGATTCAAAATGTAAAATATGGGGTGACCTCCCTTAGGGGGAGATTGTTAGGAATTAGAAAATTCCATAGTGAAGAGTCGGTCACCCCTAATATTTTCTAGCATAAGTTAGCTCGTAGACATATCTTTATTTACGTTATGTAGTAGTTAATTAGTTTGTCAGTAGCGTAAAATAGTTTAGTGCAACACCGTGGAGGAAGGACGGGTCTTTACCCACTGTATCCCTGATCCACAGGCCGATAGGAGGTCGTGTAGTCTGTAAGTATAAATACCCCTTCCATCCATGGAAGGGGTGGTGCTTCAATTCAATCTAATATTCCATACTTTTGAGAACCAAGTCTCTAGCAAGAACACCCTATCTCTCTCTACTAACTCTCTAACTATGGCAAACATGTATTTTGATCATCCAAGACCACCCGAATCATCAACACAATAAATATTAAGATCCAACACACTTTTAAGTGTTTTTATTACTTATAATGAGTTTTATTCATCCTATAATTAATCCCTTGAAACATATCATTTTTGATGATGTTTAGGAACCCATGACACCCTAAGAAGATGTATGGTAGGTTTAGAATAGATTTGGTGTTGATTTGAAGTGGTTAGAACAAGTATTACGCAAGGAAAATCATTTTCGACAACATTAAATAGTGGTCTGTTTGTTTTTGTACAATCTGGAACATTCGACAGGTTATAAATTATTTTGGGCTAGATATTCAGAAAATATACTTTAAAACGAAACCGTGGTCGCTTGAACGGGTTAAAACGGATTTATAACGAAGGAGATACGCTATTTTCAAGTTTAGCGGCAAAAACTACATTTTCTGAAAAATGGTAAGCTGTCAAGTGTTATTTTAAGGTCCAAAATGAGTTTTAAGCGTTATCTAAATGAGTCGATTTATCAAAAATATATTAGTATACTTTAATACGAAACTAAGGACATATAACACGTAGAAAACGGACTTATAACGACTAAATTACACGCGTTTAAATAAGGATATCGTAACTATTTTATATAAGTATAAACACATATATTTTCTATTAGCCAAACTAGTTGTCGCTAGTGACCATGTTTGGAGTCGTTTTTCACATCGATAGAATACTTTTTAGAAAACGATGTCTTCTAGTAAAAGTGAGTTCACCTAGCCTATTTTCCAAAATCTTAAACCGTTTGTCAAACGGAGTTGTAACGAATAAAATACGGTCACTCAAACTTTGCCGAAAACTAACCTTAAACAATATTTTTAGTCCAAGTACCCTACTTCACCTATATTTTTCTCCATGATCGAGACCTCTATGATCAAAAGTTAAATACTAAAACTTTTAGATAACATTACAATCTTTCCAAAACAATTGAGTTTGTTTTCTAACAGTCGATATTCACTATTTTACGACTAGCTTTTTGAGGCCATTTAGTCACTTTCATGAATTGTCACGTTATACTGTTTTACGACGAAAAACTATAACTTCTTAACAAAGCACTAAATGACTATCGTAGGATATCATTTCAACGTAAATACTTGTAAAGTAATTTATAAATTGTCAAAACGTTATCAATCTATTTTCCGATGATAAACTTTATTTTCAAAAATGCACAAGTGGTATAGATATCATATGAGTTTGCATGCATAACATTATTTCATAACTTATGTTAGAACTTAGAATCATATCATTCATATTAGGTTGCAGTTAAAGATTGCACCTCATTTCAGTATTGCCATTATATCATCATAATCATTGTATCAGGTGAGTTTTCATAGCCTCGTTTTATTCAAGTTTATACTTTATTTCAAACCTACAGGGGAGAATACATTGCACATCATTTTATTATGAGCCCAAGTATAACAAATTCATTTACATTGCTTAAGTTACCTTATTGCCAATTGAATATCCCCATTTCATAATCATGAACCGTTAATTCCGGAAGAAGCGAGGGTGAGTGAATAGATCTATTGAGGGTGACACCTCCATCCGGGTTGGTGGTCCCAACTGGTCAAACGGATGCATTTCATTTCATGTCTGAATTTGAGTTGTTTGGCAAACACTCTGTTGGGGCGAACATCATGATCAGTCTAGCTTCGGTGTCATGATGTGCTTATAGCAATTGTATCATTTTTATGTGACATATTTGTCATACATAACTTATACTTATGTTGGTCGTATAAAACATTTTCATAAACTCTATGAACTCACTCAACCTTTGTGTTGACACTTTTAGCAATGTATTTTCAGGTATCTAAGGCATATACTTCATGGCATACATATGGACTTATCATAGAGTCGCGGTGACGACGCGTCTCACATGGATTTTATGCACTTTAAAACATCGTTTGGATTGAAACAAACTTATTTCCGCAAATGTTGACTACCTTTTGGGACCTATCTTCTGTAAACTCTGAATGTTTTATTATATCAAACGATGTGTTTTCAAAACGACACTTTAGGTCGTTCAATATAACTGTAACTATGATGCTATGGCAGTCATCCCCCAGGAATTCCATTCCGCTGCAAAACAGGTATTTTGGGGGTGTGACAGATTGGTATCAGAGCAAGAGTTATAGAGAACTAGGTTGTATCATTGACCCTAGACTATAACTACATCATCATAACATCTCATCATTTCATCATAAGTGCATAGTCACTATACATGCGGTTTCATACGCACATTTTGCGAGTTATTTACTTTCATTTCAAATCGATTGTCACATTAATGTCTTCAGATACCCATCCCATCATACTCTGACATGGAGGATACCTTGTCATTCCCTACTATAGTTTTAACATCAGTTGACTCTACACCACACTTACCACACATATTATCCGATGTGGAGACTGAACCCTTTGAGGAGGGCGAAGTTGCACCTATACTACCACGATCATCATTGATTCACCATAGGATCAGGACAGTTCCTATCATTCTATCGGGACAGATTATACCATTTGGTAGGACTTAAAGGCTTAGTCCTAATGGACCTATTAGGATGCTTACTGCAAGGAAGAAAGTACATTCTCTTACCCTCACTCTTAGGTCACATACTACTCATGTACTATAACCACCATCAGCTACTCATACCACTATTAGTCGTCCAATAGTGAATACTCTAGCTTTACCTCTGAAACGTCGTGAGACAACATGAAAGAGAGTAGTATTTCATTTACCATCATCACCATCACCTCCTAACTTACCACTAGGATTTCCATCATCATCATCATCATCATTATCATCTAGAGCACCATCCGTACCATCACATCTTATAGACACTACTCATACATCTGACTTGCAGCTTGGGAAGCGTGCGTAATTTGACACACTATTACCATCTATCACTAGGACTATAGACACTACACCATCTTATAGGTTTGAGGACTGTGAGAGTTCTAGGGCTGTTGCTGCTAGACAGCCTACTGCTCCTACACTTGAGATATGATTAGACCATCAACAAGAACAGATAATAAGTATTGTTGGGAATAATCCGTTACCACGGATAGTAGTGGTTTACACTGCTTGGTTTAACACTAGCAATGGAAACGTATTCCCACTGCAAGTTCTTTATTACCACTGCTATTAGTTAATGATAAGGTTAAGCGCGTCTTGATAAGTATAGAATAGATCTTGTGTATATTCTATTATGTTAGCTATATACTTATCTTGTAAAGGACTCCTTGTTGTATAAAAGGAGATCCTAGGTTATTTTCTTAGGTACGTATTACATTACAATATTACCTACGAAAGCTTCAAGGTGTAACCCTAGTGATAAGTCTAGATCACTCGTATTATTTCATTAATAATATTGGAGCTTGAGTTTTGTGTTAACTTGTGTTCATTCTCATTACATCATATAATTCGTCTTCTAAGTATTACTTAAGTAAATTCCGCTTGCTTGATAATATTATACAAAATATCATTGACACAAGGAGAGTGTCTTAGATCCAACAAGTGGTATCAGAGCGAATGTTCTGATATTTTGTTTTAGAAGATCCAAGGAATTAGCTTGACTCACTCACTCAATTCAATGGAGATGGAAAACAATCAATCAAACTCTTCTTCTACACCCAGACTCCCTAAGCTTAAGCTTAATGAGTTTGAGATGTGGAGGATACTGATTGAGCAATACTTCTTCATACAGGACTATGCTCTATGGGAGATCATTCAACTTGGTGATTCCTTCAAATCTGTGACCACTACTTCAAAAGTTGGTGACACATATGTTGTGAAAGTTTCTGTGCCTGAATCAAATTCTGAAAAAGCTCAAAAGAAGAATGATCTTAAGGCTAGAAGTCTGCTGCTGATGACTCTTCCTAGAGACCAGATTATAGCATTCAGCAAGTTCAAGACTGCTAAAGAACTGTTTGAAGAGATTTGCTCAGTGTTTGGTGGTAATGATGCTACAACGAAGACTCAAAAGACATTGTTAAAGCAAAGTTATGAAAACTTCTCTGCTTCAAGCAATGACTCACTTGATAGCATTTTCACCAAACTTCAGAAGATTGTTACACAGCTAACTGTGTTTGGAATTGAGGTAGAAAAGGAAGACCTCAATTTGAAGTTTCTAAGAAGTTTTCCTTCAGAGTTTCAAACCAATGTTACTGTATGGGAAAACAAAACAGACATAGAAACAATGAAGCTCAATGATCTTTACAACAACTTTAAACTTATCGAGAAAAGGTTGAAGAAGGCAGGGAAACTTGGTACAAGCTCTAATAGCTTGGCATTGTTGTCAAATTCTGTTGACAGTGATGATTCTGAAGATGAAAGTGATGATGATATTGCCACTGTAGGTTCTAAATTTTCCACTGGCAATGTAAATATTGCCACTGCAGGATCAAAGAAGAAGGTTTCTAGTATTGGAGATCCTACCTTTTATGCATTTATCTCCACACAAGTTGATGGCTCTCTCTTAACTCATGAAGACATAAAGCAAATCGATGAAGATGACTTGGAGGAGATGGATATAAAATGGCATATAGCTCTTCTTAGCATGAGGGCTAAGAAATTCTACAAGAAGACTGGCAAGCCTATTCATATAAATGGTGATGATACTGCAGGTTTTGATAAGAAGAAAGTGGAGTGCTTTAACTGCCACAAGTTTGGCCATTTTGCTAGAGAATATAGAAGACCAAAGACAAAGGACAACAGATCTACATGGTACAAGAAAAAGAAGGGACCAACTGTGGAAGAACCAAAGGCAATGGTGGCTATTGATGGTGTGAGCTATGATTGGAGTTTCATGGCTGATGATCTTGAAGAAGAACACACTGATGCTGCTCTTGTTTCTGCTGAAGTTGCTCTTATGGCTTTCTCTGACTCTGAGGTACAAAACTATGAATGTTGCTCTAAAACATGTAGGGCTGCTAGAGAAGTTGAAAGACTTAATGATTTATATTCTAATAAAAGAGAAGAGTTATACACTGCTAATTATACTGTGACTAATCTTAGGAGAGCCATGGCAGTTTTAGAAAAACAAATAGAGCACTATCAGGCAAATGAGTCAAATTATAATGATGATATGATTCTTCTTAGGAGAGAGGTAGAACATACAACTGCTGTGAATGAAGCATACCAAAAGGAGCTTGAAAAACTTCAAAAGAAAATTGAAAATGTCAATTTAACTATAGACACATGTTATCATCAGTCTGAGTCAATTGATAAAATTTGGAATGCTCAAATATATAATAAAGCTAAGTCTGGTATGGGTTATAATACTGCGCCTCCACCACTAAGAGGTGTTCATTCACCTCCAGGTATAGATTTAGCTCATACAGGTATAGAGGATTTTAAGGATCTTGAAAGAGAATATGGTCCTTTAAAAGACACAGTTGTGAAGAGTGAGGAAGAGAGTAAGCTTGATAATGATGTTTTTGAGAGTGCTAGTGACTCATCTGTTGTAGATGAGAGTGTTAAAAAGAATGTAGAGACTACTATCCCAAAAGTTGCTAATACAGTTACAGAGGAACCTAGGAAACCAGTTAATAAACCTAGACCAACTGTAAGTATGCTGAGATGTATATGAACAAGCCTACAGCTCCTAGGGGTAACCAGAGGAGTTGGAATCATGTTAAATCTTAACAACAAGGTAGTGATTTTGTGATGAACAATAAAGCATGCTATATTTGTGGTAGTTTTGATCATTTACATGCTTATTGTGACTATCATGTTGGGAGAAGGGTAGTCTATTGGAACAAAAGGGTGGAGTCTAACAGATATCAACATAATGTACACCCTAGTTGTAATTAAAAATGGTCCCAAGAGCAGTTCAACTTAGAAGTGGCCTCAAAACATTTGCCACTGCAAAAACTGTTAACACTGCTCACCCTAAGTCACCTGTTAAAAGTGCAAATACCAAAACAAGCTTTGTAAAATCTGCACAAACAGGAAAAAGGACCTTTCAAGCTAAAAAGGTTAACAATAACCAACAGTGGGTACCTAAAAAGAAACCAGCAGTTTCCACTGCTCATTCAAAAGTTACCACTGCAAGGGTTTTGAACAAGAAAAGGGGGGACATGGGGAATGCTGTGAAGGCCTCAGCACGTTGGGAATGGAAACCAAAAGGAAATATCTCTACAACCAATCCCAATGGTGTATCAATGACCTTTGATAGATACAATTATATTGATACACGAGGCAGATCCAAGTCAATCATGGCTTGGGTCCCCAAAAGAAACTAACTCTTTACTCTAATGTGCAGGAACATCCAAGGACTAAATGATTTGATCTTGTATTTACATATTATGGGTGTTCAATGCACATGACTGACAACAAGTTTTTTCTTTTGATTTTGTGCATACTAATAGACTGTTTGTCAGTTTTTGTTAATGAAGTTAGTGGATTGAGATGTGTGATGCAGGAACACTAATGATAAAAGAAAACATGGATTATTATTTTTATTACAAAACTGCACTGAAAGTGCAGTAAAATTACATCCATGAGGTACAGAGTACAAACATTACTACATCAACTGAAATAACAACCACAAACAACCCATCCTCTTCCTTCCCATCATTCATCCTCTATGGCTTCTTGGGAAAGCCCCAGCTTGGCATCACCTTAGGAGCTCCACACATGTTAATCCAGTCATACACCCTAGGGCTTGCTAAACCCATCACCACTATACCAGTAGGTGGTGAGGATGATGAAGGAACTACTGATGGTGGTGCTGGTAGAAATGGTAGAGAAGGTGATGATTGCAGCTCTTCAGAAGGAGCTACTGCTGCAAGAGGAGGAACACTCAGGACTCTTCCAGAGGTCTCATCATTTGTTACATATGGAGACACATAGGAGCTGATCTCTGAGCTATCTTCTTTAAATGTTGCATCCTGAGGCTCTGGTTGTAGTGATGAAGGTCCAGCAGAAAAAGGATTTGAAAGAGCAAGTGACTGCTTTCTCTTCTTGGATACAACCTTCTCATACTCCTCTTTTTCAACTCTCCAAGGGTTTTTCAAAACAAAATCATCCCAGGAACTATCAGATGAACTGCTTGAAGAAAGATTGATTGGACTTGATTGACTCAAGGTGTTGCTTTGAGAGTGAAAGTTTTGGAGTATGTGATTTGATTTATTTATGTTGAATGGTTTGTTTATTATAATGTTAAGTTGGATTTAAGAAATTAATGAGGGGAAGGTGCAAGTAGTTGAGGAGTAAATTGGAGTACTGTGCTCTTGGAAAGTGTATCAATGCTTGTATGTTGACTTTATTGAGTATAGCCACTACTATGCTTAATTCTTTTAATATATTAGCCATTGCCAACACAATAGTGATTCCAGTATTTATGATTAGTGATTTGCAGTTTGAAGAATTCCTTGTTTACAATTAAATTGTTACTCTTTGATGAATCGTTGCTCTAGGTTATTTAGACCCTATCTAAGTTATCCACTGATGATTCAGCTGACATTTGGTTACAGTGGGAACTCTATTGCAACCAGTGGTAACATGCTTTCAGTGGAAAAAGGAAAAATAGAGGAACTTCATTACTAGCAAATAATTCATTACAATCAAGAGTACTCCTAGTAAACTAAACACAAAAGACTGAAACCTAGCATATTCTTCATCTGACTTCAGCTATTCCATTGGTCTCTTGCCCTTGCCCACATACTCATGTTTATTCTTCTGGGCTCTCTTTCTCTTGTTCTCAAAGGTGGATTGCATTCTTGGACATGGAAGCCCAAGAATCTGTGGAAGAGGTCTTGGTAGCATTGCAGGCCTTGTTGGATTGGATATCTGCTTCATATTGGAGATAGCTGTTTCCAGTGCTATTGAAAGAGCTTTTGGCAATTCTTTAGAAAGAGAATAGGTTTCATCATTTGCATCATCATCCTCTGATGAATCGGTGTAGAACTCAAGAGATTTTGCAGGCTTAGCTGCAGGCTTTCGCTTAGCAGTTTCTTTGGTATATCTTTTGGATGTAGACCCAACCCCTGGTGGAAAGTATCCAAACCATCCTGATACTTCTGAAGATGATTCTGATTCGAATACATACTCTTCTTCTGAGTCAGAAGAGATGTTGATTGTGTTGGAGGGATTGCTCATGCTTATGGTTTTGGGGTTATTGTGTTTGAATGAAAGTTGATTAAGTTTACCTTAAGCCAAGTCTCCTTATATAGACAAAGTCGGTTGAAGGGTTATTTAATGAAGATATTCACCTTTTTCTTATTTTGGTAGGTAAAGGAGTAAATATAGATATTATTGAGTTGACTTTGGAAGATATTTTTCTTGGGAAATAGTTTGGTTAACGGTAACTTTGGTAAATACCAAGTTGGTTATTCTCATCTTGTTTAAGTTTGTATATCAAGTTTTGATGAGGATTTGGAGTTAAAAGGTGTATATCTGAGATACACATCAAATGGTTATTGATTCACCATGTCTAATACACATAAGAATCAACTAGTCCAGAGGAAACGGCTACTGGTAAAGACTTGACAAATCCGTTTATGGTTGATAGTTTACCAAAAACTATATGGTTATCAACTCACCATATTCTTTATGATTAAGAGTTGGCTAGTCCATAGCAAACGGCTCATGGTAAAGACATATCAAATCCGTTGATAGCTGGTAGTTTGCTAAAAACTATGATGGGAGCAGTCTAGAAAGTAACCACTGATTGTCATATATATAGGGTTAAAATTTTAAGTAAATTATCTTCTTTCCAAATTATAAATACTTTCTAAAGATAATTTTACTTGCGCAATAATTATAAGCCCTAACCCTATATATCTTTCTTTTTCAATTGGCTAGTCATTCTTTCAATTCTTACTGACATAATAATATTTTTCATCAAAAGTTTCTATGGCTTCTTTGAAATTTGCAGATGAGCACAACCTTGTGGCCTACTTACAAAAGAATAACGACAAGAGTGGCTCTGTTTTTCATAAGATTGTGGACTTTCTTCATACCACTCATATAAGGTATGCTTTGCTTTTAAAACCCACAATTTATATCTCTCAAAGCAATCAGTTTTGGACTTCTGCTCAGTCCATAACACTTGAGAATAGAGATACACATGAAACAGTGGATGCTCTCAGAGCCACTGTAGATGGGGTAACTATTGATGTTACTAAGGCATCCTTGAGGAGAGTACTTCACTTGGATGATCTCAATGGTCTCATCACATTACCTATGTATGAAATTCATGATACTTTATCATCCATGGGGTATGATACCACTGACAAAAAGGCTACTTTCAAAAAGAGTGGTTTTTGTCCCCATTGGAGATTTTTGATTCATACTTTGTTACATTGCCTTAGTCCTAAGAAAACATCTTATGAGCAATTTAGTTCAACCATGGCTTATCCTTTGGTTTGTCTAGTCACTGATAAGATTTTCAACTGGTCCAACTATATTTTTACGAGTATGCAAGGCAATGTACAAAGTAAAACCAATTTTTTAATGTATCCCAGGTTTGTGCAAGCTGTGCTTAATGAATTTCAACTGCAACCTCACACTACTGTTTATCAAATCAGTTGCCTAAAGCCTAAAGTTTTTCAAAATTTGAATAAAGATGGCAATATGATTTTTACACCTCTCCTACCCCAAATGCTTGCTAAAATATCCACTGAACAAAACACACCCATAATTAATGTTCCTAACATTGATTATACACCACCAGTTTCAAGAACCTATGAGAGAAGGTCAAAACAGTCAACTCCTCTCATGACAACACAACAAGTTTCTAAACCTTTTGGTCTAGGAACAAGCAGTGGTGGTTCTAGACTTCCACCTAGTCCTACTATGGAGGAATCTGGACCTTTGCCCCATGATTCACCTCTCCCAACAGGTAACACAGTTGGAAGTGCTGAGGGCAGTGGCAACCAAATGGAATTGATGGTTTTGTGTACCAAATTAGCAAAGCAAGTTGAGTTTCTACAAAAAGACTTGGCTACTGTTAAGAAGAACCATGCCAAGGATGTTCAATTATTAAAGACAGAGATTCAGACCTTAAAGGAAGAGATGCAGCGATAGAAAAAGCACATGCAGACTGCAAAGATGGTGATTTCATCTTCATCCTCACCTTCTAATGGTGATTCAGCTGATCAAGATTTGGGAAATTCCTCCAAACAGGGGAGGAAAACAGGTTCTGACACTGAGGGGAGGAAAATTGATTTTGAAGATGAAGGAGATACAAGTAAAGGAGCAAAAGAAGCTGATACTCATGGAGAGCAACTTGAAGATTAAGACATTTTTCAAACTGCAACTGATTTTACCACTGAAGATATTTCCACTGCAGAGCCAAATATTGCCACTGCAAGTGAAGAATTTGATAAATTGAAGACAAACAAGGGTAAAGCAGTTATGGAAGATGTACAACAACTTGAAAGTAAGATTTCAAAGAAAAGACAAGTTCAGATTGATCTTGATAGAGAAATTTCTCAGAAGATAGCAGAAGATCAAATTGCTTAGAAAGTTACTGAAAAGAAAAGATTGAAAGAACTAGAAGTTGCAAGCTTTTTGGAAGCTAAAAGATTGGACAGAATGGAAGATACTGATTCAATTTCCACTGTTCAACCTACAATTATGAAAGAAAAAGCTCCATAGTTTAGCTATGTTCCTACTGAAGAAGATATTCCGTTCTTGATTGCTAATAATCCTGAAATCAAGAAAAAGGCAATTGACCTAGTTGTTGATGCATCCTTAACTGAGGAACAAAGAACAACTCAGTCGAAGGATTTCATCATAATGAAGAACAATCAAGCACTTGATAATGTAATCAGTTCAATCAAGAAGAATCAGAAGAAACAAAGACAACCAACCAAGGCGCAAATACTTGCATATATGAAGACTTATTGTTGTCATGTTGGTAACTCGAAAAGGCATCAATTTAAAGGAATGTCTGATGATCAAGTTGAAAGGGCTTACTACAGAACTGTGAAACAAGATAAATCTTTTATTCCAATGGGTTCTGAAGAAGAAGAAAGAATATTTCCTAGATTGAAGAGAAAGGCCAAAGTCAGTGATTCTCAAACTATTAAGAAGACTAAGTTTGATGAAGATCATACAAAGTCTACTGAGAAGGAAATTCCTACTGAGAAGTTCACCAAAGAACAAATGACTGAAATGATTGTGATTGAAGACAGAGATTTTTATCCAGAACCACTGCAAATTCGACATCCTATCATTGATTAGGAAGTTTACACTGCTAGCAATCTTGCTTCAACATGGAAGATTACAAGGATGGGAGGAGAAACTTCATCTTTCATAACATTTGAAGATCTTATTAAAGCTTTTGACAGAGATGACCTTAATACACTATGGAAATTAGTTCAAGAAAGGTTTAATGCTCAAGATCTCAAAGATGCAAAGGAGATGCAGTTATGGGTAAATCTTAGAAGGCTTTTTGAACCAAATGCTGATGATGACTACTGCAAAACCTTGTTCACATGTTTTGGTACTAAATGGTTTTACTATGATTCATGTGAAGTTCATCATGTCTCTACAGCTAATGGAGAAGACTTTTTCATGCTTGCTGAGAAAGAATATCCACTTAGAGTTGGAGCTCTTACAGTAATGTTAAGCTTACATATAAGAGTCAATGAAGACAATGAGAAGGTCAGAGCATTATTACAAAGGCTTCAAGATCATTGTTCAAAAGCTATACAAAAGTTAAGAGAAAAGAAGTGAAGTGTTTGATTGAATTCCCCAAATCCTTGAAGTTAATGCATATTGAAGAAACTTATTGATTTGCAGAGAAATCATAAGTTTAGGGGAGGATTGTTGGGAATAATCCGTTACCACGGATAGTAGTGGTTTACACTGCTTGGTTTAACACTAGCAGTGGAAACGTATTCCCACTGCAAGTTCTTTATTACCACTGCTATTAGTTAATGATAAGGTTAAACGCGTCTTGATAAGTATAGAATAGATCTTGTGTATATTCTATTATGTTAGCTATATACTTATCTTGTAAAGGACTCCTTGTTGTATAAAAGGAGATCCTAGGTTATTGTTTTAGGTACGTATTACATTACAATATTACCTATGAAAGCTTCAAGGTGTAACCCTAGTGATAAGTCTAGATTACTCGTATTATTTCATTAATAATATTGGAGCTTGAATTTTGTGTTAACTTGTGTTCATTCTCATTACATCATATAATTCGTCTTCTAAGTATTACTTAAGTAAATTCCGCTTGCTTGATAATATTATACAAAATATCATTGACATAAGGAGAGTGTCTTAGATCCAAGAAGTATCTTTCTATCTAATGTAATCTTTATCCTTTATTATCTCCACGATAATTCAACCTTCGTTTATTTCATTTCCCATTCTAATTGCCCAATTTTTCAATCATTTCACAACAATATACCGTTATCTTACTAGGGATTAGGCCAACCTTATTCTTGACCAATTAGGAGACTATTACCATTCTAAGAGTTTCTACCATGTATCCTACAAACCATTCAATAAATTTTATTTCAAGATATCTTGCTACCATTTTATGAAATTATTTCACATAATTTTATTTCAAGCTATTTTACCACCATCTTAGGAAAATTGTTTCACAAAGTTCTAAAACAAGTTGTTTTGTTACCACCCTATAAACTGATTTTTAGTCATTTTATCAACTATTTGCTACCATCATGCGAAAACGATTTTCATGTTACTCTAAAAAATTGTTTGAGCCATTATCTTACAAAACAAAACGTTGAATACCATCTAAAACTTCGGAGAAACATAATACCATTTCAACAAAACCAAGCATCACATCATTTGTCCTCGATTATACATAGCCTGATCACCTATGTATATTTTAGGAAGGATTATGTCACGAAAGAAACAAGCATCATTTTCAAATTTCCTAAAACAATCTTCATTCAAAAGCAAAGCTTTGTAATCAGATAAATTGTTCATAAAAATTTATTTTTGTTAACACTCTATAGATGCCTACGCCATTCATCACTCACTCAACCGATAAGTTGAAATTTTACCAGTGACCTCTTTAGGAAAGATTTTCCATACCATCTATGAGGAGGATTCCTCGATACAAGAAAACAATGAAAGGATTTCTGAACCACTATCTTTGGACTAGAACCCAAATTCTATCATTTCAAAAGTACCAGCTAGACCGAGTTACAAGATTTAGTACAAAGCAAATACACATTAAGCAACACTGTAGAAATAAACCAAGCCTCCTAACTGAGACTACATAACATTTCATTAAACATGGCCTCAACAATATGTGAACTTCCCTGCAATGAGTTTCCCTCAAAGGATAATTGAGTTAAATTAAGATTATCGATATAAACTTTCTCTAAGGCATTGTGTTCTCTAGAAATTACAGATAACCTCACTTCCATATCAAGAGATGCAACAGGTCTGAACATATCGGACAATCAATGACTCTCCATCTACAAGTGACACTAGAACAAAAAGTGGATTTGGCCACACCGAATATGTAAGACGATATACATATAGTCACACATGATTTTTCGGCCGTGTGTGACTAAAGGTCGCGCGACCATAGGTACTCTATGGTCACGTGTTTGACTTTTTTTTAGTCTCTATTGCAAAAGAGTAACCAAAACCGTAACATGTGTGACTAATTAGGTACAAATTTTGTTGGATTAATCCGTATTAGTGACCATAAACACTGTATAGTCACGCAAAGCATGTTTCTTTTGGGTATTTAGTCACATACAATTAAGCATAAAGTGACCAAAAGTGTTAATAAGTGTGACCATATGTTGTTTAAGGTGAAGAAATATGTCTTTTGTGTGACTATTGATCATCCAATGGCCACTTGAATTTTATGTTTGTGTGGCCTTTTGTAACATTTAGTCACACAAATCATGTTTGTTTTGTGTATTTAGTCACATACAATTAATCATAAAGTGGCCAAAAGTGTTAATAAGTGTGACCATATGGTGTTTTAAGTGAAGAAATGTGTGTTTTGTGTGACTATTGATCATCTAATGGCCACATTAATTTTATGTTTGTGTGGCATTTTCTACATTTAGTCACAAAAAGCATGTTTCTATTGGGTATTTAGTCACATACAATTAAGCATAAAGTGGCCAAAAGTGTTAATAAGTGTGACCATATGGTATTTAAGGTGAAGAAATATGTCTTTTGTGTGACTATTGATCATCCAATGGCCACATGAATTTTATGTTTGTGTGGCCTTTTCTAACATTTAGTCACACAAAGCATGTTTGTTTTGTGTATTTAGTCACATACAATTAAGCATAAAGTGGCCAAAAGTGTTAATAAGTGTGACTGTATGTTGTTTAAAGTGAAGAAATGTGTGTTTTGTGTGACTATTGATCATCCAATGGCCACATTAATTTTATGTTTGTGTGGCCTTTTCTAACATTTAGTCACACAAAGCATGTTTGTTTTGGGTATTTAGTCACATACAATTAAGCATAAAGTGGCCAAAAGTGTTAATAAGTGTGACCATATTGTGTTTTAATTGAAGAAATGTGTGTTTTGTGTGACTATTGATCATCCAATGGCCACATTATTTTTATGTTTGTGTGGCCTTTTCTAACATTTAGTCACACAAAACATGTTTCTTTTGGGTATTTAGTCACATACAATTAAGCATAAAGTGGCCAAAAGTGTTAATAAGTGTAACCATATGGTGTTTAAGGTGAAGAAATATGTCTTTTGTGTGACTATTGCTCATCCAATGGCCACATTAATTTTATGTTTGTGTGACATTTTGTAATATTTAGTCACACATCGAATTAAACAAAAAGTGACCAATAATGTTGATAAGTGTGACCATATTATGTGAGTGCATCTTTTAGTCACATGGTTGTTACTACTAGTACTAAGTTAATACTGGTGGAGCAAAGTTACTACTGCCAATACTAAGTTAGTTCTGCTGGAGCAAGTTAATACTGCTAGTACTATGTTAGTGATGATGGAATGAGTATACATACATATACAGAATTAAAAACAATAAATAATTTCAAATTGAATAAAACTCGAATGTATATAATTGAATCAAATATAGAATTGTAATGTCGTACATAATCAAATTCTCAACTACCAACTTTTGACTATTCGCCATCCTAGCTTGCCTTTGCATGGTTTCAAAAGCACAAACAAGAGTGCCACCGTGAAGGGCGATTGAAGCAGAGTAAAGAGGGTACAATTAGTAATCAAGATGGAGTAACAACCAATAAGAGCACCGAAAAGAAATCATTATACCGCTGGACTTGCACCATCTGTCAAGAAAATATCATCTGGATTAGCAGGAAAGCCATCACGAGCTTCAATACAGCAGCAATGGTATCATGCAATCCCTTAACACCCTGATGACAATTACAAAACAAGTCATTAGCCTTGAATCACAGTGTACAATGTGCTTAGACTTTTTGTAAGCAAAAACCAACATTTAACATCTTAAAGAGTTGCAAATAGACAGCAGATTTACCTGACTGTGACTGTAAGCACCAGTTGCTCTTCCAGGAATCTGATCAAGGATCTCCCATGCCCGATTAATGGAGTCCGCACTGTCAGAATTCACAACAAAAGTCACAGTAAGATAAGAGACATGTTAATGAGCTAAGTTCAATGATACACATCAGGTTACTTGAATGGATACAAACACTTAGTCAATGTGGAAAGGGGGTCGGGAGATTATGTCATGGGTATTTTTAAGCAACTAAACTAGTAACAAGATAGAGACGTACCGGTCTTCATGCTCCTCAAGTGCGTGTCGAACTAACCTTTGTCTTTCGGTAAATATGGACACTTTGGGTGCAAATTTTACTGTAATCGGTTACAACTTTTACTTACTGTCATAGTTTCAAGAGATGAACACCACTTTGGAGCGGGTCCCAAGGCTGGTAAGAAATAAGAGGGAATCTGACTGGTATCCAGAGCCAATAGCATCAGTCCACTTTCACGAAACACACACATATCATTAATTGCGCCAGCTGTTGGTTCAATACTGGTCATTCCATCCCCCTGAAAGCAATAAAAACGGTTGAGCCTTGAGGACAACAACAAATAATTTTGGTGTTTCGAAAACAAATAAAGCAAACGCAGTATGATATGTGTTCAGCATAATAATGAACTATGGAATAAAAACTTACAGTTTCTGGATCCCAAATCCGAACAATATGTTTGTCAGTAGTAATTAGCTTTGGCCGTTCGGAGTTGAGAGTTTTATGCCATTTCATATTTATTATAGGGCTTCCATACCTGTAATGTTATGGTAGGTTGCCGTGATTAGTTCAGAAGTAAAGAAATAAGAGTTTAACATACTGTTATTATCGTACCAGAATGAATTGGCTACTTACATGTGATCTTTTACTCGAAGAGGAGTTGATGAGCGTAAGTCATATATCATCACCTGTACATTAGAAGAAAAAAGACTTGTGAAATTGTTCATTTCTTTAATGGAATTAGCCTATCAGATAACTAATCGTGTTTGGCTTGATACTATATGATGCCAATTACAGAATAGATAATGATATCTTTATAGCATAACTTTCCGCCACTACTTCCAACACCTCTACCACCTCCTCTGTACCTAGAAAATTCTCCAAATGTCTGCAACAGTAGAGCACCATTACACATGAGCACGGCTAAAAAGGAAGATAACAAAACCAAATACCAAGATAACCTTGAGTAGATGATCTCACCTCTGTATCTAGTTTCATCTGTTCAGAGAATCTAGTCCGTCCATAATTTGATTGACGATCAAGGGCATTGGATGATAATGAATCAAAAAAGTCGTCCTTACTGTAAACAGGCTGTTGATTGCAGGACAATTAATAAAAGATATCACGGACAATAATGGTTAAATAGGTCAAATATACATGAAAATTATCAGGAAATAGAAAAGTAGCAACTTTTATAATGCGATTATATGCAATTTTTCATTGTTATTCTCACCTTGACGTCAGCTTTGGGTAAGTTGGAATCATTTTCCTCTTCTGGTTCATCCTCGTCAGTAGCATTTTCATCTTTTTCCTTTGAACCAGACCTGTTACTTTTTCCTAAGGTACCCCAGACTTCATCCTTGTTAAATTTCTCATTCATCGCACTAAAATCAAACTCCTCAGTAAATTTCGTCACTGGTCGTGAAACCTGAATCAATTAACGACAAGACAATTAATACACACAATTAGATCATACTATAATAGTACACACCAGCATAGAGTATTGAAAATTACCCCAGATCCTCTGCCTCTTTCACGCCCTCTGTAATTGTAATTTTGGCGGTTGTGGTAAGTAGCTCCATTGGACTAAAATATAACAGAAAAAGTAACACTAATCAGAGACAAAATCAGGCATCTGTCATATGAACCAAGCAGGCTAGGATAATAAAAAATTCAGCTATACTTACATCCTTTATATACAACCGTATTAAATTATTAATTTATAATTTTATATACGTGTATCAAAAGTAAATAGACTTAGATAATAATAATAAAATTCCCATTTCTTGGATTAAAGGGTCATATGTGAAGAGCCATACCTTTGGAACCATTTTTGTCTGAGTTGGTAACGGCAATATCGGAGGCTGCGATTCCGCCGGCACTGGAACGGCCACAGACGATGCTGACGATGATACTGGTGAAACTTGAACCACCTCCACATCATTCTGAACAGGTTGTGGGGATTGGCATGAAACAATGGTAGCTGGCACAGACTGCAGCAGCTGCCCTGGGGTTACAAGCGATGGTGTGGGTGATTCAGTTGGGACCAACGGTGCACTGCCAACAGACGTTATTGGCTGAGATGTGCCTTGAAAAGGATACCTTGCACCAGAAATCACATTGGGTGTAATGGGAGAATTGGTAACATTTACATCAGTAGTAACAGAAGTCTGTGGTGGTTGGAAGCTACCAACTGGTGGTGTAAGAGCAACAGAGTTTGGAGGTTTGTTTTGCATCATAGTTGGCAAAGAAGGAAGTGTTGAACTCAGTAAAGAGTTAGATGGTAAAGTGGGTGAACTGGTGGATGTCGGCAATAAAGGAGATTGATATTCAGGTAAGTTTGGAGCTGATGAACTTGGTGGTGGTCCAGTTGACAAGGAAGAAGCATTGAAGCTAGGATACTGCATAGGTTGTTGTTGTTGTAATGAAGGGGGAATTCCTAATCCTTGTGGTGGTCGAGGCAATGATTGCTGATGCATTTGTGGAAGTGCATTTGGCGGGGGATAGTATCCAGGCCAATACATGCATTGCACTGTTTGTAGTTGGAGGAATCAACTGAACCCCTGCCACTATTCACATCTACTCTCGTTGAAGAAGAAACTTCTTCAGCCTTTGATGCCCCTACCGAACTACGCTGGACCACTTCTTGGATCCTTTGATCTGTCTAAAACGGTCTAAATTTGTCGAAGGATCACAAAATCTGACTCAAATAAGCTCAGCTTATTTATAACCAAATGAGCCATAAGCATAGACAATAAGCAAATCCAATCCAAAACCAGGACCAAACGGGCTCAACCCAAACCCATACGAGTTTCTTGACCCGACCCATTTGCAAAATAATTAAATCAAACAACATAAACGATTTCACGAAGTTATAATCAAAAACATGTTTTAGGCTAGTTTTAATCCACTAAAATCAATATAAATTGTTTTATATTCAATTAAACATTTAAGAAAATATAAATTAAATATGTGTTTGAGCATACCCATAATTAGAGTAGCATAGGTGAGATGAGGGTGATGGTGGCTCGACTGTGATGGCAGTGGATGTGGTGGTTATCTCGAACCAAACAACCGAAGCAAACAAACTCACCCCTTTCCTCCCTTTTCTTGATGATGGTGATGGCGTGGAGGAGCTATGGTTGGTGGAGAGACGACGAGATAAGGCGGTGAAGTGTGGCGGTTGTGTGAGTCGGTTCTAGAGAGAAGAAGAAGAGATGAACGGTTGGAGAGAGAGAGAAGATAGATCTCACTATTTGTTTTTGATAATTATTAGGGTTTTGATTTTTGGGGAAAAAGGAGCGGGATCTTGAGCGGGAGATTGAAATTTCGGGGAAAAGATTAGTTTTTTTTAAGTAAAATAGTTAAGGATAAGGCGTAAATGATTTGAATAGAGTTCGTTCGAGCTGATTCTTATTGAGCTTTGAACTTAAGCTCAAGCCTATCAAATGAACTCGAAATGTTTAATGAGTTGAGCTCAACCTTATATAAGTTCGACTCTAGTCATCGTTGAGTTTTCAAGCTTGTAAGTGATATAGCATATGTTTTTTATATATTTTGTATGTAAGTGCACTAAGTGTAAATACTTATTTATGAATGTATCGAGCTTATCGAGCTCAATTCGAACCGAGTTCGATTCTTATGTTATATTACAATTTTTAATTTGTGTAAGAAAACACATCTTTACAAATAAATCGAGCTTTTCGAGGCAAGCTCAAGCTGAGTTCAAACTTTCTCGATCCCGGATAACATGATCGGGAGGTCCCTGGATACTTGCTTCTTAGTGTCTGTGACAAACGGTATACACCTACCAAGCCGGTGCAACCCATGCATGACCGCCTTTAATAACATCAAGTACAATTCATATAACCTTCACACTATAACTATACACCTACCAAGCCGGTGCAACTCATGCATGACCAGTGATAATGGCTAATTCACATGGGTCATGTGTCACGTACATTAGGTTATCACTAGTCACATTCATTAATGGGTATTTGACATCATATGGGTCATATGCATCGGGTTATAATTGCTTAGTGTGTCATGCTACGACACATCCATGACTGTTGACAATGAGTAATTAACATGGGTAATGGGTCATGTGCATTGGGTGGTAGTGGCTTATAGTGTCATATTATCGACCAATACATGGCTGGTGATCGACAATGGGTAATTTACATGGGTCATGGTTCATGTGCATTGGGTTGTAGTGGCTTATAGTGTAATGGAACCAATGCATGACCGCTTTTAATAACTTCCAATACAAATATAATCTTCACACTATAACTATACACCTACCAAGTCGGTGCAACCCATGCATGAACCAATTATAATGGCTAATTCACATGGGTTATGGTTCATGTGCATTAGGTTATCACTGGTCACATTAATTAATGGGTATTTGACATCATATGGGTCATATGCATTGGGTTATAGTTGCTTAGAGTGTCATGTTACGACACATCCATGATTGTTGACAATGGGTAATTAACATGGGTAATGGGTCATGTGCATTGGGTTGTAGTGGCTTATCTGTCATGTCATCGACCAATACATGACTGGTGGTCGACAATGGGTAATTAACATGGGTCATGGGTCATGTGCATTGGGTTTTGTAAACTAAGACAGATACTATACAATATTTTTATACGTTTTGTATTTTTTTTACGTTTTCATCCGTTTGTAACGTTTTTCGTCCCCTTTTGACCATTCAATTGATTTTGACCGATCTCGCTAGTTTTCGACCGATTTTGACAATTTTCGACAGATTTCGACGGATTTAGACCGTTTTAGACCGACTACGACCGATTGCGACCGTGTTCGACCGATTTTGACCTTTTCGACCGATTTCATCCATTTTTGAACGTTTTGGCAAATTTCTCTCGTTTTCATATGTTTTCAAGCTTTTTTTAACATTTTCCTTCGTATTAAAACGTTATGAAACGTTTATTACGTTTTCGTATATTTTGTACGATTTTTTCGTTTTCATACGTCCTTCACCTTTTTTTATTTGTTTTGCTACGTTGTGTTCGCTTTCGTACATTTTGTACGCCTTCATACCATTTTTAAGAAAACATTAGACAATAGACAAAAACGGTCCCAGACGTACAAAAATGGTCGAAATCAAGAAAAAAATGAACGAAAACGGTTTAAACCGTCATGATATTTTACCCTTTAAACAAAATAAGCTACAACTTATTTAGTTTTGCTAGATTCGAAATTTTAAAAGTGAAACAAATTGAAAATAAGCGGAGGGAGAAAAAGTCACGGTTTAATAAGCAGCTTCTATAAGCACTCTTTAAGCTACTAGCCAAAAACAATGAAGCTTAAACTTTTATATTCAAAAGGAAATGCATTACATTAACGAATATGTTACCCTGGCAAGATGGTAAATCACTTGACTTCTGTAGGGGAGGTCGCAGGTTCGATTCTCGCAGGGGTGTAACATCCTTTTTTATTTTCTTGCTATTTTTATTACTCGTAACATAATTTAGTCACACATTTGTGAGATGTATCGAATTGTGACTACACTTAAATAATGTGTGACAAGATATGACTCTATGATTTAGACACCTAAATAAATACTTCAGGTGACCATACATAACATCTTGAATTTAGTCACACAAACATTCAATGTGACTAATATCAAGGTTAATGATAAACCGTCGGGGGCAGGTTTACGTCGGCCTAGGAAACTCGGTCAACGACGTCGAGGAACCTTAGTCGTTTCGAAATAGGCTCCGTTGTTCAACGTCGGCCTAGGAACCGTCGGGGCACGTTTACGTCAGCCTAGGAAACTTGGTCTACGACGTCGAGGAACCCAGTCATTTCGGAATAGGCTCCGTCGTTCTACGTCGGCCTAGGAACCGTCGGGGCACGTTTACGTCGGCCTAGGAAACTCGGTCTACGACGTCGAGGAACCTTGGTCATTTCGGAATAGGCTTCGTCGTTCTACGTCGGCCTAGGAACCGTCGGGGCACGTTTACGTCGGCCTAGGAAACTTGGTCTACGACGTCGAGGAACCTTGGTCGCTTCGGAATAGGCCACATGAATTTTATGTTTGTGTGGCCTTTTCTAACATTTAGTCACACAAAGCATGTTTCTTTTGGGTATTTAGTCACATTGAATTAAGCATAAAGTGGCCAAAAGTGTGACCATATGATGTTTAAAGTGAAGAAATGTGTATTTTGTGTGACTATTGATCATCCAATGGCCACATGAACTTTATGTGTGTGTGACCTTTTCTAACATTTAGTCACACAAAGCATGTTTGTTTTGGGTATTTAGTCATATACAATAATTATAAAGTGGCTAAAAGTTCATATAATTGTGATCATATAGTGTTTCCTTAATTAATAAAAGTTCACATTTGCACCAAAAAAGAAATATTTTGTGTTGTGGTCTGCTTATAAGCAAAAAAGTTTAGTGGTTAATGCTGCCAGTACAAAGTTAAGTCTGGTAGGTTAGTTTTAGTGGTTAAGGCTGCCAATACAAAGTTAAGTCTGCCAGACCTAAGTTAAGTCTGTTTAGTATTCGTAGTTAGTTCTGTTAATGAAAAACATAATATTTTTTTGTGTGACTATTGATCATCCAATGGCCACATTAATTTTATGTTTGTGTGGCCTTTTCTAACATTTAGTCACACAAAGCATGGTTGTTTTGGGTATTTAGTCACATAAAATTAATCATAAAGTGGCTAAAAGTGTTAATTGACCATATGGTGTTTAAAGTGAAGAAACGTGTATTTTGTGTGACTATTGATCATCCAATGGCCACTTGAATTTTATGTTTGTGTGACCTTTTGTAACATTTAGTCACACAAAGAATGTTTGTTTTAGGTATTTAGTCACATACAATTAATCATAAAGTGGCTAAAAGTGTTAATAAGTGTGACCATATGGTGTTTCAAGTGAAGAAACGTGTATTTTGTGTGACTATTGATCATCCAATGGCCACATGAATTTTATGTTTGTGTGGCCTTTTCTAACATTTAGTCACACAAAGCATGTTTGTTTTGGGTATTTAGTCACATACAATTAACCATAATGTGGCTAAAAGTGTTAATAAGTGTGACCATATGATGTTTACAGTGAAGAAACGTGTATTTTGAGTGACTATTGATCATCCAATGGCCACATATTAAGTTACGTGACCATATGTACTGGATTTTGGCTACACTTAAATAATATGTGTGACAAAACGTTTAGTGTGACCATATATGGCATTTGGTCACAGTGTTAGTAGTAAATGTGACTATATAGATTAGCTTTTGGCAAACTAACACAAACTAAACTTTAAACACACATATTAACTTACGTGAACATATGTACTGGATTTTGGCTACACTTAACGAATGTGTGACAAAACATTTAGTGTGACCATATATGGCTTTTGGTCACAGTGTTCAAGTGTGTGACATATATTTGTCATTGTTTATATGTATATCGTGACTAATGCTTCAACCTTACTTTTCATTTGTCACTTGTTCCAATTTCAGATGTGGCTAAAGAGTTGGCAAAACATAGCAGTCACCCTTAAATAATGTGTGACAAAACTTGACTCTATGATTTAGACACACAAAAAATTACTTCATGTGACTAACGCATCAAGGTTACTTGTATTTGTCACGCGTTCCAAATTCATATGTGGCTAAATGATCTGAAACAAAATCACCAGATACCTTTAGCCACACAATGTTCATTTGTGTGGCGATACAGTTCTAATGGTCACACAATCAAAATTTTCATGTGTGACTAATTAGTAAATGTTGTCAATTTTCGTACCTTCAGCCACACAAATATGCGAATGTGTGGCCGTTCCATTTCGACCATGCGTGACCAAATCCCGTTTTTGTACTAGTGTGAAATCAAAACAAACATTCTTCGACATAGTATGAGTTGATACCTAAGTTTTTTCTAGCATGATAACAATCTCGGTGATGAACTATTTTAGAAGCACTCAATAACGGAACAAATCTTGAAAATCAACCACCACACCACATCACTTAAATATTTAGGGTTTTGTGATTTGGCAACATAGAGCGTGGAAATATTTTGATAAGAGAAATTAAGAGAGACACTATCAAACAATAAACATTTTAGTAATGGAGACTAAGAACCTTAGGCAAGGAAGACTCAAGTCATGACATTCGCTAGAACTAGAAACGAGAGGAATCACAATTGTTACCCATAATCTATTCTTTTCAATAATGTCCTTATCGACAGACTTGACATTTTAAAATTTGGCACGAGACACGTGGTATCAATTTCAATTATACCTAATATAAGGTAGCCGATTCACCTTAGACTTCTGACAATCATTTCAAGATTCCCATGGAACCTACTAGGACATGAGTACCACCTATTATCCTCAGCTCAATGGTCAGAGCGAGAGAACAATTCAAACGTTAGAAGATATGCTCAAAGCATATGTGTAATTTTCTAGAAATGATTAGGCAAAATCATTCTTTATCGAACAAGTTCCCTTACAACAATAGTTATCACATGAACATACTGACTACACCATTTGAGGCACTCTATGGTTGAGGTGTCAATCACTTATTCACGGGCCAAAATCAGGAAAGTCCAACACACTAGTCCATAACTTAATCATGAAACAACAAAGAAATCATATAGATCAAGAATCAGTTACAAGCAACAACAAATAGATAGAAAAGCTACGTCGATATGCGATGCAAAATATTGGAAATGTGTTCCATAAGTCACAAACCATTAGAATTTCAAGTTGGCGACAGAGTTATGTTGAAAGTCTTGTCTTGGAAAGGCGTGGTACAATTCAGAAAACGCGGGAAGTTAATCTCGAGGTACATTGGGTTATTTAAGATTCCGGATAAAGTATATCCCTTAGCATACAAACATGATCTTCTGTCAGAACTCGCCAATTTACTTAACACAATTCACGACTCAAATATCTTCACCTTTTCACCAATAACACCGTAGAAACCAACATGGACTGAATTCCTTTTTGGGTGTGCGAATGTGACAACTCGTAATTTCAAGTCATTTTACAAACTTTGAAATTTTCACTATTCATCTCGGGAATTTACTATTCATCATTTTACTATTCATCGTTTTTGAAGTCGATTTGATATTTTGAAAGGGTATTTCAAAATTTTACTATTCTAGAAACACTATTCATTCTCGGAGAAAAATCACTATTCATGATTCACTATTCATCATTTTTCGTAAACTAGGTTTACGAGTATCAAATTCGAGTAACCGTAAGGGTTTAGCTGCGAATTCATGAAAAATCATTGAGGACATTTCATATAGACTAGATTTAGTCTACATATCATTAGTAATGTCATCATCATATTAGTTCATGCATGGATTTGCATATTTCATTAACGTATATTTTTCTATTAAATAAACGTTATCGCACGATCATTTATTTTGGATAATTGATCCGACACTTCCAAAACTTTTCCTAATATATTTTTATACTCATTTTAAGACTATAAAAATTATATTATTAGTGTTGGGAATAATATGTTACCACGGATAGTTGTGGTTTACATTGCTCGGATTAACACTAGCAGTGGAAACGTATTCCCACTGCCAGTACATTATTACCACTGCTATTAGATAATGTTTAGTTAAACGCGTCTAGATAAGTATAGAATAAATCTTGTGTATATTCTATAATGTTAGCTTTATACTTATCTTGTAAAGGACTCCTTGTTGTATAAAAGGAGGTCCTAGGTCATTGTCTTAGGTACTTGTCTAATTACCTACGTATTACTCACAAAGGCTTCAAGGTGTAACCCTAGTGATAAGCTAAGTTCACTTGTATTATTCATCAATAATATTGGAGCTTAAGTTTTGTGTTTAATCTGTGTTTACATATAATACATCATACAATCCATCTTCTAAGTATTACTAAGTAAATTCCGCGTGCTTAATAATATCATACAAAATATCATTGACACAAGGTGTGTGTCTAGATCCATCAAGTGGTATCAGAGCATAGGTTCTGATATTTTGTTTTAGAAGATCCAAGGAATTAGCTTAACCTAACCACTCAATTCAATGGAGATGGAAAACAACCAATCAAACTCTTCTACACCAAGGCTACCTAAGCTCAAACTAAATGAGTTTGAGATGTGGAGGATACTGATTGAGCAATACTTTCTCATTCAAGACTATGCTCTATAGGAGATCATTCAAACTAGTGATTCTTTCAAGTCTGTGACTAGTACTGTGAAGGTTGGTGACACAGATGTTGTGAAAGTTTCTGTGCCTAAATCTAGTGTTGAAAAAGCTTGCAGGAAGAATGATCTTAAAGCTAGAAGTTTGTTGCTGATGACTCTTCCTAGAGATCATATCATTGCATTCAGCAAGTACACAACTGCTAAGGAACTGTTTGAAGATATTTGCTTAGTGTTTGGTGGTAATGATGCTACAAAGAAGACACAAAAGACATTATTGAAGCAAAGTTATGAAAATTTCTCTGCTTCAAGCAATGACTCACTTGATAGCATCTTCACCAAACTCCAGAAGATTGTTACACAACTGACTGTGCTTGGCATTAAGGTAGAAAAGGAAGACCTCAATTTGAAGTTTCTAAGAAGTTTGCCTTCAGAGTTTCAAACCAATGTAACTGTCTGGGAAAACAAATCAGACATAGAAACAATGAAGCTCAATGACCTTTACAACAACTTCAAACTTATTGAGCAAAGGTTGAAAAAGGCAGGGAAACTTGGTACAAGCTCTAGCAGCTTGGCATTGTTGTCAACCTCTGTTGACAGTGATGATTCTGAAGATGACAGTGATGATGAAGTTGCCATTGCTGGTTCTAAAGTTTCCACTGGTAATGTGAATGTTACCACTGCAGGTTCAAAGAAGAAGGTTTCTAGTATTGGAGATCCTACCTTTTATGCTTTCATATCTACACAAGTTGATGGCTCTGTCTTAACTCATGAAGACATAGAGCAAATTGATGAAGATGACTTGGAGGAGATGGATATAAAATGGCATATAGCTCTTCTTAGCATGAGGGCTAGGAAATTCTACAAGAAGACTGGCAAGCCTATTCACATCAATGGTGATGAAACTGCAGCCTTTGATAAGAAGAAAGTGGAGTGCTTTAACTGCCACAAGTTTAGACATTTTGCTAGAGAATGTAGAAGACCAAAGACCAAGGACAACAGGTCTACTTGGTACAAGCAAAAGAAGGGACCAACTGTGGAAGAACCAAAGGCAATGTTGGCCATTGATGGTGTGAGCTATGATTGGAGTTTCATGGCTGATGAACAAGAAGAAGAACATACTGATGCTGCTCATGTTGCTACTGAATTTGCTCTCATGGCTTTCTCTGACTCTAAGGTACAAAACTTTGATAGTTGTTCTAAAACATGTTGGGCAGCTAAAGAAGTTGAAAGGCTTAATGATTTATATTCTAATGAAAGACAAGAGTTATATACTGCTAATTATACTGTGTCTAATCTTAGGAGAGCTATGGCAGTATTAGAAAAGCAAATAGAGCACTATCAGGCAAATGAGTATAAATATAATGATGATATGATTCTTCTTAGAAGAGAGGTAGAACATACAACAGCTGTGAATGAAGCATACCAAAAGGAGTTGGAAAAACTTCAAAAGAAAAATGAAAATGTCAATTTAACATTAGACACATGCTATCATCAGTCTAAGTCAATTGATAAAATTTTGAATGCTCAAGTACATAGTAAAGTTAAGTCTGGTATGGGTTATAATACTGTGCCTCCACCACTAAGGGGTGTTCATTCACCTCCAGGTATAGACTTAGCTCATACAGGCTTAGAAGATTTTAAGGATCTTGAAAGAGAATATGGTCCTTTAAAGGACACAATGGTGAAAAGTAAGGAAGAGTTTAAGCAGGATAATGATGTTTTTGAGAGTGCTAGTGACTCATCTGTTTTTGATGAGAATGTTAAAAAGAATGTAGAGACTTCTATCCCAAAAGTTGTTAATACTATTACAGAGGAACCTAGGAAACCTGTTAATAAACCTAGATCAACTGTAAGGTATGCTGAGATGTATAGGAACAAGCCTACAACTCCTGGGGGTAACCAGAGGAGTTGGAATCATGTTAAATCTCAACAACTAGGTAGTGATTTTGTGATGTACAATAAGGCATGCTATATCTGTGGTAGTTTCGATCATTTACATGCTTATTGTGACTACCCTAATGGGAGAAGAGAAGTCCATAGGAATAAAAGGGTGAATTCTAACATGTTTCAATATAATGTACACCCTAATTCACATTGTAAAATGGTCCCAAGAGCAGTTCAACTAAGAAGTGGCCTCAAAACTTTTGTCACTGCAAATACTGTTAACACTGCTCACCCTAAGTCACATGTTAAAAGTGCAAACTCCAAAACAACTTTTGCAAAATCTGCACAAACAGGAAAAGGAACTTTTCTAGCTAAAAAGGTTCATTATAACCAACAGTGGGTGCCTAAAAAGAAACCAGCAGTTTCCACTGCTCATTCAAAAATTACCACTACAAGGGTTGTAAACAAGAAAAGGGGGGACATGGGCAATGCGGTGAAGGCCTCAGCACGTTGGGAATGGAAACCTAAAGGAAATACGTCTACAACCAATCCCAATGGTGTATCAATGACCTTTGATAGATTTAACTATATTGATACACTAGGCATATCCAAGTCAATCATGGCTTGGGTCCCCAAAAGAAACTAATTCTTTACTCTTATGTGCAGGAACATCCAAGGACAAAAAGATCAGATCAAGGATATACAGATAGTGGGTGTTCAAGGCACATGACTGGCAACAAGTCCTATCTTTCAGTATGTCAGTTTTGGAGGTGGAGTAAATGGAAAAATTGCTGGTAAAGGTGTTATCAAAACTGGTAACTTGGACTTTGAACCTGTGTACTATGTAAAAGAGCTAAAGTACAATCTTTTTAGTGTGTCACAAATGTGTGACAAGATGAACAGTGTTCTTTTTACCAAAGATATGTGCTTTGTTCTCTTTAAGGATTTTAAGATGCCTGATGAAAGTCAGATTCTTTTTAAAATTCTGAGAAAAGGCAATCTCTATAGCTTTGATATGAACAACATTATAGCTAAAGATGATTATGCTTGCTTGCTTGCAAAGGCCACAGTGGATGAATCCATGTTATCGCATAGAAGGCTTGGTCATGTTAACTTCAAAACCATTAACAAGATTGTCAAAGATGGTTTGGTGAGAGGTTTACCTCAGAAAAGATTTGAAAATGATCAAACCTGTGTGGCTTGTCTTAAAGGCAAACAACACATCGCTTCTTGCAGGTCAAAGTTGGTTAACTCTATTGCTCATCCTCTTCAAATGTTACATATGGACTTATTTGGTCCTACATCAGTGAGCAGCTTGAATCTAAAGAAATATTGGCTAGTGGTAACTGATGATTTTAGCAGGTTTGCATGGGTTTTCTTCCTTGGAACCAAGGATGAAACAATAGGCATCCTCAAGATCTTTATCACAGAAGTAGAAAACCAATATGATATGAAAGTTAAAATCATTAGGTGTGACAATGGAACAAAATTCAAGAATAGAGTTATGGATGAGTTTTGCAGAGATAAAGGTACTAAAAGAGAATTTAGTGTGGCTAGAACTCCTCAACAAAATGGTGTAGCTGAGAGGAGGAATAGGACACTGATAGAGGCTGCTAGAACCATGTTGGCCGATTCTAAATTGCCAATCACTTTTTGGGCTTAAGCAGTTAACACTGCATGCTATGTGCAAAACAAGGTTTTAGTGGTAAAGACAAAGAACAAGACACCTTATGAATTATTTAGGGGTAGACCACCTATCCTTGACTTCATGAGACCATTTGGATGTCATGTATCTATTCTCAATACCATAGATTATCTAGGCAAGTTTGATGAAAAATCTGATGAAGGGTATTTTGTTGGGTATTCTATGGTTAGCATAGCTTTTAGAGTATTCAACTTAATTAAGAACCCAAAAGATTGAAGAGAATCTGCATGTGGAGTTCCTGGAAAACAAAGTTAATCTCAAAGGAACTGGTCCAGAAAGGCTGTTTGATCTTGATACTCTAACCAATACTATGAATTATGTACCTGTTTCTACAGGAATATATTCTTTTGATTTTGCAGGTTCAGAAGAATTTCTTGATGATGATGAACCAAGCAAGGATCATACAGATGATCAAGATAAATTCAGTCTACCTCTTTGGGACTATGCAGATAATGATGATATATCAAAAACTGGAGATGCTCATCCTTCTAGTGATTTGGGAAAGGAAGGAGATAGTAATTTGAATGTTGAAAATTCTGAAAACAGTGGAAATTCAGATTCCATTGTTAGGCAAAATGTTTCCACTGCAACACCAGATGTGGAAATCACAACTCCAGTTACTGAGGAAGCTCAAGCCAATGATTTTGAAATCTCAAATATGCCAAGTGAGATTGCAGTTCCTCAGACTCCTCAAACTTCTATTCATAAATCACATCCTCTTGAAAATGTGATTGGGGATGTCTATTCACCTGTGAAGACTAGAAGACAAACTAAGCTGCCTGATGTCCATGGATTCATTAGTAAAATATATGAATCTAAGATTCATGAAGGCAAAAATGAATGTCTCTTTATGTGTTTTCTGTCACAAATGGAGCCAAATAATGTTTACAAGGCACTTGAAGAAGAAAGTTGGGTGGAAGCAATGCAAGAAGAGTTGCTCCAATTTAAGCTTCAAAAGGTTTGGGTGCTTTGTGATTTGCCTTCTGGCAAGAAGGTAATAGGCACTAAATGGGTGTTTAGAAACAAGAAGGATGAAAGAGGAATTGTTATCAGAAACAAAGCTAGGCTTGTGGCTCAAGGATACACTCAAGAGGAGGGTATTGACTATGAAGAAGTGTTTGCCCCAGTTGCACGAATTGAGGCAATCAGGCTATTCTTAGCTTATGCATCCTTTATGGGCTTTAAAGTCTATCAAATGGATATAAAGAGTGCTTTTCTATATGGGCAGATTGATGAGGAGGTTTATGTCTCACAACCTCCAGGCTTTGAAGACCTTGAATATCCTAACAAAGTATACAGGGTAGTTAAAGCTCTGTATGGCTTGCATCAGGCACCAAGGAAATGGTATGAAACCTTAACCACTTATCTTCTTACTAATGGGTTTCATAGAGGCAGAGTGGATCAAACTTTGTTCATCAAGAAAGACAAGAATGATATCTTGCTTGTTCAAGTGTATGTTGATGATATCATTTTTGGATCTACCAAGACAGAGATGTGCAAAGAATTTGAGAAACTGATGAAAGAAGAATTTCAGATGAGTTCTATGGGTGAACTCACATTCTTTTTGGGACTTCAAGTACTATAGAGGCTAGATGGTACTTTCATTAATCAAGATAAATATGTGGCTGAGATACTAAGGAAGTTCAAGTTCACTGATGCAAAGTCATCCAGCACCCCTGCAGACAAGACTACACATCTACTTCTGAAGGAAAATAGTGGTGAAGCTGTTGATGTGCACATGTACAGGTCTATGATTGGTTTTTTGATGTATCTTACATCATCTAGACCAGATATCATGTTTGCAGTGTGTGCCTGTGCAAGGTTTCAAGTTACTCCTAAGTTCTCTCACTTGACTGCTGTGAAGAAGATTTTCAGATATCTTAAAGCATTTCCTACTCTGGGATTGTGGTACTCCAGAGATTCTCCTCTAGATCTGGTTACTTACTCAGATAGTGACTATGCTGGAGCTAGCTTGGATAGAAAATCTACAACAGGTGGATGCCAATTTCTTGGCAACAGATTAGTGTCATGGCAGTGCAAGAAGCAAACTATGGTGTCTAATTCTTCAACTGAGGCAGAGTATGTGGCTGCTGCTAGTTGCTGTGCTCAAGTTCTATGGCTTCAGAATCAACTTTTGGACTATGGGTACAATTTCATGAATACCATCATTCATATTGACAATAGCAGTACCATTTGCATCATTAAGAATCCTGTTCAACACACAAAGACTAAACATATTGAAATTAGGCACCATTTTATTAGAGATTGCTATGAAAAAGGACTAATTCAAGTTGTCAAAATTCATACTGATGACAACTATGCTGATTTGTTAACAAAAGGCCTTGATGTGGGGAGATTTCAGTACTTGGTAACAAGTATTGGAATGCTTAATCCATAATCTTTATGTCAAAATGTTCTCTGGTGTTGAGGGGAGACTGTTGGGTACTGAAATTGTTGTATGAGTTTGTATATGCTTGCTTGTATTTCTGTTTATGTGTTTATGAAGTTTTGTTGAGAGTTGAATTTAAAAGGTGTATATCTGAGATACACAACAAATGGTTATTGACTCACCATGTCTTACCCACATAAGAATCAACTAGTCCAGAGCAAACGGCTACTGGTAAAGACTTGACAAATCCGTTTATGGTTGATAGTTTACCAAAAACTATATGGTTATCAACTCACCATATTCTTTATGATTAAGAGTTGGCTAGTCCATAGCAAACGGCTCATGGTAAAGACACATCAAATCCGTTGATAGCTGGTAGTTTGCTAAAAACTATGATAAGAGCAGTCTTGTTATCACATGATTTTATTTACCACTGTTGTTCTAGCCGTTACAACTGATTGTGTCAATAACTAATTTTTACTAGCCGTTGAAAGTAACCAATGATTGTCATATATATAGGGTTAAAATTTTAAGTAAATTATCTTCTTTCCATATTGTGATAAATACTTTCTAAAGATAATTTTACTTGCGCAATAATTCTAAACCCTAACCCTATATATCTTTCTCTCTCAATTGCCAAGTTATTCTTTCGATTCTTACTGACACAAAATCGTTTTTCATCAAAAGTTTCTATGGCACCTTTAAACTTTGCAGATGAGCACAACCTAATGGCCTACCTACAAAAGTCTAACAAGAAGAGTGGCCCTGTTTATCATCAGATTGTGGACTTTCTTCATACCACACATATAAGGTATGCTTTGCTTTTAAAACCCACAATTTATATCTCTCAAATCAAACAGTTTTGGACTTCTGCTAAGTCCATAACACTTGAGATTGGAGATACACATGAAACAGTGGATGCTCTAAGAGCCACTATGAATGGGGTAACTATTGATGTTACTGAGGCATCCTTGAGGAGAGTACTCCAATTGGGTGATCTCAATGGTCTCATCACATTACCTATGCCCGAAATTCATGATACTTTATCATCCATGGGGTATGACACCACTGACAAAAAGTCTACTTTCAAAAAGAGTGGTTTTTGTCCCCAATGGAGATTTTTGATTCATACTCTTTTGCATTGTCTAAGTCCAAAGAAAACATCTTATGAGCAATTTAGTTCAACCATGGCTTACCCTTTGGTTTGTCTAGTCACTGATAAGATTTTTAACTGGTCAAATTATATTTTTACAAGTATGAAAGGCAATGTACAGAGTAAAACAAAATTTTTAATGTATCCAAGGTTTGTGCAAGCAGTGCTAAATGAGTTTCAACTGCAACCCCATACTAATGTTTATCAAATTAGTTGCCTAAAGCCTAAAGTTTTTCAAAATTTAAACAAAGATGGCAATATGATTTTTACACCTCTACTTCCCCAAATGCTTGCTAAGATTACACCTGAACAAAACACACCTATAATTAATGTTCCAAACATTGATTATATTCCACCAGTTTCAAACACCTATGAGAGAAGGTCTAAACAGTCAACTCCTCTCATGACAACACAGCAAGTTTCTGAACCTTTTGGTCTAGGAACAAGCAGTGGTGGTTCTAGACTTCCACCTAGTCCAACTAGGGAAGAATATGAACCTTTGCCCCATGATTCACCTCTCCCAATAGGTAACACAGTTGGAAGTGATGAGGGCAGTGGGAACCAATTGGAATTGATGGGTTTGTGTACAAAGCTAGCCAAGCAGGTTGATTCTCTACAGAAGGATTTGGCAAATGTAAAAAAGCAGCATGCCAAGGATGTTCACCATTTAAAAGAAGAGATTCAGACCTTAAAAGAGGAGTTGCAGGGGTTGAAAAAGCACAAGAAGACTGCAAAGTTGGTGATTTCATCTTCATCCTCACCTGCTGATGGTGATTCAGCTGATCATGATTTGGGAACTTCTCCCAAACAGGGGAGGAAAACAGGTTCTGACACTGAGGGGTGGAAAATTGTTTTTGAAGATGAAGGAGATACAAGTAAAGGAGCAAAGGAAGCTGATACTCATGAAGAGCAACTTGATGAAGATACTCAAGTCATTTTCTGTACTACAACTGATTTTACCACTGATTCTATTTCCACTGCAGAGCCAATTATTGCCACTGCAAGTGAAGAATTTGATAAACTGAAGGAAGACAAAGGTAAAGCAGTTATAGAAAATGTAGAGCAAACTGGAAGAAAGATTTCTAAGAAAAGACAAGCACAAAATGTTCTTGATAGTGAAATTGCTGAAAAGATCTTTGAAGAACGAATGGCTGAAAAGAACAAGCTTGAAGAATTGGAAGTTGCAAGCTTTATGGAAGCTAAAAGATTGGATAGAATGGAAGAAGATCCACTGCTCAATGTTCAACCAACAATTCTTAGAGAGAAGACTCCAGAGTTTAGTTATGTTCCTACTAAAGATGACATTGAGTTCTTGATTGCTAATAATCAAATAATCAAGAAAAAGGCAATTGACCTAGTAGCTGATGCATCCTTAACTGAAGAACAAAGAACTGCTCAGTTGAAGAATTTCATTCAAATGAAGAACAATCAAGCACTTGAAGATGTGATCAATTCAGTCAAAAAGGGTCAAAAGAAACCAAGACAACCAACAAAGGCACAAATTCTTTCATACATGAAGACTTATTGTTGTCATGTTGGTGGTTGGAAGAAGCATCAATTCAAAGGAATGTCTGATGATCAAATTGAAAGAGCTTACTACAGAGTTCAAAAACATGATCAAGATTTTATTGCAATGGGCTCTGAAGAAGAAGCAAGAAGATTTCCTGGATTGAAGAGAAAGGCCAAAGAAAGTGATTCTCAAACTGTTAAGAAGACTAAAGTTGCTGAAGAACAAGAAATTCCTACTGAGAAATTCACTGAAGAACAACTGACTGGAATGCTTGTGGTTGTAGAAGAAGATTTTTATCCAGAACCACTGCAAGTAAGACATCCTATCATTGATTGGGAAGTTTTTACTGCTAGCAATTTTGTTCCAACATGGAAGATCACAAGGCTAGGTGGTGAAACTTCATCATTCATTCAATTTGAAGATCTTATAAAAGCTTTTGACAGAGATGACCTTGATACACTATGGAGGTTAGTTCAAGAAAGGTTTAATGCTCAAGATCTCAAAGATACAAAGGAGATGCATTTTTGGATTAATCTTATAAGGCTCTATGAACCAAATGTTGATGATGATTTCTGGAAATTCTCATGCACATGTCCTGGTACTAAATGGTTTTACTATGATTCATGTGAAGTTCATCATGTCTCTACAGCAAATGGAGAAGATGTTTTCATGCTTGCTGAGAAGGAATATCCACTCAGAGCTGGAACTCTCACTGTGATGTTATGTGTTAGGTCACTAGTTTTACAAGCACAAGTAATAAAGAAAGAGATAAGGCGATTGAACAAGTAAAACCACACACACACACGAGATACTAAGACCGGTTACGCATAAGATGTATGTGAAAGAAAAACTTGAACAACCAACCCTCAAATGAGGGTTTACAAGAGTATTTATAGGAGGAAAGCTAGGGCAACACTCCTAGTTTCCATCCTTTCTTTTATGGGCTTGGGCCTAAGCTCATGGGCCTTCTACATAAGCTTAAGGCTAATAACAAACATAAAGGCCATAATAAAGCTAACTATTACATATTAATTACTAACACTTGATTATGGTTTAGGAGTGATTCCAACAATCTCCCCCTCAAATGTTGGTGATGAACGGTGAAGGCATTGATGTAATAGTAGCTCTGACGTCTTCTGACATTCTTCTTTCTTGTGAGAGGAATTGCCTTGATTCGAACAATCTCCCCAGTGTAGAGAGATAGTTATCTTTGAACAGTTATGCTTTGACGTCATCATTAACTTTGTTCATTGATCATTGTTCTTTGTGGTGAAAGTGATAGTATGTTGTTGTCTGCATCAGTCTGCCTCAGGTCTGCTTCGCTGCTCCAGTGTCTCCACGTCATTCTTCAACATGCTCACACGCTCTATGACGTTGGAATTCAATACTGATGAAGTTCTCTAAGTCTTTAACTTTGTAGATTCTTTGGTTTGACGAAGAATCATTCTGACGGTTCTGTTGCTTTTGAATAGAACTTCCATTAGTGATGATGTTTGCGTGAGCATGAGAAGAATCAGCACGATCATCCTGCTCCGGAGCTTCCATAAGAAGAAAACATTTCAAACGGTTAGTAATAAGCAGGTTCCGGCACTTACAAGTTTGAATTTCGAGAGTGTTAACAGTACAGTGTGAAAACACAACTCTAATTCTTACAAAGGCCGTTCCTGAACTGGAGTCCCACAAGTGAGATAACACGATGTACCGAAGTACATCTACAGTTCAGATGAGTCGCTGAGGTACACCGTAGCATCACCTCACAACTGTAGACCGTTTGAGACACACTCCGCGTAATCCACGGGGAGTTACCGAAGTGACCTGCTGTCAGGGCTGTTTGATGTTGACCCTGGCAGGAGTTTCCATTCAATCACTGAGGATCACAGATGTGAACCTCTCATAAATGTTCTCGACAGATTGCTAAGATCTGTGAAGGACTCAATATGAACCACTGATAATCTTATTTGGTGATCATCAAGTGATAAAATGTCAAGTGTTCCTAAGAGATCTTTTGATGAATCTCGTGGCTCTAGACTCAATAGTGCGTTTTGGTTTTCTTGAGCGGAGACTAGGGAGAGGGTCTCCTTCTTCAATACCAGCGATCTCTAAGAGAAAGCCAATAGTTTACGTAGGGTTCCCTGTGAGAATGAAACAAGCTTCTGTTGAGAGAAACTTGAGTGGCTAAGAAGGTTTAGTGCATGCGTCACTGGGTCCATGACGACTTTTAATCTTCAATACCGGTGTCACTAAGTGACAACCAGTAGCATATGAATTGAACCCGGTGTCTGCCCTAAGTTACATAATCTGGAGGGCTGTTTCTTTTCACCCTTTTCTTTGCATTTCTTTTTGATTCTTCAACTCCTTCTTTCTCCGATTCTCATTTTCTCCTTTTTATAATCGTACCTAAGGACTTCTAAGTACTAACTATTTGTGATGTCCTTGGGTAGATCCCTCCGGCTCTGGCGGATCATAGGACGGTTATTCCTAACCTTAGTCACCTTATAACTCCATGACTAACCTATGTTGCCATTAAAACCACTGTTTGTGAAACATCTCTCAAAGGGTTTGTAAATGAAAAACATGTTTGAACCACTGTGAGAGATAAGATTTTGCATAAATACTCCCCCACCACATGTGCTTAAGAGTTTTAATGGTTTAAATGCACAGTGAGGAAAGAGCGTGCACATTTTGAATTGATCCACTGGAGATAGACAATCCCCCGCGAGACACGGTTACGCTGCATAGCTAAAGAGTTACATTGTCAGCTTTTAGGTGACAACTAGCTCTAATAACTACCTTGAAGGTGTAGACAAACCTCGAAAGGTTGTCATACCCGTCAGAGTTCATGTCTACCAAGAGTTTCTCGAATGGTACTTTCTACTCGGACAAGTCCTTTGCGAGACACGTTTACATTACTAGCGAACTAGCTTGAAATTATTACCCGTCCAGGACAAGTCTTTTCGAGTTACTAACAGTTTAGTACCGTCAATTCGTTGGTTAAGTCTGAAGTACACAGATTCATTTGCATTTTTTGAACAACATATTTCTTATCACACATTTTTTCTCCCCCTAAAAAATGGCATATGAAAATGTTATTTTTGAACGGTTGAGAATAAATATGACCATTTCGAGTGTTGCGGGAAGATGACCACTATGAACAATTTGTGAACAAAGTTTAATTCAAATACTCCCCCTCAACTAGTGATATAAATGGCTGAGGTTTTGAAAATCTTACGGGGGAAGTACTTGTTCTTTTGAGCAAAACCTTGAAAATGAAAGGTTTGATAGGTTTTACTCAAAAGTAAGAAGCTTTCGCTCCATTTATAAGGATTGTGGCACTGAAGCGTACCACAGGGTCCTTTCTTGACAATTACGGGTTGTACACTGTTATGTGTGCACAAGCCATTGACATACATAATCACACATCCAAAATTATAAGAAAGAAACAATTCAAGGAGTACCAGGAAGTGCAGTGATGTTCCCAGGAGTGTGCACAGGGCGTTAAAAGCCGGTTATGCTAATCCTGGGTCGTCCACCAACATAGCTCTCCAATCGTCTGAACTGATCCCTTCTGAACAACCGTTCATCAATCATGGTGATGATCCTTCTCACATCCCTCCGATCCTTAGAATTCCATCGCTTAGGGTTCCTAATGTTTTCACGTATATCCTTCAATCGATAAGCTAATCCGTCCCTAACCATCTTCAGAGTATGATCTCCAAATTTGTGAAGCTCATTACACGCCATCAAGCAATTGCGATGAAGTTCACTGCGATAAACGACACCAAACGGGTTGCTGATGAGCGTTAATTGTGATAGCTGGTTGATATCGGGAAGATCAAACTGTGGTGGAGTGAAGTTGACACGTGTCTGATATGATTCAACGGCCAGCTGAAGATCTTCAACACGTTCTTTTATGACTATGCGTCTGATGAAAATGAGCAGTGATTTGATGAATTCTCGTTGTATTTCGGTTGAAAATTGTCTCATGCGACCCTGTACTTTGGCAAGGTACATGTCTTCAATATCGTTGAGAGACAAATTCTCAAAGTCAGCTTCACAGAATGCATAATCCCTTTCATCCTGTCTTTTGACCACAATCTTCTTGAGAAAGGTGTAGTCCCATTTGGATGAAAGACCAACATGTTGGATGGCAACGATGTCTTTAGTACTAAACACTGCATGTTGTGACTTCTGAACCTGACAGCTTCTGTAGTAGATTCGTCGGCGTTCTGGCCAGTGATGAATCCTATACAATGCATCTCGGTCGTAAGCTTCCACTGTGTTGGAGAACAAGTGAGTGGCACGTTCCTCAATGGCAATGCAGTTTGAGTAGATAGCTGCAGGGAATGGAAGTGTCAAGGATGTAGCATATTTCCTTGAACCGTCGCCACCATGGAGAAGAAATTCCAGGTCTTTGTTGAAGAAATATCGGAAGGGAATCCGTGGTTCATCTGGTTGGCCAATGGTCGGTAGAGGTTTGGTCCAATCGGTGTAGTATGGAGGGTTGTCCCTTTTTGTGAAGTCAATGTTTGCTTCCGGGTTTAGCCAATCCATGTTGTTAGACATAGCCCGAGCAATGTTGTCAAGGTGATATTCGACCTCGAGGGCACTTTCAGAGCTGTCTTTTAGAAGTTGAAACGCTTCATTCTTGATTCGCTTCAACTCAGATTTTGTCATTTTCTTCACATGGAACTTTTCTTGCAAAAGTTTTGCATGCTCCAATGTAGAACCGTCGACCAGATCTTGACCTTCATCAGGGTAGGGAGTTTGATTGACAAGTGTGGAGAACCATTCAAATTCTTCGGTTTTATCGTCATCTAGCCATGATACGACTTCAGGATGAGTCGTCTTCTTCTTCTTTTTAGAAGGCCTTGATGATGATTCTGGTTTCTGCACTTGTTTGGGAGAGGTGGGTTGTTGTAGGGGCTCAAGGACCTCTTCATCGTCACCACCCATATACTCAAAATAATCACCAGTTTTTTGAGACAGGGGTGGTAACTCGGAATCGTCCTGAGGTTTATCTGTAGAAGAACGAGGGGGTGACTTTTGTTGAGTAGGAGTCCGTTGGAGAGGAGGTGGCATAGAAGATGATTCACCAGACTTCTTTTGACGTTTAGCTTTATCATGCTTATCCTGATCCTTGTCTTCATCGTCTCTAGGACGTTTAGACTTTTCAGCTTCGAATCTACATGCTTCTTGGAGTTGGTAGTCCAGCAATGCTTGAAACAGCTTTCCTTCATCAGAGGTAAATGTCCCAGATCGTTGAGACATTTGTGTGACAAGCTTGGCCACCAATTCATTATCCGAGAAAACTACAGGATCAGATGGATTGATTGTGACAGTTAAAGGTGTTGATCTTATAGTTTGCTTGGCTATCTGCATAAGATTCGGATATAGTTGTCTGGTGAACATCTCCTTTGTGACTTTAGGAACGATATTCTGAAGGTACTTGTTAGTGTAACCTTCGATCATTTCGTTCAGTTCCTCTTTACGATGACTCTTCATGAACTTCTGAACAAATTCCCTTTCATTCTGCATCTTGTCTTTCTCATCATTTAAGTACTGTATTTGGTCAGCAAACCAATTCAGTTTTCTGTAAAGCATGTCCTTCTTTCTGACTTGTTGGACAGCTTTCACAATTCTTTCATGAGTTTGAGAAATCCAAGAGCGAGGTGGTTTCTTCACAGATTTGGATGTTGATTTGGTTGACTTCTTTGATGGTGGTGGTGAGGAGTGAGATGAAGAATCTGATGAGGAGGAGACATGAGGAGGTTCGGGGTCCTTGGGCGGTTCAGAAGTTTCCTTCTGTGATCGTGTAGGACTTTCCAGGAGCAACTTGTCATAATCAGCATCTTTATATTTCTCAGACTTCTCAGTTTCAGATTTCTCAAAGTCATATTCGATAGTATCCTCCACAAGCTTTTGTTGTTGTAAAAGAGTGGTGGCACCAGATCCCTTATCGGGTCGATTAACCGCATCAGGACCTGGTGATGAGTGGGCAACACCACTTGATCCTCCGGGTCCACCCATTTGGTCTTTTGCAAATTCTTCAGCTTTTTGAAGATGACTAACGAATTTAACCGTCTTCCTGTAGGATTGATCCAATAGCTCTTCATCATCTTCAGAGCTCTCATCATAGGGTACAAGTGCGGGAGTCTTCCCCTTTCCTTTATCAGCTTTAGGACTTGGAGGTTTTAGTACTGAAGGATTGTCATCCTTTGCAGTTTCAGAGTAGATAATCTCTTCATCTGTGTCAGTTCCTTCAGAGCTTTCGTCCAAAAGCTTTCTTTGCGGTTCGGGCTTGGGAATTGGGATGGGAGTAGCTTCCTTAGATGGAACAATCCTCTTTGAAGGAGGGTTCCTCTTGGGGAACTTCCTTTGACTCTCTATGCTTAATGCACTTCCAGCACTGCCTCTTCTGGTTCTCCGAGTAGGTGTCCCAGAAGCCTTTTCATCAAGATGGCCAACTTTTCCTTCTTTTACGGCTACCCGATACCTTTTGTACGTTTCCAGCTTAATGATTTCCTTTGAAAGAAGGTGATCGGGCAACTCAGCACCTTGTTTCTTCGTAGACGATTCTTTGATTCTGACAGATAGTATGGGCTCAGTCAAGATGTCATGATTATCTGGGTCATTGAGTCTTTTGGGGATATTAGGATGAAGTCCAAGAGCTCTTTGGATCAACAATTTGGTGTATCTGACATAGGGAATGATATGTGTCTAAATACACATATATTTGTATTATATAAACCCACAAAAACAACAAAAAACACACAAATGACTTTCAAAATGATACAAATTCATGAAAATGTGTTTTTATGTGATTCAGGTACAAAAGATTGAAAAACAAGTGAAACTTGATCAATTTCACAACAATTATCGTTTTCAGTCCCTGGAGTTACACAAAATGTCAAAACTAGTCCCTAAAAGTTTTAAATGAATGAAAAGTCAACTTAAGTCCTTGGGAAACCAAAAATGTTCACAAAACGTCCCTGGATAAAAGTTTACACAAAATGACAATTTTTACCCCTCAAGTTACAAAATTGGCAAAAATGGTCCCTGGGTATTCAAAACTTGGAATTTTACAAATAATACCCTTGTACTATGCATGATTTAACAAATGGAACAATTTTGATAAACTTTTGGGAAAATTACACTTTTAGTCCCTCAAAATCCAAAATTGACAATTAAGGTCCTTTTAAGTTTTAAAATAGATTTTATACAAAAAGGATCCTTGTTCTATCAATGTTTGTCATGTTTGATCCTTGTGAGAAGTTTGGAAATGTGGCATTTTCAGTCCTTGAGTTTGGTAAAATTACATACTTGGTCCTTGTATTCCATTTAAGCCAAACGGATCCAATATCATTTATCCAAGCCCAAAATCCAATCCACCCAAACCCCTAGCCCATCTCCCAAACCCGTTTGATATTAGTCCTCGGTCAAACAAAGTCAAACGAAGAGATAAACCGCCAACACTGTTCATCCCTTCACATACCACTGAATCCTCAAAACCAGAGCAGTTTCCATGACTTTTTCCACCACCCTCTCCATACTTTGTCCCCTCCACATCCACTAACAACCAAACTCTCTTTATTGACTCAACTCACCCCATTATTAGCTAAAACCTGCTCTTGACAAATTTGGCGCCAAAACACCACTTGGACGGTTTTGATGCATTTGAGCAATCCAAGGGCTCAGCTGTGGTGGGAAACAATCAGAGATATGAGAGAAGATAGTTTGGAGTATAAAAGAAAGAAGAAAGAGAGGAGAAGACACTTTGGCCTTAAGCCTTAGTCAAGTAGTGTAGTTTTTAAAATGCTTTCCTTTAATTTCATGTCTTTTACATTTCAAATGTTGTAATCTCCTTTAAATTAGTGTAATGAAACTTTCCTTTCAGTTTAATTTCAAGTTATGTTCAGTTTTCAGTTTTGCATAATTTCCTTTAATTTTCAAATGTTTTAAATTTCATGTTTTGTGGTTGTTTGATGGACTCCATAAGTCTCAGAAGCTCTTGACAAAAGTTTTAAGGCTTTTAGATTCATTAAACATACTTAGTCTTTTTAAATTCAGAAAATCACTAAAAAATGGAGAAAATCAATGAAAAATCAAAAATCTTGGGTTAATGAAGAAGATGGTGATGCAGGGTTGAATTTGGAATGCTCTGGGTATTAGGAGCTTATTGGTAAGCTAATAGGTGTAACCTTGTCCGTTTGTTCTAAGTCTCAGCTCATATCATCATGTAAGCCATTTTTCTCAATTTTGGCTTTTTACTGTTTTTATGCTTTTTATGCTTTAATTTTCATGTTTTCATGTTCTTCTGTTGTTGTTTAGTGATAATATAGCTTAATATAAGTTTGTTATGTTTTGGAATTTGGTTGTGCTTAACTTTCCATTTCGACTGTGTAAACTTGATTTTTGACAATCATGGTTTAAACCTTGTGTGACTACTTGTTTAAGCTTTTAAGGTCCTAATTTAACAGATGAAAGCCTGTGGATTTGATAAAATTGGTTTAGTAAGTCATATGCATTGAAAAGTTTAATTAAATTCTATTTTAGAAGTGTTTGGATTTGCTAGGTTTAACTGTGTTAGAGTTTGTTTGAGTTGATGTTTGAACTTGTTGTATGTTACATATGTGTCTATAAACTCATTTCAGTCAAGAAATTGAGTCCTCATTCAAGCAAAAGTCAAAATCTTGTTTAAATCTTCATTAGCAGCTCACTGTTAGGATTTTGCAATACAAATCTCATCACAGTGATACATAAGTAGGATATTTAGCTTAATTTCATGTTCTTGTGTCTTAATACATCATATATAATCAGTGGTTTGATTTCTAAATTCATTTTAGTCAAACCTTCATGTTCTTGTAAAAAGTCAAGTTTTCAAATAGTCATTTTTGAATAAAAGTATAATTTTGTGTAGGATTCAGTTTTAAGTTTTAGTCTTAATCCTTTTGGGATTTCAAAGTTTGGTTGGTTTAGAAAAATACAAAAATACTAGTTCTCATTAACTCAGCTTATAGAGTACTTATTTTTTAGCTTATTTTGAGTGCCTGTTTGGAAATGATGCTCTGTGCACAGGTTTAGGAATCAAATTCACAAGCTTGCAAAAGCTTGTGGATTTGACCTTAGCTTGTGTATTTGGCTTCTTTGAGTAGTCTTTGTGGTCTTTTGTTTATGTGCATGATTATTTTGCAGTTTTTAGCTTATTTGATTAGCTTAATAATCCAATTTATTTTGTCCCATTTTGCCCACTCAACTGAAGCAAACAGTTGAGTGGGTCTTGTTATCTAAGCTTCTTAAAAGCTCCTTATTGAGCTTGAGCTTGTGACTCTTGGCTTTTCAAAAAGCCAAGCAGTCCATCTCAATGCCTCAATTCAAGTTGAGCTCTTATTAGCTTATTTGATAAGTCCTTCAGAGCTTGTTGTTTGTGCATTCACAACAATGGACTGCTTATGCAGTCCATTTACACCATTTCTTTCAAGCTCTCATAAGCTCAATAGTGATCACTTTCCTGTGTAGCTTGGTTTTTTAGGAAGCTTAGCAAGCCAATTTTTGATCATGTGCTTATATCCAAGTTTGTGGCTCATTCACTAGGGCTGCAACATGCATTTGAGTTGTCCCAAAACTCAGCATTCACTGACTCAGCTTGAGCTGAGTCAGTGGTCTGGTAGCATTTTCATAAGCCTAGCAAAAGCTCATCAGTGGGTCCCACTTGATGAGCTTTGGCTTTTTGGCAACCCAACCAACCCATCTTGCTATCCCAATTTTCATTTTGGCCTTTTGAGCTTATTCTATTAGCTTAATTGGCCATTACAAAAAGCTGCAAGGGGTGTTTGGTTCTGTTATATACTGTGAGAGCTTATTGGCTTATTTTGAGCTTATAGGTGATTGTCAGTGCACTAGCTTGTTCATTCTTGTCAATATAGCTTGTATGCATATAATTTTCACTTTCTTTTTCCTGTGGGGAGCTTATTACAGGTCCTTGAGGCCTCAATTCCATCCTAGTCAAGCCAAAAGCTTGATTGTCTAAACCATAAGCTCACACCTTTTCAGTCCATTTTTCTTGTTTATATTGTTGCATTGGACTTATATATACCTTATTTTAGCTTTTGTTTTATCTGTATAGCTTATTTTGAGTTTATCATGAGCTTAAGCTCCAACAGTCAAGCCAAAAGCTTAACTGTTGGGGTCATAAGCTCATGCTATGCTTATTTCTTGGTTTGTATAGCTTATTTTTCATCACATGTATAATACCTATGTATAACTAGTCCAGAAAACAGAAAAGCCAAAAAGAAGTTCTTTTCAAGCTTAAGTGATAGCTTCTCTTTTGGAGCTTTTGCCCATTAGCTTATTTTTGTACATAAGCTGCCATTTTTATACTTTTCCTAGCTTCTTATATTTATTTTAGAATTTTGTAAAAAGTTTGAGATTTTTCTTTTACTATTTAGTATTTTTAATAATTAAATATTAGTTTTTAATACTTTTTAATAGTTAATAATTATTAATAATTAGTATAATTGTATAATAAATATATTTTCTGTTTTAAAATTAGTTTTATAATATTTTAGATTTTTCTAAGTTTAAATTTTATTTTTCCAAGTTATTTTTATATTTTCTAGTATTTAAGTATATTTATAATAGTAAATAATTAATAATAAATAGAATAATTATGTAAAAAATACATTTTCAGTTTCTAAATTCATTTTATTATATTTTAGATTTTTCAAATTCTTTATTTCATTTATTTAAGTTAATTTTAGATTTTCTTATTATTTAATTCATTTTTAATACATTTAATTCATTTTAATTTATATTAATTAATTTAATAGTGTAAAAATTTATTTTAATTTTCTAATAATTTTCTTATCTTTTTAGGATTCTAAAAATATGATTTTCACATTTGTGGGAGTTGTATTTGATAGAATTCACTTTTTATTTTGTTACATGTATATAATTATCACATATACGTTCTTGTTTTAGGTTTTTTAAGTTTTCTTACACTTTTATAATTTGTAAACTATATAATAGGTTTAATAAACAAAATCACAAACATCAATTGTAAATATAGTGATAGCGTTTATTTAATAGTTTTTATCTTTTATTTTATTTAATTTGCATTTAAGTCGCTAAGACATGCAAATCCCTACTATAGTTATTATCGTTTTGTTTTTATATGTTTACATTTTAGATAAACGTACGTTTGTATATCTTTTGCGTTTTTAGGTTTCTGATTGTACGTTTTTAAACGACATAGCTGTGACAGAGCTATTAATATTCACATTCCTAGTGTTAGTCAATCAGATTCCTGTTTTTGTACATTCTTGGTCACATCATTCTATCACACAGTCGTTGTATTCAGGATATCACACCTCACCAGGACATAAACGATTCAAGGTTATTTTTATCCTTGGTAAACTTGCATTTCTCTCCCGGGCTGTCGCCGTTTTATCATCTGTTACGGTTGACCGTTCGCAAGCGGTTGATAAGCGTGACGGAGAAATAAAAGAGGGTGGTCCGGGAGTGAATCAAAATTTTGGCGCCGCTGCCGGGGAGGTGTGCTGCGTAACGTACTTGTGTTTTATATCTATCCCTTGTATTATATATATAATATCATATTTTCATTTCAAAAACAATATAAAACACAAAAACATTTTTTCCTTTACACAACTTGCCCAGTTTGATAAGTCCCTCAGTTACAACATTTGGTTGTTGGCTGTTTACAGTTGCTGAGCTCTGTCAGACCCAGATTCCCTTTCGAGGGGCGGTTGTTAGGAATTTCTTTTGTACATATATATATAAACCTTAAAAAATCCAAAAATATTTTCCCCTTCTTTTTATAAAATCAAAAAAATCAAAAGATTCTTCTCGCCTTTTCTGAGTTTCTTTCTAAGATTCTTAGACTCATTTTAGTGATGATTATTCATAATTCTGTGAGTGGCAATTCCACTCCAATTTCTCACCCATTCTTTGAGTGGCAATCCCACTCAGCTTCCCCATGAACAAATTTAATTCGGGGTCAAGTCAAGCTAGTGACTTGGTTATCAAAAACAAGCCACACCATATGGGTTTTCACCCATATTTCTGTCTTTTTCCCCTTTCTACCACCTAGTGTGGGGGTAATAACCCACCTGTTGTATATATAAAACTTTGAAAATTGTAAATATTAAAAAAATAAAATAATTGTTGTGTTTCCATACTTTGAATATTGAGGACAATATTCATTTCTAAGTGTGGGGGGGAAATTCTGGCGAATTTGATCATAAATGTGCCCTTTTAGTCCCTTTTTCCCCCAAAATGGCCAAATTTAAAAAAATTTTTTAGTGGAAGTACTATGTACTAAACACAACAAATGGTAATCAGTCCACCATGTTTGATAAACAAAGGATTGGCTAATCCAGGAGCAAACGGCTCTTGGTAAAGATATTCCAAATCCGTTTTTAGTTGACAACTTGCTTATAAGTTGTATGGTATTCAACTCACCATATCCTAACAAGTGAAGAGTTGGCTAGCCCGCAAGTTTATGGCTTGTGGTAAAGGCAGTGGAAAATCCATAATTGGTAATCAGCTCACCAAAGATAATATTGATAATTTATCTAAGAGTTGGCTAGTCCAGAAGGGTACGGCTTCTGGTAAAGACGAATCAAATCCGTTTACAGCTTATGATTTGCTCAAAATCATTTGGTTATCAGTGTACCAAGGTTCTTACTTGAACTGAAACATTTGGCTACTCCAGAAGTGATGGCTTTTGGTAAAGAGTTTTTCAAATCCATTAAAGTTTTAAAAGATTGCTAGGGACTAGCAATAGTTCAGTGTGGGGGATTTGATATGTGTCTAAATACACATATATTTGTATTATATAAACCCACAAAAACAACAAAAAACACACAAATGACTTTCAAAATGATACAAATTCATGAAAATGTGTTTTTATGTGATTCAGGTACAAAAGATTGAAAAACAAGTGAAACTTGATCAATTTCACAACAATTGTCGTTTTCAGTCCCTGGAGTTACACAAAATGTCAAAACTAGTCCCTAAAAGTTTTAAATGAATGAAAAGTCAACTTAAGTCCTTGGGAAACCAAAAATGTTCACAAAACGTCCCTGGATAAAAGTTTACACAAAATGACAATTTTTACCCCTCAAGTTACAAAATTGGCAAAAATGGTCCCTGGGTATTCAAAACTTGGAATTTTACAAATAATACCCTTGTACTATGCATGATTTAACAAATGGAACAATTTTGATAAACTTTTGGGAAAATTACACTTTTAGTCCCTCAAAATCCAAAATTGACAATTAAGGTCCTTTTAAGTTTTAAAATAGATTTTATACAAAAAGGATCCTTGTTCTATCAATGTTTGTCATGTTTGATCCTTGTGAGAAGTTTGGAAATGTGGCATTTTCAGTCCTTGAGTTTGGTAAAATTACATACTTGGTCCTTGTATTCCATTTAAGCCAAACGGATCCAATATCATTTATCCAAGCCCAAAATCCAATCCACCCAAACCCCTAGCCCATCTCCCAAACCCGTTTGATATTAGTCCTCGGTCAAACAAAGTCAAACGAAGAGATAAACCGCCAACACTGTTCATCCCTTCACATACCACTGAATCCTCAAAACCAGAGCAGTTTCCATGACTTTTTCTACCACCCTCTCCATACTTTGTCCCCTCCACATCCACTAACAACCAAACTCTCTTTATTGACTCAACTCACCCCATTAATAGCTAAAACCTGCTCTTGACAAATTTGGCGCCAAAACACCACTTGGACGGTTTTGATGCATTTGACCAATCCAAGGGCTCAGCTGTGGTGGGAAACAATCAGAGATATGAGAGAAGATAGTTTGGAGTATAAAAGAAAGAAGAAAGAGAGGAGAAGACACTTTGGCCTTAAGCCTTAGTCAAGTAGTGTAGTTTTTAAAATGCTTTCCTTTAATTTCATGTCTTTTACATTTCAAATGTTGTAATCTCCTTTAAATTAGTGTAATGAAACTTTCCTTTCAGTTTAATTTCAAGTTATGTTCAGTTTTCAGTTTTGCATAATTTCCTTTAATTTTCAAATGTTTTAAATTTCATGTTTTGTGGTTGTTTGATGGACTCCATAAGTCTCAGAAGCTCTTGACAAAAGTTTTAAGGCTTTTAGATTCATTAAACATACTTAGTCTTTTTAAATTCAGAAAATCACTAAAAAATGGAGAAAATCAATGAAAAATCAAAAATCTTGGGTTAATGAAGAAGATGGTGATGCAGGGTTGAATTTGGAATGCTCTGGGTATTAGGAGCTTATTGGTAAGCTAATAGGTGTAACCTTGTCCGTTTGTTCTAAGTCTCAGCTCATATCATCATGTAAGCCATTTTTCTCAATTTTGGCTTTTTACTGTTTTTATGCTTTTTATGCTTTAATTTTCATGTTTTCATGTTCTTCTGTTGTTGTTTAGTGATAATATAGCTTAATATAAGTTTGTTATGTTTTGGAATTTGGTTGTGCTTAACTTTCCATTTCGACTGTGTAAACTTGATTTTTGACAATCATGGTTTAAACCTTGTGTGACTACTTGTTTAAGCTTTTAAGGTCCTAATTTAACAGATGAAAGCCTGTGGATTTGATAAAATTGGTTTACTAAGTCATATGCATTGAAAAGTTTAATTAAATTCTATTTTAGAAGTGTTTGGATTTGCTAGGTTTAACTGTGTTAGAGTTTGTTTGAGTTGATGTTTGAACTTGTTGTATGTTACATATGTGTCTATAAACTCATTTCAGTCAAGAAATTGAGTCCTCATTCAAGCAAAAGTCAAAATCTTGTTTAAATCTTCATTAGCAGCTCACTGTTAGGATTTTGCAATACAAATCTCATCACAGTGATACATAAGTAGGATATTTAGCTTAATTTCATGTTCTTGTGTCTTAATACATCATATATAATCAGTGGTTTGATTTCTAAATTCATTTTAGTCAAACCTTCATGTTCTTGTAAAAAGTCAAGTTTTCAAATAGTCATTTTTGAATAAAAGTATAATTTTGTGTAGGATTCAGTTTTAAGTTTTAGTCTTAATCCTTTTGGGATTTCAAAGTTTGGTTGGTTTAGAAAAATACAAAAATACTAGTTCTCATTAACTCAGCTTATAGAGTACTTATTTTTTAGCTTATTTTGAGTGCCTGTTTGGAAATGATGCTCTGTGCACAGGTTTAGGAATCAAATTCACAAGCTTGCAAAAGCTTGTGGATTTGACCTTAGCTTGTGTATTTGGCTTCTTTGAGTAGTCTTTGTGGTCTTTTGTTTATGTGCATGATTATTTTGCAGTTTTTAGCTTATTTGATTAGCTTAATAATCCAATTTATTTTGTCCCATTTTGCCCACTCAACTGAAGCAAACAGTTGAGTGGGTCTTGTTATCTAAGCTTCTTAAAAGCTCCTTATTGAGCTTGAGCTTGTGACTCTTGGCTTTTCAAAAAGCCAAGCAGTCCATCTCAATGCCTCAATTCAAGTTGAGCTCTTATTAGCTTATTTGATAAGTCCTTCAGAGCTTGTTGTTTGTGCATTCACAACAATGGACTGCTTATGCAGTCCATTTACACCATTTCCTTCAAGCTCTCATAAGCTCAATAGTGATCACTTTCCTGTGTAGCTTGGTTTTTTAGGAAGCTTAGCAAGCCAATTTTTGATCATGTGCTTATATCCAAGTTTGTGGCTCATTCACTAGGGCTGCAACATGCATTTGAGTTGTCCCAAAACTCAGCATTCACTGACTCAGCTTGAGCTGAGTCAGTGGTCTGGTAGCATTTTCATAAGCCTAGCAAAAGCTCATCAGTGGGTCCCACTTGATGAGCTTTGGCTTTTTGGCAACCCAACCAACCCATCTTGCTATCCCAATTTTCATTTTGGCCTTTTGAGCTTATTCTATTAGCTTAATTGGCCATTACAAAAAGCTGCAAGGGGTGTTTGGTTCTGTTATATACTGTGAGAGCTTATTGGCTTATTTTGAGCTTATAGGTGATTGTCAGTGCACTAGCTTGTTCATTCTTGTCAATATAGCTTGTATGCATATAATTTTCACTTTCTTTTTCCTGTGGGGAGCTTATTACAGGTCCTTGAGGCCTCAATTCCATCCTAGTCAAGCCAAAAGCTTGATTGTCTAAACCATAAGCTCACACCTTTTCAGTCCATTTTTCTTGTTTATATTGTTGCATTGGACTTATATATACCTTATTTTAGCTTTTGTTTTATCTGTATAGCTTATTTTGAGTTTATCATGAGCTTAAGCTCCAACAGTCAAGCCAAAAGCTTAACTGTTGGGGTCATAAGCTCATGCTATGCTTATTTCTTGGTTTGTATAGCTTATTTTTCATCACATGTATAATACCTATGTATAACTAGTCCAGAAAACAGAAAAGCCAAAAAGAAGTTCTTTTCAAGCTTAAGTGATAGCTTCTCTTTTGGAGCTTTTGCCCATTAGCTTATTTTTGTACATAAGCTGCCATTTTTATACTTTTCCTAGCTTCTTATATTTATTTTAGAATTTTGTAAAAAGTTTGAGATTTTTCTTTTACTATTTAGTATTTTTAATAATTAAATATTAGTTTTTAATACTTTTTAATAGTTAATAATTATTAATAATTAGTATAATTGTATAATAAATATATTTTCTGTTTTAAAATTAGTTTTATAATATTTTAGATTTTTCTAAGTTTAAATTTTATTTTTCCAAGTTATTTTTATATTTTCTAGTATTTAAGTATATTTATAATAGTAAATAATTAATAATAAATAGAATAATTATGTAAAAAATACATTTTCAGTTTCTAAATTCATTTTATTATATTTTAGATTTTTCAAATTCTTTATTTCATTTATTTAAGTTAATTTTAGATTTTCTTATTATTTAATTCATTTTTAATACATTTAATTCATTTTTAATTTATATTAATTAATTTAATAGTGTAAAAATTTATTTTAATTTTCTAATAATTTTCTTATCTTTTTAGGATTCTAAAAATATGATTTTCACATTTGTGGGAGTTGTATTTGATAGAATTCACTTTTTATTTTGTTACATGTATATAATTATCACATATACGTTCTTGTTTTAGGTTTTTTAAGTTTTCTTACACTTTTATAATTTGTAAACTATATAATAGGTTTAATAAACAAAATCACAAACATCAATTGTAAATATAGTGATAGCGTTTATTTAATAGTTTTTATCTTTTATTTTATTTAATTTGCATTTAAGTCGCTAAGACATGCAAATCCCTACTATAGTTATTATCGTTTTGTTTTTATATGTTTACATTTTAGATAAACGTACGTTTGTATATCTTTTGCGTTTTTAGGTTTCTGATTGTACGTTTTTAAACGACATAGCTGTGACAGAGCTATTAATATTCACATTCCTAGTGTTAGTCAATCAGATTCCTGTTTTTGTACATTCTTGGTCACATCATTCTATCACACAGTCGTTGTATTCAGGATATCACACCTCACCAGGACATAAACGATTCAAGGTTATTTTTATCCTTGGTAAACTTGCATTTCTCTCCCGGGCTGTCGCCGTTTTATCATCTGTTACGGTTGACCGTTCGCAAGCGGTTGATAAGCGTGACGGAGAAATAAAAGAGGGTGGTCCGGGAGTGAATCAGGGAATTTTGGAGCCAAGCTTCTTGTGAGACAGCATCATATCTTCCCATAGCAGTGCTTCAATTATAATGTCCTTCTTGTTGATCAACGACCAGAAAATTTGCAGTTCCATGAGCTTGGGATGCTCATAGCCACTGTCACGACCAGAGACTGATTTGGTGATGATCATATAGAGTGTCCTCCATGGTTGAGGAATATTCTTCAGCTCCACGTGAGAGTGCTTAGAAATGATTCCTTTAGCTTCATCATAACCAACATCTATCAAGAATTGCAGGACAGTCTCTTCAGTAGGGGTAGCAAAGAAGTCGGTTGGAGCGATGTCTAGAATGATGAGAACAGCTCGTAAGTCATCAGGAGTGATAGTGACTTGTTTGTGATTAAGAGTCACATTCACAACATTTTGACCAGTGATCCTCTGCATAGAATCCCAAAATTGTTGAATGTAGACCTCTGGAACTGTGGCAGAGTGTGAGAGCATGTTTTGGTAGGGATGATTCCTGAGAATATCCACATCAATGAGACAAGAAGATTCTGAGCATGTGAGGGTGTCAAAGTCAACCCTATGGTTGTTCTTTCCAAGCTTTCTCGGATAACCCTCTGGAAAGATATCAGCAATTGTAAGAACTTCTTGTGCATCCACGTTCATTTGTTCAGCCATATCTTTATCTGAAATAACATTAGCCAAAAGAACCAACATATCAAAAGACATAATGTTAGTCAACAGAAGGTTTTATTGTCTAGTTATTGAATGAGTAGTGTTAATGATTATTACGAGTCCTAAGTCACTTGTTTGTCCAATAGTCTAATGATGCTCAGAAACATTTCGTGAGTTAGTTAACTTTAAGGTTTTAAAGTTTATGTTATCACTTATATTTCATAACATGTTAAACGTTTAAGTTTATTAGTGACATTATTGAATTCGTGATGATATGATTAGCTTATTAACAAGATTGTACACGTAACAATTCATTATGAAGGTCCATCCAGGCTTATGCGTAGCAATGACAAATTTATGCGTAAGCAAGTGTTTTATACGCGTAGGATCCTATCTTACGCGTAGGAAAAGGGGACCTTAAGCGTAGAGCTTACGCGTAGGCGTATAAAAAACCTTACGCGTAAGGCTTACTCGTAAGAGTAGACCTTATGTGTAGAGGCACTGTTTACGCATATCCTTCACAGGATACGCGTAGTCCCACTGTAGAACCTTACGCGTAGGCATAACTGACTACGCGTAGGGTAATTTATGCGTAGAAATGCAAATGACCTTGATTCTGAATTTTAAGCGTAACAAATCCTGAAATAAGTTCATCAAATCATAAACATTATCACAAAAACATCATTTTAACAACAATTTATGGCAAGAACATTAATGATTCAGTTATGCGTAGAAAGTCATACGCGTAGGTCAAAACCCTAAGGGTTGAGAATTACGCGTATCACTTCTAGCCATAGGATATGCACCATTTTAATTCTGGTAGTTCTAGAGTGTTGGTAGAGTCTTTAGGCCGAGTTATAACATCAAAATCGAGCCAAAAACAAGTTTTTAAGCGAGCCAAAGTATCAAATGTGCGTTTTAGGCGTAGGACCGAAACCCACTTCAAAAACAAACACGATTCACCCAACTAGTAGGCGATTGATACCACTGTTAGGTCACTAGTTTTACAAGCACAAGTAATAAAGAAAGAGATAAGGCGATTGAACAAGTAAAACCACACACACACACGAGATACTAAGACCGGTTACGCATAAGACGTATGTGAAAGAAAAACTTGAACAACCAACCCTCAAATGAGGGTTTACAAGAGTATTTATAGGAGGAAAGCTAGGGCAACACTCCTAGTTTACATCCTTTCTTTTATGGGCTTGGGCCTAAGCTCATGGGCCTTCTACATAAGCTTAAGGCTAATAACAAACATAAAGGCCATAATAAAGCTAACTATTACATATTAATTATTAACACTTGATTATGGTTTAGGAGTGATTCCAACATTATGTACAACAATAAGAGTTCATGAAGATAATGAGAAGGTCAGAGCATTGTTACATAGGCTTCAAGATCAATGTTCCAGAGCTATTCAGAAGTTAAGAAAGAAGTGAAGTGTTTGGTTGAATTCCCCAAATCCTTGAAGATAATGCATATTGAAGAAACTTATTGATTTGCAGAGAAATCATAAGTTTAGGGGAGGATTGTTGGGAATAATCTGTTACCACGGATAGTTGTGGTTTACACTGCTCGGATTAACACTAGCATTGGAAACGTATTCCCACTGCCAGTACATTATTACCACTGCTATTAGATAATTTTTAGTTAAACGCGTCTAGATAAGTATAGAATAGATCTTGTGTATATTCTATAATGTTAGCTTTATACTTATCTTGTAAAGGACTCCTTGTTGTATAAAAGGAGGTCCTAGGTCATTGTCTTAGGTACTTGTCTAATTACCTACGTATTACTCACAAAGGCTTCAAGGTGTAACCCTAGTGATAAGCTAAGATCATTCGTATTATTCATCAATAATATTGGAGCTTAAGTTTTGTGTTTAATCTGTGTTTACATATAATACATCATACAATCCATCTTCTAAGTATTACTAAGTAAATTCCACGTGCTTAATAATATCATACAAAATATCATTGACACAAGGTGTGTGTCTAGATCCATCAATTAGTTTACCCGATGTTTTCAATTTATTTTGTATATAAGTTGTTATATATAAATATTTACGACGGTTTTCGTAAATTCAACTCGATAATTATTTATTCACTCAATTCTTGATAGAAATGTATTTTTATAACTTTTATGACTTTGATATATTTTATTTTGTTCCGTTAAAATCGATTTCTAGCTAACGCTACACTAAATACCTAATTATATTTACAAACTACACTTATTACATAACTTAAAATGCATTTAACTCATTAAAACTCAAAACACTTTTACCCACTCACCCTTGGCCGACTCCCCTCCCCCTACTCACCATTTACTTTGTAAATATCTTAACATATTGGACACCTACACATTTACATGACTAGGCAAAAATTATACTAGATATTTACTTAGTATTAGGATAGATATTTGCAAAAACACATACCAACACATATTGAAAGGTGAAAAAGTTAGGAAAACCTCTTCATCTCATCACCATGGTCGGCCAAGACTAGAACCAAGCAAGAAAACATGATTTTTTTTCAAGATCAAGTGATTATCTTAACACTAGATTACTTCTATTTAGGTTTTGAAATAAAAACCTAGGAGTATTTAGGAAACCTAGTCACTTAAACCTCATCATATAACTAGTAAGTTTTTTATGATCTTTTCTAATCTTTCATAATCATTCTTGAGTTATTTTTATCATTCTAGTACAAATCATGCAAGTATCATATGTATTTATACCACTTTTAAGTGTTTTTATTACTTATAATGAGTTTTATTCATCCTATAACTAATCCCTTGGAACATATCATTGTTGATGATGTTTAGGAGCCCATGACACCCTAAGAAGGTGTATGGTATGTTTAGAATAGGTTTGGTGTTGATTTGAAGTGGTTAGAACAAGTATTACGCAAGGAAAATCATTTTCGACAACATTAAATAGTGGTCTGTTTGTTTTTGTAAAACTCGAAAATTCGACAGGTTATAAATTATTTTGGGCTAGATATTCAGAAAATATACTTTAAAACGAAACCGTGGTCGCTTGAACGGGTTAAAACGGATTTATAACGAAGGAGATACGCTATTTTCAAGTTTAGCGGCAAAAACTACATTTTCTGAAAAATGGTAAGCTGTCAAGTGTTATTTTAAGGTCAAAAATGAGTTTTAAGCGTTATCTAAATGAGTCGATTTATCAAAAATATATTAGTATACTTTAATACGAAACTAAGGACATACAAAACGTAGAAAACGGACTTATAACGACTAAATTACACGCGTTTAAATAAGGATATCGTAACTATTTTATATAAGTATAAACACATATATATTTTCTATTAGCCAAACTAGTTGTCGCTAGTGACCATGTTTGGAGTCGTTTTTCACATCGATAGAATACTTTTTAGAAAACGATGTCTTCTAGTAAAAGTGAGTTCACCTAGCCTATTTTCCAAAATGTTACGCCGTTTGTCAAACGGAGTTGTAACGAATAAAATACGGTCACTCAAACTTTGCCGAAAACTAACCTTAAACAATATTTTTAGTCCAAGTACCCTACTTCACCTATATTTTTCTCCATGATCGAGACCTCTATGATCAAAAGTTAAATACTAAAACTTTTAGATAACGTTACAATCTTTCCAAAACCATTGAGTTTGTTTTCTAACACTCAATATTCACTATTTTACGACTAGCTTTTTGAGGCCATTTAGTCACTTTCATGAATTGTCACGTTATACTGTTTTTACGACGAAAAACTATAATTTCTTAATAAATCACTAAATGACTATCGTAGGGTATCATTTCAACGTAAATACTTGTAAAGTAATTTATAAATTGTCAAGACGTTATCAATCTATTTTCCGACGATAAACTTTATTTTTAAAAATGCACAAGTGGTATAGATATCATATGAGTTTGCATGCATAACATTATTTCATAACTTATGTTAAAATCATATCATTCATATTAGGTTGCAGTTAGAGATTGCACCTCATTTCAGTATTGCCATTATATCATCATAATCACTGTATCAGGTGAGTTTTCATAGCCCCATTTTATTCAAGTTTATACTTTATTTCAAACCTACGGGGGAGAATACATTGCACATCATTTTATTACGAGCCCAAGTATATCAAATTCACTTACATTGCTTAAGTTACCTCATTGCCAATTGAATGTCCTCATTTCATAATCATGAACCGTTAATTCCGGAAGAAGCGAGGGTGAGTGAATAGATCTATTGAGGGTGACTCCTCCGTCCGGGTTAGTGGTCCCAATTGGTCAAACGGATGCATTTCATTTCATGTCAGAATTTGAGTTGTTTGGCAAACACTCTGTTGGGGCGAACATCATGATCAGTCTAGCTTCGGTGTCATGTGCTTATAGAAATTGTATCATTTTTATGTGACATATTTGTCATACATAACTTATACTTGTGTTGGTCGTATAAAACATTTTCATAAACTCTATGAACTCACTCAACATTTGTGTTGACACTTTTAGCAATGTATTTTCAGGTATCTAAGGCATATACTTCATGGCATGCATATGGACTTATCATAGAGTCGCGGTGACGACGCGTCTCACATAGATTTTATGCACTTTAAAACATCGTTTGGATTCTAACAAACTTATTTCCGCAAATGTTGACTACCTTTTGGGACCTATCTTCTATAAACTCTGAATGTTTTATTATATCAAATGATGTGTTTTCAAAACGACACTTTAGGTCGTTCAATATAACTGTAACTGTGATGCTATGGCAGTCATCCCCCAGGAATTCCATTCCGCTGCAAAACAAGTATTTTGGGGGTGTGACAATGCATATCTGTTATTAGTATTTGGATAATTAGGATTGAAAGACAATTTTTACTTTATGATGAATAAAGATACTTGATATTTGTTATTTATTCATATAATAATTGTTATCCTTTATTTGCATGTTTAATCCTTGAATGATTTTATTATTCTAAAATATGTCCATTGACGGTTAACAATATGGGAATATTGTTATGATAAGGTAAATGTGAGTGTTGGTTATAATTCTAACGAGAATTCGGATTGTTCCCACCAAACTCATATGTATTCACTAGAGATGCATATTGGATTCCCCAACTTTCAAACATTTACTTTCGGATCCTTGTCATAAGTAAAATATTGAAAATGGTTTGTTATCTTCGTCCTTAGACTTGAGATGCAAGTAAGTTCTGTTATGTGTGGATATCATTTTTTGTAAGTATACGTAAAACGCTATCTGAACAAGGTAGTTATAAATGCTATATTTTAGAGTGATGTGAAGCAGCATCCACAACACTTGTAGTCAATAAAGAATTTGTTACTCCACTTGATATGTGCAGAAAGATACCATGGCGCATGTCCAGATTTAATCAGATAATTATTTGGCCAAACCCAAAGGGTAATGCAAGATGATTCTTGATTACATTTGGTATATCTGAATTAAGATCTATAACGAGATTCTAAATGGTTAAACTATATGGAATGATTTGAGATCCATAATCCATGGTTTAACGGTATCTATAACAAAGGATGATTAGAGCAAGACATTGAATGACCATGCTACTAAGAAACTTTTACGAAACTATTCTCTCAGACACTTTTAGTTAAAAAGCGAGTGAGAGAGTTTGCTAGGCGTTTCCATCGTTAGTTTTGTATGTCATTCGACACTCCAACTCCCAAGTGGGAGCTGTTGGTTTGTGGGAGCTAGAACCACACGTAAATGAGTAGAAGTGTGTGAGCCTATGGGGGCACACACGTTAAACATGAGAGTACGTGTCGAACGTTTATTATATTGAATACGTTATACCCGATATGCATGCATGTATACCCGATCCAAAGACACGACCCATGGGCTGTTTAGGCTTTCTACTTGGGTTGGTTTTAATGATGCCTTGGTCCTTGATATCACATGGACAATAGGATACAATGGGGTGTTTGTTTTGTTGCTTGTCAATGAGGAAAAATGCCCAAGCCATATGTCAGCTTGTGTGTTATATAAACAAACACACCATCACCTGTTTTTGTACGAATTACAAATATCCCTAAACTCCAAAAACCAATTCACATAAAACTATTATAATTCTCAATCGTTTGCCACATGGATGATTAAGTTTATTTGGTTTTAATTAATATCTAAACTTGCATCAACTATTTGATCCAAGTTGTTTAGGCTTAATTCAATCAGTGCTATCTTGTTCCAAAGTTTCCTGGTCGAATTGTTTGGCAGCAAGATATTGGGTTTTCTGTCGTGGAGGATATCGGACAGAAAAGGGTGTAAAATATCGGACAAGCTTTGTCCAATATCGGGTAATACTTGGGCAGTTCTCGGACAGCTCTAGTGGCTCTCGGGTAGAATAAATAGAAGGTGTTCTTGGTTTTATTTGTTTGTGGTATTCATGTAATTCAAGGGTTGATTTATTTAAACGTTCTCGACTAGCATTTATCGAACGTACTTGGTTTAAGTGTTTGTGTGTGATACTCATAGAGGTATCTAATTTAGATACTTGGGGTTTCGTAATGGTTTTCTTGTCCGTTACACTTGCGTTCGAAAAGCCACGAAAGGTTAGGTTTTCTTTTATCCCTTTTATTAATTAATTGTTATATTAATTAATTGTTTATTAAATACGTGGTTAACCTAATTGCGATTACTAGATCCTTATCCGCTGCGTACTTGTAGAGGTTAATGGTTAACTTAGTTCTAAAATCCCAACAGATTACACTGGACGGATCCCTCAAGTAAGGGATCCGTGGAACAGTAGCTAAATTTCTTCTATAAATAGTAAGCCATTTCTTCATTTTGGGTTGCCACTCCCACATATACTTTCTTCAAGTATTGCCTCAGATCCTAAGGATCTCTCTATGTAGTCTGTGTTTTGTTTTTGTGTGATTCTCTAGGTTCCTCTTAAAGGCGAGATCACCACCTCTTGAAGTAGAGCAATCTCAAGTCCATAAGTTGCCATGCTTCGTCATCATCAAGACTACTGAGGTTCTCTTGTTGATAGTTCTTTCTTCCTCCATAGAAGTGTTGTGTCAAAGGCATTAGTGAAGGATGCCGAAAGAGTCAAGACGAAAGCATTAGTGAAAGGTGCTTAACGTCCGTGTCAAAGGCATTAGTGAAGAATGCCAAAGGAGTCAAGACGAAGGCATTAGTAAAAGGTGCTAAACGTCCGTGTCAAAGGCATTAGTGAAGGATGCCTAGAAGTCAAGTCAAATGGCATTAGTGAAAGATGCCAAGGGTGTATAATCGATGAGGTGCATCGATGTACAAATAGAGATAGGTTGTATACAAGGATATTGATATCCTTGATGATGTTGTAATAAGGAGTGGGTCTTGATTTGGCTCCTGACGGTCAGTCTTTTATCACACAAGTCAACCACTTGTGAATGGTCAACCGTAATAAAAGCCAAACAGTCTGAAACCAAAGCAATTAAGTCCAGGAGAGTATAGTGTTTCCCCAGGTCGTTAAGTCCCAACGAGCTGTGCGACTGAATAACCAAACGTATAGTGATCGGGTGATATTGAACAGGAAAAGGTTAATGATTGATACTAGATGACAAAGGAAAAATGAAAGAAAATTAAAAAGCTAAATTATATTAAATAAACGCTATCACTATTTTTAATTTTTGATTTTCTTGAATTTTCTTTTATAAATTTAAATTAAAAACTACGTAACGTACAAAAGAAAATGTGAAATTGAAACAGTATTAATCCTAAAAATATAAAAATGAAATTTTTACAAACCTAATGATAAGAGAAAATTTTGAGAAAAAGAAAATTATTTTTATGACTATTTATTTAATTATTATTAATTAAAAACTATTTTTAACTATTTAATAATACCCTAAATTATAAGAAAATATGAAATAAAGCTAGAAAAGTGAAATTATGACTTAGAAAAATCTAAAATAACTAAAGAGAATTTTCAAAACTAATTTTGTATTTTTCTGATTTATATTCTAATTTCTATGATTTAAAAACTATTTAAAACTAATTAAATGGCTAAAAATTACAAATTTAACTAAGAAAAATCTGGAAAAATTATTTTTTTTCTTTTTATATTTATCTTAATCTATGAAAATTGAAAACTTATTTTTTTGAAGCTTTTCTGATTTAATTGCAATAAAGGCTATTTAAAAAGTCCTAAAAACTGATTTAAATAGGGAAAAATAGCAAACAGTGATAGAAAAATCTGAAAAATTCAGGAAAAGTCTAAAATAATATTCTGAATTTATGAAAATTATAAAAACTAGGGCTTATGTGAAGGATTCAGGTTCTGTAGTGAAAAGTGCTTATAAATAAGCACTTGAAATAAGCTATAAGCTGGAAATGAGAACCAAATGAAATCAGAAGCTATAATATGCTAAAACAACTCAAACCTAACTAGTTTCAACTATCCTAATCATCTAAAACTATGATTACCATGATTTTACTTAATGAATAACCAAGAACCAAACAGCCTTAACCCCTATGTTGCAGCTTATGTACTGGCTTATCAAAAGAGCTTTATGGAAAACTGGAATTGTGATCCTCAAGAAGACCAACCAATGAGCCAATAAACCAAGTTTCAGACCCTAGTGATCAAAAACAAGACCTGCACAAGGTCTGGGAGTTTCCTGCTCACACTCAGTGTATGCTGAGTGAACAGGGCAGATGGATGCTAATTGGACAGCTGATTAAGTGCTTAAGACTGTTTCCAAAAATTTCACAAAATTCACTTTTGACTTCTCAACCAGTTGAAATTCAATATCCCAAAATTACAAAAACTTTGAACCAGAAATGAATCCTCTAAAAATCCACTTAGGTTGGTGAAAAACTGTTTTTACCATTTTTGACTTTTGACACAGAATTGGATATTTGACTTTTGTGAGTTTTGATCTTTAACAACTGAATGAAATTGATGTTTTATAACAAAATGAACCTAATGCAAGCTATTATAACCACTATCTAACCTATATGGAGGATTTGTAATACTGATTCACACAAAATCTGTATCAAGAGCAGATTTATGCAAATTTTGACTTTTTGAGTGCACAGATGGAATCAGATCACTGACATGAGTTCATCTATCCTATATAAACCTCAAACAACAGATTTTAGCCAATGAACAAACCTCAAACACATATTTGAACACCTGATCCAAACACACTGATTAAAACTAAAATGCAATTTGTTTTATCTAAATGATTATATTAACACTGAAACTATATTAATTATAGTCTAGAAACAATAATAGAGCAGATATAAACTAATGCTAATAACAAATTCAAGCAGAACTAGATTATGCAAATAATACTTAGTTTTTTGAAATAAGAAAAGTACTCACAAGCAGTCCAGCTTATGTGCAGCTTATAACAGAACCAAATCTATCACTATACTAATCTAATTCAACCCAATCCAAGCTCTGCAACACCCATATTCATGATCAAAAACACAACAGCTGCTACAGTTGACTTTTGTTGACCAAGTGAAGAATTTGCTTGAACCTTAATTATAAGCTTACTAAAAGCTATCAGAAGCTTAAGTAAGCTTATTTGAATTTGAAATAGGCTAATTGAAACCTGGACTTAAGAACATTTGCACTGATTTTAAAACAGGGAACATACAAACATGAAACTTTGATAAAACTTTGAATTACTACTTGAAAGCAAATTACAATAACTAAATAGCTTTAGTTCAGTACAGGAAGACTTAAGATTACACTTTTTGAAACTAATTAAGACAATTGAAATAAGAACGACATACAAGAAAACTAAAACTAAAGACTACTCCTTGTCTCTCCTTCTCTTTCTTCTTTTTATACACCAAAATGCTCCCACTTGTATTCTGAGCAAATCCCACTTGTATTCTGAGCCATTGGATGAGTTGGGATGATATTGGTCGTTTGATGAATTTTGGCAGGAAAATGATATATCAACTGGGGGAAGGTTTGAGTGCAAGGGGGGAAGCATTTAATGCTTCTTGGATTGTTGGGTGAGGTGGAGGGATAAGGGTGTGGGAGGTGAGCTGGAGGTGAGGGGGGTTGAGTGTTGCAGGTTGAGTGGTTGAAGAAGACAGAAAAAGGAGGGAAAGGGAGGTGGGAGTTGACTGTTTGACCGGGGGTTCTATTATTAGACAAAGGGTCCAAGGTCCAAGGGGGGGTCAAGTGGTATTATGGCAGGGGTTCAAGCTCAAGCAAGGGGTTCAAGGGTTTTAATATCAAGGACCATAATTGCAATTCACCAAAAACCAAGGGACCAAATCTGCCAATTTTGAAAAGCTATGCCAAGGGACCAATTATGACAAGTTTCAATAGTACAAGGACCATAAAAGACATTTTCAAACTTCCAAGGACTATTTTTGCCAATTTTGAAACTTGAAGGACCAAACTTGTAAATTCTCAAAACTTTTGAAATTTTTCACCAAAGGACTAATTATGACAACTTATGATTTCAAAAGGACCTTTGGTGACTTTTCTTTTAAAATAAGTGCTCAGGGACTATTTTTGACAAGATTTGAAAGTCTGGGGACTGAAACTGCCAATTATGCAAACTTAGCTCGTTTTTCATCTGATTTTAAACATTTTGCATCTGAAACATATAAAATGCAATTTTGAGATATTTTCAGTGTTTTGATGCATTTCTGAGCGTTTTTAAATGTTTTGTAGTTCATATTTGACCAAAAATGATGAGTATTTACACACTCATCAGGTCTCCTTTGGGTTTGGTGTTGTGTGGTGTTGGGAGTAGTTCCTCCATTGTAATGGAACTCGGTATCTAGCCTAGTACCGGATAAAGGGTAGGCAACGTTGTGATAGGTGTGGTTCTACCTTGTGGAAGAACCCGGTGTCTAGCCTAGTACCGGAAAAAGAGTAGGCGATGTTGTGAAGGCTTCTCCGCCATAAGGAGTTAGTGTCGTGTAGTGATTACGAACTCTCGAGTAGGTGACTCGGGGAGTGGAGTAGGGCAAGGAAGGTGTCCTTGTAGCCGAACCACTATAAATACTCGTGTCGTGGTTATGTGCTTCTCACTCTTTATCTTTCATTACACATTTATATATCTATCTATCAACATCCAACATACACATCTAAATAGATTGACATAAGTCAATCTAAATATTTTAAAACAAAGTTTTAATCGGTAAAACTATTCAACCCCCCGTCTAGTTTTCCACATCTTCAATATTTCTTAAATAAAAAGGATCCGAATATGAGGAAACGAAGGTGGTTAGACTTTTTGAAAGATTACAATTGTGAGATACATTATCACCCGAGAAAAGCGAATGTTGTGGCGGACGCATTAAGTCGTAAAGACCAATGTGAAGTTACTCAAATTCATTCATTGCAAATGATCATCACGTCCAATTTCTTTGACAAGGTTAAGTTAGATAAAAGGGAAGCGTTGAAAAAGGAGAACTGGGAAAGAGAGCATATTACCTCTCATACTTCCCATTTTGAGTAAGATAGTCGTGGGATTAAGACTCGATACGGAAGAATTTATATTCCATTTCATAGTGACATCAAGATGTTACTTTCGGATGAAGCTCATAACTCAAAATATTCTATTCACCCGGGAGCTAACAAGATGTATCATGATTTAAGAAGAGACTATTGGTGGTCGGGCATAAAAAGGGATTGCGCGAAATACATTGAGAAATCTCTAACTTGTTTAAAAGTTAAGGCCGAACACTAAAAACCATATGGCAAGGTGCAACCTTTAGAAGTACCGGTTTGGAAACGGGAAAAGATTATGATGGACTTTGTTACAAAGTTGCCACGAACGACCAAAAAGCATGACACAATTTGGGTAATAGTAGACTGATTGACGAAAAGCGCACACTTTATACCAATTAGAGAGAATGCCCGTTCATAAACTAGCAAAGATTTATGTCAATGAAATAGTTGCGCGACATGGAGTACCCATTTCCATAATCTTTGATAGAGATGGAAGATTTACTTCTTCATTTTGGCAAAACTTCCAAGGAGAATTAGGTACAAATTTACATATGAGCACGACTTTTCATCCGCAAACCGATGGGAAAAGTGAAAGAATGATTCAAACTCTTGAAGATATGTTACGAGCTTGTATAATTGACTTTGGAGGAAATTGGGATGATCACTTACCTTTACTCAAATTTGCTTATAACAATAGTTACCACTCTAGTATAGAGATGCCGCCTTATGAGATGTTTTATGGTAGAAAATGTAAGACTCAAGTGTGTTGGGATGAAGTTGGACAAAGGGAATTGGCTAGTATGGATGTAGTACTAGCAACAACCGAGAAAATAGAGATGATTCGTGAAAGACTCAAAGCGGCTCAAGATAGATGGAAAAGCTACGCCGATAATCGAAGAAGACCAATTGAGTTTGAAATAGGAGATTTCGTAATGCTGAAGGTTTCTCCGTGGAAAGGTGTTTTTAAGTTTAAACACAAAGGAAAGATAAGTCCAAGATTCATTGGACCCTTCAAAATCTTAGAACGTGTTGGGGAAGTGGCTTACGTATTGGAACTTCCCGAAGAGATGAGAGGAATTCATAATGCCTTCCATGTGTCCTATTTAATAAAATGTTTAGCGAATGAAACTAGTATGGTTACGTTGGACGATATAGAGATAGATCCGAATTTTACATCACAAGAAGAACCGGAGGCAATACTAGGAAGAAAAATAAGACAACTTAGAAATAAAGAAATTCCTTTGGTGAAGGTGCAATGGAGACATCGAAAAGGTACAACTATTAGATGGGAAACGGAAGAAAGAGTGAGGAACAAGTATCCTCAACTTTTTCAAGCATAGATTTCGAGGACGAAATTAAATTTTAGGAGGGGTGAATTGTTACACCCGTATCCCGATGAGGTATTATCATTATATATATAGGCGTTATTACTTTATTTTATATTTATGTTGCAAAGACTAATTGTAAGTTATAGTTTATGAAAATGCATTATAGTAGAAACATAAGTGGTCAATATATGAAATTAGAAAATAGAAGGACTGAAGTTGCCAATAGGACAAAGTTAAACTTAATAAAAATAATAATCAAGTTGCTAGAAGAATTATCCAGAAAAATTGAGAGAGGTTATGTGAGAAAGTGACGTGAAATGAAGAAGGAGAAGAAGAAATCAATAAACCATAAATTTGAGCTTAGTTTGACCTTGAAGTGGTGATTAATAAGGCTAATAGGCTCTTAATTCCAATTCCCCTAATCAAGTAAGTGTATTCCTTAAATTTTATGATAAGGGTTTTGGTTACTAGGGTTGAAGGTAGTAATAGAAGGTTACCAATTCATAGAATTACTAGTCCTAGTCTCTAATTAAGACTAATTTTTGTATAGGAAGCTTAAGGGAGCTTGTGACTCAATCTCAATATCAATCTCAATAGAAAAATTATTGTGGGATTGAGGTAAGTATAGTGGGTTTGTGTGTTTTTATGCTTAAAATTAATATTAATTATTTGTATGTTATAGTTTTTGTTGGAGCTTGTTATAGTAGCTTTTGGATCCATAGCTTTTAATTATTAAAGTAGCTTAATTATGCAATTGAGGTATGTTTTATGTTATAGATGCTCCAAGAATTTATTGTGTAGTTAAAGTTTTATTAAGCATATAACTCACTTACTTACTAAGCATTTCGCTTATGTTATAGTTGATGATGTTTTGTAGGTTCCGGCAAGGAAGATAAGGGTAAGAATCAAGTGTAAGACGGATTATACTTAAGCATATAGTTATTGAAGTCTTTTGGACCAAAGGTGTTGAATGGTAAAGACCTTGTATATTATGTTGGATCATTTGAAATCCTTAGTCCTGTGTATGAAAGTTTTTAAGAGAAAAGTTATGAATGTTGTGCAGAATTTCTACACAAAAAGTGCAGGTCTGGTCCCCAGATGGCGTTACAAACCTTGTGACCCCGTCTGGTTGTAAATTCCTCTAAGCCATCATGTTAAGCTTTTGTTCTGACGGCGTCCCAGTTATAAGGTGACGACGTCTGGGGGAGTGCTGACCCCGTCGGGTTATAAAACTCCTGAGCCGTCGGGCTTTAAATTTTAGTCATAATCTGACATTCCTTTTAAAGGGTGACGGCGTCGCGTAGTGTGGGCAATGGCTTCCTCCCATTAGCAAGGAACTTTCAAGTGTCTTTTAAATCAATTTAAGAAACTTTTCGATTTCTTTCATTTAATGATTTAAGTTCTCGTTTAAGGACAAAATGTCAATATAGTCAGTTCAAATTTGAGTCATTTTCAATAGTTTAAATTCTTCGATTTTGGTCCAGTAGCGTATAAGCTTGAGCTTCCGGAAGAGCTCAGTCGAGTACATGATACTTTTCACGTTTCAAACGTTAAGAAGTGCCTATCCGACGAAACCCTTGTTGTTCCTCTAAAGGACATACAGCTCAATGATAAACTTAGCTTTGTAGAAGAACCCATTGAGATCATGAACAGGGAAGTCAAGAGGCTAAAGCAAAGCCGCATTCCTATCGTTAAGGTTCGATGGAATCATAAAAAAAGAGGTGTTGAGTTCACCTGGGAGCGCGAGGATGTAATGTGTTCCAAGTATCCCCACCTGTTCACCTAATCACCCATGGCAACCTCTGTGAGCTAAACCGCGGGACGCGGTTCTCTTAAGGGGTAGGTACTGTAAGCTCCCGGAAAATTTCATTTGTAATTAACAACTTAAACATGAATAAAGCACGGCTTAGAACATCATGATATTTTCTACTCATCATTATTGCATATCATTTGGCATATGCATGATTAACGCGACTCAAATGCTCAAACTTTCACCGTTGTGACCCGAATAAAATTCCCCTCAATCCCGATATCATTAATTATTTAATTATACAAGTAATAAAATTTATTTTATTTTTTTTATATATTGGATCGGGCCTAAGCCCAACCCCTACCTCATTTTATTTGGGCTTTCGTTTGTGATCTGACCCACACGCAATGACCAAGCCCAACCTTCCTTTCTACCTTGGGCCTCACCGGTTCTCACCCCAAGCCCACACCATCCTCCTTACACTTAGTTTGGAAAATACACTAAGTAACATTTTTGTTACTTGTTTTTGTGGCTAGTCGAAGCAAACCAAGGGAACAAAGACACTAAGAAATAAACAAATCACTTCTTATTAGACATGTGTGTTTACGCGTGCATGGATAAAAGGGTACACAAACCCATTACTTAGCCACCCTAATGAAATAAACTAATACTCTAATCACTTGACCAACACCTTTGACTTCATTAACCTTTGGTTCCTATGTTTCCATGCAAAATTTTGATATGACAACTCACAAACATGCCATATAATCGGCTGTGATGAAGGAGCATGCCATATCCAAACAAGAACTTGTCACTCACTTCTTGTAACCATGGAAGAACAAGAATTAAATAAACACAAGACTATGCCTACTCTCTTTTTATAAGCAACTTCCAAACACTTAAAAAAATCTCACAAAACAACTCACAACATCACAAACTCTCATTTACTAAACATAAGTCGTCCACAGTCGGGTATCAACAAGGAAGAAAGGGAAAAACAAAATAATGTTGGGTCGTAGCTTGGGTATAAGAACGAAGAGGGTAAACTTTGGAGTCTTGGTCTCACTCGTTCGAACTTCCTTCGAACCTCATCACCACTCAAGTGAGTGTTGTGAGTCTTTCCTCAACCCATTCCATTTTATTTTTCTCGTTGCATTTGTTATCACACGTTATAAGTTGAGTGCACCCATAGATCGATCACACAAAATGTTGTTGTAAAAGATGCGAGCTAATATCACTAAGTTAACGAGACACTAACGACCTAATACTCTAAGTCTCACCCATTTCAGGACCACTAAACTGAACTCTAGCTCATTATACGTTTTCTAAAAATAGCAAACTCGTTACCACATTCTTTGAGTGAATGTCTTTCAAAACTAATGAATAAACTTATTTTGATAAGCTAAAAACTCTCGTCCCATTCCTTCTCTTGAGACCTAGTCCCGTCAACATGCCTATATGACACGTATACCGAGTTACACACTCGCTCGACACACTTTTTCACTAAAGATATAACATGGACACACCTTAGTAAACTTGTGACCAAATAAAATGACTAAAAACCCTTTTGAAACCCTCCCCTTGCCTCGTTCATTTTTAGAAACCAAACGAAAACCGATTGGGCCTTAAGGCCCAACACGTGAAACTAGTGGCCCAATATCCTTTTTACCCAGCCCATTAACGAATAAGAATAAGCTATAAGCTATAATTAAGCTAACAATAAGCTTAGGTGAAAAGGAAATGGATTATCCTTGCAAATCGTGTAACTAAAGGGTCGAAAATGTAAAGTTTTGATAGTTCAAGGGTTGTTTTACACGTAAAAGTTTAAGCATGAAAAGTCTAGGGTATGTTTTGTAAATGTCTGAAAGTTAAAGGTCTCTTTTATACATATACGTATGTGCATGGAAAGTCCAAGGGGCGAGATTGTCATTTAGCGAAACTAGTTTTAAAAGTAAAATAAAATTTTTGTGCCAAAAATGAAAAGTTAGAAACTTGGAGGGTCAAACGCGTAAAAACCAATTTTTAAACATTTTCTAAAAATAGTTTTCCCAAAACTGTCATTTCTGAAACTTGGAGTATAAATTATTTTTGGGTAGAAAATGTCATTTTCCCAAAGTTGGGGACCAAACTCGTACTTTTTGAAACTTAACGGTAAAAAGTGTAATTCAGGAAAAAGTTCCCTAAAAATGAAAATTTTGACAGCTTAAAGTTTATAATGAGTGTTTTTACTTCGATAATTCATTTAACTTTTATATATATATATATATATATATATATATATATATATATATATATATATATATATATATATATATAGATATATAAATAATTATAAGAATATAATTATATAAAACCGTAATTCGATAATAACGCACTATGAATATAAGTAAACTAAAACACTCGATAACATCATTATTTTCACAAAACAACAACGGGGAATATTTCACTTGTGCGTAAGTGAGAACTTTTGATAAATATCAAACTAAGTCGATGTAGCACGTAAATTGAACTTAAAACACTAAGCACGCACAACGCTCTACTGAATTGGATAATTCAATGATCTATTGAATAAGTATATTCAATGCTCTATGATTTTGGTCGCGAACCAAAGGTTTATCATATTCTGAGACTTGCCATCTCATTCTTAGGTTTCAGTTTGGAGCCTCCGCTACATCATGCTTGATCATATTGTGCTTGTTCATTTTCATTAAGGTGAGTTCATAGCCTCACTTTTACTTTTATTTGCAAACCCCGCGAGGGAGATACATGCTCTAAAGTAGAACACAAGGTTTTTCATAAATGTTCGCTACTTGATTATTGGAATTGCCTAAGTATTTAGCCATAAGTCCCCTGTATCATGAACCATTAATAACCGCGAGTGAACGCAGATATTGTGAATAGTACTATAGGGAGTAACGACCCCGTTTGGTTATAGGAAATAACTGGGGTGCATCATATTTGAATTGCATTAGGTAATTGGCTATTACCTCCTTTGGGGCAAACTATTACGTACACCAGTAATTCGGTGTTTGCAGTTGAGTCTTGGTTGCATGAGCTTAGTGCATAATAATCTGTGATTTTCTTTATGATATATTGTTAGTTTACAATTATCATGTTCATTTTCTTGTATTCAACTTTACATTAAACCTATGGATTTCCCTAAACATTTTTGTTGACCTTTTTAAGCATGTTCTCTCAGGTAATCAATGAAGATTTTGTTCAAGGCACGGAGTGGGCATATCAAGACCTTTACTTGTGGTGTAAAACATAAAGTTGTCATTTCTTACAAACTAATGCTCAATATTTTGGGGAAACATTTGAAACAATTTGGAATATTTTGTAACAAACAATGAGTTTTCAATGAATAATAACTACTTTTCTTAAAAACATCTCTTTTGAGTCGTTTTCTATGATTATTGACTGTGATCCCCATCCAAGTAACACCACGATTAGCCTTCCGCTATCATTATGATCTCGGGGGTGTTACAGATTGGCATCAGAGCCAAGGTTATAGAGAACCAAAGAGTTTTTCTAAAAACATTTGGACTATAACCGCACTTTTAAAACGGGACTATTTTACACCACTACCTTATGCCCTCCATGACCGCTCTATGCATTAGGATTAATGCATCACTAGATCATAAGAAAATTGCATTCATTTTAGTTAGGCATAGAGATTTGCTTGGCAGATTGTGCACGACTAACTAAAATGTTATTGATCATATTACTTTGGCATTTTACTTATATTACTATTTTATGGGTTGTTACAGTACCATGTTTGCATCCCACCCTGTTGTTCTGTCCTCGGATTTCGAGATGGAAGATGCTATGTCCTCTGCAACTGTCACTATGCTTGTGCAACCCAAACCAGCTCTACCAGTTATTGCTTTGGATGAGACCGAACTTTTCGAAGGAGGAGAGGTCGCCCGAACCCCTGTCATCCCAGTCATGCCTGCTCGCTCTCCAGAGCACACAACTTTTTCTCCCATGACACTAGATCAGTACTATCAGTCAAAGCAATGGCTACCCGCAACGGATGTTGCGGCGGATGATGGAACATCCGGATCTTCAAAAATCACTGTTTTTGTTTCATCAGACACTCCTACATCATCATCTTTTCCAATCCGTCGTCGCCGACGAAGAGTCCGAGTCCTTAAGCCATATGAGCCTGAGCCATTCGGAGTACCCTACATATTGCATCCTAAGGGTTCCATCTTCAAGCATACAGCCAGAAAGTATGTGCGAGCTATTACCATGCCTCATGTACCACCAGCAGATGTCCCTTCACCACCAGCTCAGTCACCATCAGCTCCACTTACCACCTCACCTACTACTACCTCACCATTGCCGCCACCCACTGTGTTTTATCATCAGACCACTACAATTCCTACTTCATCACCACCTTTGGCATCACCACCTTTAGACACATACAATGAGCCTCCTATGCCACTCAGTGTGAGAGAGTATTTTCTCCAGGAGTCATCTGATCCCTACATGCAAACCACTTTCATTGACATCCAGCCTGGACCTAGGAAGAAGGCCGACGGCAGACGATGGTCGTTTCTGTTGCCCTTTTTTACGTAAATGCATCCTTTCCCTTTAAAGGAAGTGCTTTACTTGTGATGAAAATAACTTACTCATTTGTGTCAAGATGATTAAGGATTATGCTATATGTTTCTTAATCATGGATTATGACTTTTGATTATTTGAGTTTTGATATTTGGAAGTTTGATATTCCTTTGTACACTTTCACTTCCCAAAAACAAAATCACCACATGCTCATACATTGAATATTCTTGTCTCTCACATTCTCTACACAATCTAATTTATTCCACATCTTAATTAATTCCCCATATTGCGTCACACATTCTCCTAATCATTTGTTTGTTACAAACATTCTAGAGTAAGTCCATATCATACATTCTATACATTACTATTTACTCTTCTTCTTCCTCACCACTTAAACCTTAAACCATTATCACTTCTCACCTAGCCTTCACTAAATACCACCTCTCCAAGCTTGAATTTGAATGTGCTAACTTACACCTCTTACACACTTAATTCTCCTGCACTCAATGCTCTCACAACCCTCAACATAAACGTTTAAACAATAGTTATTTATTCAAGCTTGTCTCCTTCCTCTTAAGCATAGGCTCCTATATGTCACATCACATTCTATTTACAACTCACCCACTATTATTAACTCACATCTAACCCATGTAACATTTGAATTCCAAATGTTCTCTCTCACAAAATCCACCCTTCTTCTCCAAGTTGAGTTAACTTAACATAAGCCAACTTGTGACAACTCACATCTCTCTCACAACACCACAATTCTTATCCAAGCAATGCTTACCAACCATTTCCAACTCATAATGTCATAACCTTTGCTTCCTACATACTCAACCTTCTCACAACATATAACTATCATATTTGTGCAATGATATTTTAATCATCCTTGTCTCCTTCATCCTAACATACGCTTCTCCATGTCTCACACTCACACAATATTTGAATTTGAATTTCAAATGTTTCTCTTATGCCTTTACAACTCACAATCTTACTTCTATACTAAACGTTCTTACAACTTTAATTTGAATTTTGAATTAAAATTTAGGAGGCACTATATTATATAACCCCTTGGAGAATAATCCCTTTGTCCATTGGTTCTTCTCTTTCTCTTTGAAATGGAAAAACACCCTAAACTGTCTTTTTAACACTTCACAAAATGTTTTAACACTTGACTAATTGAGTTGGTTGACCTTATACACTTTGAGTGCAGGAATGAACTTGAAAAGGTCATAGCGTGAAGTGCACTTGGGGGTTTAGCAAGATGAGTATTCATAAACCAAACCCAGGATCAAAGTCTGATCCTAGCCCGCCAGCTTCTAATCAAATTTGATCCTGGGTGGTCTATAAATATCGCATCTTGGCTTGTTTATTCCTCACCTCTTGCCATTCATTCATTCTCTTTTATTTCTTTTCTCTATCCCTCTAAGTCCATTAATCTTCTTGTGTTCTAATCTCTTCTCTTATCATTTTTGAAAGAACACATCTCTGCAAGAGATTCACAAGAACCCAATCCACTCTTGTAAATTGTGTGGAGCTGAGGGTCTTCTTCTCTATACCATTTCTTTTAGAATCGAGTCTATAGGATAGGTTAGGCGTGGTTCGAACTAGTAACCAAATTCATTTATTTACGGGTATAGCAAGTATTTTACCTTTGTGGTCAAGCCAAGATCGGTTGAAGGTCTTGTTGGGGTTTGATACTTCTTGGGGAAGTTCTTTGTGGTCTTAGTGGTTAAGTCGAATCATAAAATTCTAGTGGGTGGTTTCTGAGGGCGGAATACCGTTGGGAGTAGCTCTTCTTAGTGAGCATCGATCTTTGTGCATATTAGTGGAGTTTGTAATCCATCATAAAGATTATACTTAGTAATAGTATGGGTGACGTGGATTTGAAAATGGTATAAAACCCCCGTCCCGAACTAGTATATATTCTACTCTCTCTCTCTCTCTCTCTCTCTCTCTCTCTCTCTATCTCTTGATTATTTCACTACTTGGGATCTTTGAGACTTGAAGTCATTAAACTTCGTAAAAGTAAAAAATACATTATTCGCTTCCCCCCCCCCTACGGTTCTACAATAAGCATATGGATTATTTCATAAAATGGTAGAAAAATGGATATTACACGTGTCTCGAGCAAAATGGCATGGCGAGCAAATAAATCACTGACGTGGATTCGTAACTAGACGTACTGATGGAGTGAAGTTGTAACTGTTTGTAATCCACCATAAGGATTATACTTAGTAATAGTATCAGTGACGTGGATTTGCAACTAGATGTATGAATGGTATAAACCCCTCATCCTGAAGAAGTATATACTATGCTCTCTGTCTCTCTCTGTCTCTCTCATACATCAAAACAAGTTTTCTCGACCATGGCGAGCAAATAAATGGTCGAGCAAACTTTTTTTGCTCGCTATGTCTTATTTCATAACAAAAACTTCAAGAGTAGACATTGGTGAAACGGTTTTGAAACCATCAATACTAGAAATTTTCATATAACTCTTTCTTACATCTTCGTGCGATGGTGTAAGATTTAACGATGTATGTTTGGTAGGATCAATGGTTTGATAAGTTTTTCAAGCATACTGACCGAGTTTCTTTGTGGTAATTTGTTGTTTGAAAAATACTTAGCTGAAGTTTCGAATATTTCTACATTGCCATGTACACAAAGCTATATTTCGTAATGTGAAATAGTTAGAATTGCCATTCAAGAAAAAGAAGCTATATTTCATATGTGATAAAATCAAATAGTCCTAACTTTTAAGTGTCAATTTCCCCCGATAATGCTCATATTTTATATCATTTATATGGATTTACGCTTGTATTCCTTTATATTTCACTTTTAGGTAAATTATGAGCATTGGAGCGTATGAGACGTGGATTTGGAGATTTTCCTAATGATTTATGATAGTATGCAAAATGTGAAGAAGCTACATCGTAACTCTCTCTCTCACACATTACGCTGTAGCTAGTATTTTGACTCAGAAGACCAACTTAACTGCAATTATGGCGTAACTCCTAACTAAGGTTATGCCGTAATAATCTAGGTCAAAGAATATTTTGCGCCTCCATCAACTACGCCATAGTCCACTCAAAAGAGATCTATATTGAAGATAGGGTGTAACCTCTCCCAAGTGTTACACCGTAACCTACTTAACGAGAGTGTTATTTGGAAAATTATTGAAGTTACGGTGTAACTCTCAACTCAAGTTACGCCGTAACTAGGATCGTGCCTATAAATACAAGCCCTAATTTCTGCATTTCACATCATTCACTCACAACTCAAAGTCAGAGAACGTGAAGAGGGTTCCAAAGGCAGATCATTCGGAGCATACGGAGCCATATCCAAGGGAGGAATCACTCCATATCGATAAGCATTAGCGAGCATTTTTATCTTTTACTTTCGATTCATGTCTTTCATTATGTTAAACATCGAATTTATTGTTTCTTTTAATATGATCGGTTAAGCACCTTTGGTGCTAGCCTAGTTATGATTCCTTGAATGCTTTGTGTATGTTTTTATGCTTCCGTATAATTTTTTCTAGTGTATGCATGCATAGTTCGTTGGTAGTTACCCTAGCTTTGGTATTTTTGAAATGCGGTCGTATCTAGTTGCTTAGGAGAATTGATCAACTGACCCTAAGTAGTTAGGTAGAGTTTGGGAGGGTAAGAATTGACCAACTGACGAACCTTCCTAGCTTGTGCGAACTGACCAAATGATCATCGGTTGTCCAGATGAACTTAAGAAGTTAGGGATGAGTGTCTAAGATGCTAGCGCCTGGGCACTCATTATTTCTAATCTTTCATGTAGGGTACTTAATGACTTGGCTTAGGCGACTAATACCACTCGACTATCAAGGGCTAAACCTTTGACCTCGGGTAGGAGCCTTTTTTGATAGGTTATGACGAATTAACCAAATGCTATCCTAGCGACTTAAACCCCCACTTGAATCAATTGGAAGTAATAAAACATTAACATTACACGATAGGATGATTAATTAGGTTAGCACACTTTCCCTCTATTGATCACAACCTCTATTTACTTTACGCATTTATTTCTTGTTTATTAGTTAATTAATTATTTCAACCTCAAACCAGTTAAAACCAGTGACACATAGACTTAAATAGAATCCGCTCACATAGCTCCTGGGACGACCTCGGTTTTACCGATTACTACACTACACACGACCGGGTACACTCCCCGTGAGTAAATAAGGTGGACCATAGGTAAATGAGACATTATAAATATTAAAAACTGGTCAGAAATCATGCATCAAGTTTTTGGCGCCGCTGCCGGAGAGTTATATTAGGATTTTTGATAAGTCTTTTATTTTTGTTTTATTTTAAAATTTTGTTTTCTCACGATTTCTTTTAAGTTTCAGGTACCATGGAGGTTGTGGACATTTATAACCTCACTCTCGAGGAATATTTGGCTATGACTAGGGATGAACAAGGGCCGGGGCTCGTTAGGCCGGCTATTGGAGCTGAAGTCCGTTTTGAGATCAAAGAACAGTTTATGAGGGAGCTACGTGTTAACCCTTTCTCCGGAAATAGAGACAAAGATGATTATGAGCATGTTGAAAATGTCTTGTACATCAAAAGCCTTTTCAACATACCTAGTGTTTCTCATGACGCGGTTATGCTCCGAGTATTCCCCATAACACTTACTGGGGCAACAAGAAGATGGATTGATAGATTGCCCACCAGGGCAGTTGATACATGAGCTCTCCTAAAGAAACATATCATTCAAAGATATTATCCTCCTTCGAAGATATCAAATCAACTCATGGAGATCCATAATTTTAAGCAAGAAGGCGATGAGACGTTGTATCAAGCTTGGGATAGATACAATGATCTTCTTTACAAGTGTCCCACTCATGACCTAAACAGCCAGCAAAAGGTCAATATTTTCTACAAAGGTATCAATATTGCTACAAGACAAATGTTGGACTACCAGGGACCAATTCCGGGGATGAACCCTACTCTTGCCATTGAAGCCATTCAAAAAATGGCTGAAAATTCTCAAAAATGGCACAATGGATAAAGCCAAAGAAGTCTAGTCAGAAATCTTGATGGTATTGCCGCCATTACAAACAAGCTTGAAAATCTTGGTCGTGACATGCTAAAGCTCAAGGAAAGTATGCATGCTATCCAAGTAAGGTGTGAAAGCTATGGTGGAGGACATCTCACTAAAAATTATCCTTTTATTGACGATTATGGTAAAGTTGAAGAAGTGAAATATGGTGAAGCAAATAGACCTTTCCAAGGGTCAAACAGAAACGGGAATGGTTAGCGTGGAGGATCTCTGACATATTACAACCGTGGGCCTTTCGGGAAAAGAAGATCTAATCTGGAGGATACGATCAGCAAGTACCTTGAAGAATCGAATAAGAGACAAAATGGAAAGGAGGAATGTCTAAAGAACTTCCAAGAAAATACAAACAAGAGCCTTTTTAGTCATGAAGAATCGCTAAAAAATTTGGAAACCATGATTGGTAACATTAGCGATGAAGTACAAAGAAGGAATGAAGCACGAGAAAGTAAACCAATAGTATGCAAAGCTATTTTTTCTAAAAATGATGCGTCTAATGATAATTCTAGCATGGTGCAGGAAAATGAAGCTGGAAGTGTTGACAGAAGCCAGTTACGCCGTAACCCCACATCCGAATTACGGCATAACTGGGATACTTGGTCCGACAAATTTCTTGAATTTGATGAATCAGGAACAAAAGTCATTCATACTTGGCCCGGTAATCCAAACATGGTCCCAAAATCCCCATCCAAGAAGAAGTACCACTGGTTTAAGGCAATACTAGTAGACAATGACAAATGGTACAACCTTTGGGCCTCGTGTATCCCTTATAATGACATTTGCGATGGAGGAGACGACAAAGAAAGGGTTAAAACAACAAGTACATGTGGTCTACAACAACAATGATGAAAGGTTGATAAGATTCTCAATCAAGGATATAGAGGAACCCCCTATTAAACATTATTTCAATCCGATAATGATCGTGGAAAATGAATCTACGCGAGCATGGCCTACATGCAATCCATTTCTCGAGTATTGTAATGGAAATATGAAGGTTGAAGAATGGACATGACCCGATGAGCTAGAAAGATATGATATCAAGTTTGGAAATCTATCTTTTCATGATTAGTATATGATAAGATTCGGGGATGCTATTATTAATGCAGGTCTACTAAGGAAGCTCAAGCTCGACTACGAAGAACATTGCTTCCAACAGAGAGAGTTCATAGATGAAAAGTCAATCAAGGATGATACCTCCTGCAAAGATGATCCCTCAAGCAACACCAACGACAAGACAGTTCGGAAGCATTGCTGTGAGAAGGTAAAGTCCGTTGGTGAAGTATTTTGGGCTTCTTGTAACCCGTTTGATGATGACTGTAATGGGGGGAGTAGCATAGCTAGAGTTGGGGATGACGAATTTTTGTGGACCTCAACTAATGACAATGAAAGAACGGAGCTACCTTGGTTAGATAAGTTAGGATTTGACGATTGGGATAAAATCAAGTATGCGAAAGTGAACGCTTCCAATAAGGAAAAACTTTGGAAAGGTTGCACGAGTAAAGAACATCCAAGTGAAGAGATTCCCAACGATACTAGTGAAGTGATGAATGAGGATAACAAAGATACATGGGGTGATGAAAAAGAAGAATGCAAGCGTGTGCTTATTGAAGAATTTCTAGATGACGAGTGGTTTAAGGGAACTGAGTCCGATGATGATGACATTGAGATAATTATAGGCTACCTTGAACTACAAGGTCAGGACGGGTTCACTGACCCAGATGATGAGGCATACGAACAATGGAGGTGCAAACTTCTTGGTATTCCGTACAAAAGGCCGCCACCAATTATAGCTGAAAAATTTGAGATTACAAAGTACCACTTGGGGCCGGACGAAAAGTTTTCCAAGATTCGGAAGATTAAGACAAAGGAGTTTCTTCGCACTGCTACTAATGTCGCATGGGTCAGACACAACCTGATGAAAGAGATGGAAGAAGTTGGCCAGGATCGAAGGCCACCATAACCCCCATGGATTTGAGTCTAACTTAAAGACCTGGTAATTAAAAAAAAAGGCTCTTTCGGGAGACAACCCGAATTATCCTTTTTATTTCTTTTTATTTCATTTTTTTGTTGGGTTTTGTGTTGTAAACATTTTTTTGCAGGAATTGGAGATGAATTTACAAGTGATTAAATCGGGGACCTGTTCTGTCATGAAGTTATGGCGTAACTCATCATTGTGGTTACGCCGTAACATCTCCTCAGTGGCGATTCTCTCCAGGTTATAAACCATTACGGCGTAATTCCATTCTATGGCTAAGCCGTAGCAATTCTCCAGTAGCCGATTGCCAGGTTTTACCATGATTACGGCGTAACTCCTCTAAAGGGTTACATCGTAATTCTCATGCAGTTCTTATTTTTCTAGTATTAACGCAATATCCTTGTATTAGTCTTTAAATGAACTTTGCGGGTATGTTCCCTGTAAGCCCTCACGAGACTACACTCGTCCACTTGGGACACCAAGTGGTGTAAAAGGCTTGTTGCATATGCTAAATGCAACCGTGATTCCTACGAAAGTGAGTTAGATTTCTTTTTGTTTTTTTTTTTCTTTTTTAGAATTATTCTTGTTGGTTAGTGTGATTTCAGAGAATGAAGTTTGCTCATGGATGCTTAAGCGAAGGCACGATTATGTTTGTGGGCCTTCTATCTTTTTAGGAGCAAATTTCAGGGAAGTTCTCGCTCTAATTCTACTTTCTCTTCACCTTTATTTAACGTTTGGTACAAAAGGGACTTTGTACATCTCAAGTGGGGGGACATGAGTAGAATTATTACTTGAACTTAATTGCCCTCGTTTTTCTAGTTTATTTTGAAAAATTATGCCATTTTTAAAATTTTGACATGTTTTTCTTAACTTAACTAGATTAGACCTTAGCCGAGCATATTATAACCCTTGATATTTTATGGTGAGATTAGCCTTATCCGTTTCCATTTATTTACCCAAATCCACCAAATTATGAGTGTGCCGGTAGCGTGTAAACTTTAGAACTTGGCCTTTGCATCATTTCGAGACCATAGAAGAGGTATGTTGAGTTTGCTTAATGTATATGGAATAATCAGTTTGAGAAGACAATATTTTTAGGATTATCACCCAAATAGCCTATCCTTGTGTGTCTATCGATTAGTCACCTCGACTTTTCGACCCCCATGTTAAACCCTTTTATTGCACTCACCTTTAGTGCAAGATACCCCTAGATACACCCGTCTGAGCTATTCCTTTCATTTTGTTCACCCAATGTTGGATCGATATACTCTAACCAAACTAACTTTAAGTAGCTTGTAAGGGCTTAGCAACCTCGGATAAATCCTAAGTCACTAATAATGAAACACTGAATTAACTCTATTAAGTATGTGGAATTTACTTGAATAAAGCTAAGAAGACTTAACTTTAACTTTGACGATTATATTAAAACTCTGAACCTGCTTAATACACAGATTCACTAACAATCCCTAACAGCTCTAATATCGAACTTGATAAACTCTAATACTCTCTAATAATGCACGTACGTATAATGCGAATCTAGGGGGTCCTTTTATAGGCATAAGGATAACCCTAGTCGGTTTACAATTCTATTCCTTGTACGACAAGTAATACTAAACTAAATTGAGAACATTCTAAAATTACATAATAATCCTTAACGTATTGCATAGCAGTCCTTTATCCTTGCAGTACTTTGATGAGTGAGCAGTACTTTGACTTTCTTCATTAAGCAGTACTTTGACTCTTCAGTACTTTGACTCTTCAGCACTTTGACTTTCTGTATCCCAACAATCCTCCCCTAACTTGAATTCTACTTGTTTGATTTCAAGTTCCTTTGTATTTGTATCTTTATCATTTTTGTCTTCAAGGATTGTGTCTTTATCTTCACATTTGTTCTGTACTCTCTGTGCTTGTGTTATTATTATCAAAGTAGTCTTTATAAATAATTCTTTTCAGCAACTATCAGCAATCTTCATCTTTTCAGCTACTCAGCAACATATGGCAAATTGTACATTAGATCTTAAAGTTTCAGTCTATGCTCATCACTTCCAGGTGTGTAAACTCTGTGAGAGGCGAATCATTGAAAATTTAATGGATTTTGATGTCTCTTTACCAAAGCCATTAACTCTGGAGTAGCCAATGTTTAGGTGTGTAAAACCATGGTACATTAATAACCATATGATTTTTAGCAAATCATTAGCTATCAACGGATTTGTTTTGTCTTTACCAAAAGCCGTACCCTTTTGGACTAGTTAGTTCTTGCAACCATGGTGAACTAATTACCATATAAATGGTTTTTCCACAGCCTTTACCACAAGCCATTTTTCTTGTGGGCTAGCTAACTCTTCACTATTACAGATATGGTGAGTTGATTACCATACAACTTATTAGCAAGTTGTCAACTATCCAACGGAATTGAGATATCTTTACCAGAGCCGTTTGCTCTTGGATTAGTCAGTCCTTTTGTTAAACATGGTGAACTGATAACCTTTTATCTCAAAAACCATTTATTGCTGATAACTTTTGTTTCAAAATATTTTGCACTTAACAAAAATTTGCTTATTCATAAAATTCATTTACTGGATTTATGCTGCAAGCAGTACTTTGTTAAGAGTACTGTTTGTTCAGCAGTACTTTGAATAAAGTACTGATTTTTCAAAAATTTATACAATTATAACTCATACCAGTATTTATGCTTCATCATCAGCCATTTCTATCCATCTGATAAACAATTCGATGACCATGAGAGCTGTATCATTCTCCTCTTCGACTTCCATACCATGATCTAACATTCTTCTCATAAGTTCACTTGTAAGTGGATATCTTCTTTCAGCTAACATGTGAATCATGGTTCCATCTTCTAGCTCTAAAACATGCACTCCAGATTCTTCAAAAAATCTCCAGCTTGTAATCTCCCAAACTTCTTGATTTAACCAGATTTCTTCAGTGCTTGTTTCCTCAGTTTCCCAGATAGTTGTCAGATCTCCTAGCAATACTAAGCCAACTCCAATTGATGGAATATGTTCAAAGTATTCTTGCACTAATTGATATAGTTGAAACAGATCTGCTCTATCTATTATGTGCAGTATATCCCATAGCAAATTGAATACTCTAAAGCTTTCATCCTCCATATGGAACATCAGATAGTTTCCATCTTTTGATTCTACAACTTCAAATGTAGTTATCTTGGACTTCTTTACTGCAGCATCTTTGGATTTAGGATGATCAAAGTTGACAACTCTTATGTAATTTCTCAGCTCATCAACTGTATCAGATCTCAATTCAATCTTCTTTGATGACTGTTCAGATTTAGTTGTTCTTTTTCTTTTTAAGCTTCTTTTAGTATCATCCTCCTTTTGCTTATCATCATCTTTAAAAGAAATAATACTCTCAACTTGCTTTTGATAGGCTTCTCTAACAGCATTATATAAAATCTTTCATCTCTAAATAGTTCAACTTCTGTAACCCAGTATATCCTTGACTTTTTAGATAAGCCATCATAGCATTTATTTCATTAGCTTTACTAGGTGGTCTTTGTGGTATTATATCTTCAGATTCCTTTACTGGTTGAGCAATCTCAGCATCAAATTTAGCTTGTAGCTCCCTAGCAGCTTCTTCATTCTTGGCTACTTCAATTGCTCTTATTTCTGCCAAAGTCAGCTTTTTCTTCTTCTTTGTTTCCACCAGTTTGCCTTTGCCTTTGTCCTTAGGATCTAACACTAGTTGAGAAGTTTGAGTTTGTTCTTCAGCAACTCCTGGAATGATAACACCTCTTGGTCTTGTCATACTCTGTAATATCTCAGCAATTATCTCATCATCACTTGCAGTGTGCTCGACCATAGGTGTATCAGCTTCCTCTTCTTGTAAAATAGTGGAAGGACCAGCTTCTTCATCAAAATTAAGTGTCCTTGGTGTAATCAGCTCTTGTCTATGTATTCCTTGAAGAGCAGCATTACCTTGATCACCAGTACTCTGTACACCAGTACTTTGAACTCTAGTTCCTTCAGGCTCAGTACTTTCAATATTTACTTGTGCTTCAGTACCTTGAGGTTCATCTTCTTTTTCTTCATAAAGCTCAGCATCTTGTTTCAAATTATCTTGCTCCAGATTCCTCCCCAATTGGATAGAGGATGACTGTTGAACCTTTTTTCCCGTTGAAGGCTTCTTAAACTTCCTTCCTTTCTTCTTTTGAGACTTCAACCACAACCTGTGATGTTGAACCAATGGCCAGACAAACTTCTTTAATTTTCTAAATTTGGTCTTTATCATCACTAGTTGTGCAGCTTGAGTTTTAAAGTCTTTCTTCAATCTGAATAACTCCCTTGTCAAAGCATAATTATTCAGAACCTGACCCTCAGAAGCCACATCTCCCTCATCTCCTCCATATGTTTGAAGCCCATCTGTTGAAGTGTAATCATTGGGAGAGGATGGTGGGATTACCTCTGGTTCTGAATTATCATGAGTAGAAGCGTGTGGAGATGGTGAAGGCAAAACTGCAGTATCTTCTTGTGCAGCAGTACCTTGTGAAGAAGCAGTATGTTGAGAAGCAGTACCTTGAGTTGATGTAGTACCTTCTCTTTCTTCACTTGCAGCAACTTCATCTCTAACTGCTTGAGCAATCTCCATCATTGAAGTAGTCAAAGGAGTATGCCTTCTAGAAAATCTATCACTCTTCTTAGCCATGAAGGTGAATATCTTAGCAGGTTGTACCACAACAGGTAATAAGCTCTCAGGCTTTGGTACATCATGAAGTTGTTTATTCAAGAAAACTTGAATAAATCTTGGATACATTAGCCAGGGTTATCCATGAGAAATGTGAGATAGCATACCATCTAGAATGAGTCTTGAAAATTTGAAGATACGATTTGTAGCCAATCCCACTAAAGCAGATGCTATATTAGATCCGAATTGCTCCCATGAAGTACTCTTAGAACTGATACAATGAAGCAAGACATGTACCAAGTACTTCCAATGTGGACTAAACAAGGGTTTCTTGAATGTTGTTTCAGTTAAAGACCATTCATACCCAATGTCTCTTAAAGTATCCCAAAGAAGCTGTTTTTCAAAACGTATAGCTCCTTCTTCATCATCAAATAATAGATCTTCTCGAATTGAGGCTTCACTAACTTTCACAATCCTTCCAGCAACTTTAGCCTGTATATATGACTCATCATTCTCCATGTGAGTTCTAGCAGTCGCCCAAAACTGTTGAATCCATGGCTCAATAACATCTGGTTCTACCAAAAGTGCATAACTGATTGGAGATCCAGTGAGAAAATCAATAATGTCATGGAATGCGACATTAGCTTCAGTTTTATCCAAATTAGCCACCATGTGGTGTTTAGAAACTGTATTTCGATTCGCCATTGGTTGGTGTTTACAAAAGTGAATGATTCGATGAATAGTAAAGGTGAAAGAGAGAGAAATATGGAAAAGATTGATAAGTATAAAGATGAGAGGGAAATACGGAGGTTAGTTATTTATAGGTAAGATTTGAAAAATCACAGCCCATAATAACAAAGTTACCGTTATATGAATTTTAACCCATCTTTTGACCGTTGGAACAGTACGTTGATAAGACAAGCAGTGCTTTCCACGTGTGCAGTACTTTCCAAAGCAGTACTTTCAGAGCAGTACTTTCATATAACCAAAGAGCAGTACTTTTCCATTCTCTTCTTCACAATAGCAAAAACTTCAAATAAGCATTGAATTTCCTCCCCTCAAGCAAGACATAGGACTGGCTAACTAACTAAGCAGTCCTCCCCTTAAATGTAGCTTAGTAATTAATCATACCAATACTTACCACCAAGTGATTAAATCTTGAAACATCAAAGCCTTTGGTGAGTAGATCAGCTACATTATCATATGTGTGAACCTTGACAACATTAATGAGCCTATGCTCATAACAATCTCGAATAAAGTGATGCCGAATCTGAATGTGCTTGGTCTTGGAGTGATAAACTGGATTCTTCACAATGCAAATTGTACTCTCATTATCAATGTTGATAGGAGTATTCTTGAAATTGAATCCATAATCCAAAAGTTGATTCTGCATCCACAAGACTTGTCCACAACAGCTTGCAGCAGCAACATATTCTGCTTCAGTGGATGAGGTTGCTGCAATAGTTTGCTTCTTACATTGCCATGAGACTAATCTTCTTCCAAGATATTGGCATCCTCCAGTGGTTGATCTTCTATCATAATTATCACCTGCATAATCACTATCTGAAAAAGCTTCCAAGTGAAAAGGTGAATCCTTTAGATACCACAACCCTAACTTAGATTGTTGTTTCAAATAACTAAAAATTCTCTTCACTGCATTCATATGAGAGACCTTAGGTGAGACTTGATATCTTGCACATAAACAAACAACAAACATGATATCAGGCCTAGATGCAGTTAAATACATAATACAGCCAATCATAGGTCTGTACAACTTGACTTCAATAGGTTGACCATCTTCATCCTTGCCCAATGAGTTGATAGATTTGATAGGTGTAGTGACTGGCTTCATAGCATCAAAATTGACTTCTTAAGAATGTCAGAGACATACTTATCTTGACTTATGAAAATTCCCTCCTTTGATTGTTTAACTTGAAGACCCAAAAAGAAAGTTAATTCACCCATAGAACTCATTTGAAATTCATGTTGCATCAGCTGCTCAAACTCCTTCACCATGGACTGTTTTGTAGCTCCAAAGATGATATCATCTACATAAACTTGAACCAGGTTGATATCCTTCTTATCTCTCTTGATAAACAAAGTCTTGTCAATAGCTCCCCTCCTGTAACCATGTTGCAATAAGAAAGTAGAGAGCCTTTCATACCAAGCTCTAGGTGCTTGATGAAGGCCATAAAGAGCCTTAACAACTTTGTAGACTTTGTTTGGATGGTCAGGATCCTCAAAACCAGGAGGTTGTTTGACATAGACCTCCTCTGTAATAGTACCATAAAGAAAGGCACTTTTGACATCCATTTGATAAATAAGAAAGCCCATACATGATGCAAAAGCAAGAAATATTCGAATGGCTTCAATCCTTGCTACAGGAGCAAACACTTCATCATAATCTACTCCTTCTTCTTGTCTATATCCTTGTGCAACTAACCTTGCCTTGTTCTTGATAACATTTCCTCTTTCATCTCCCTTTACTCTGAAAACCCATCTTGTACCAATGACTTTCTTTCCATCAGGTAGATCACATAATACCCAAACTTCTTGAAGTTTGAATTGAAGCAGTTCTTCTTGCATGGCTTCAACCCAACTCTCTTTAGTTAATGCTTGAGCTACATTCTTGGGTTCTTCTTGAGAGATAAAGCAAGTGAATAAGCATGTTTGATGATACTTATGATTCAGCCTGTTCTGTTTATACACAAAGCTAAGTAGAGCATTATGTGGTTTAGAAAAGCCTTTAGCTTTGGTTCTTGTAAGCACTCCAGAAGTAGAAGGTCTAATTATTTGACCATTGGGATGATCTTTGTGAATCCTTAATGTAGGAGTTTGTGGTACATCAAGATCATCATCCAAATTTGTGAAATCAGCTCCTTTATTGGAATTTGAAAAAATACCTCCATCTTCAAACTCATCATCAGTGTCTTCTAAACCAGGCATGGTAGGATCATTCAAATCATCTATAGTACTGTCAATATGTGCAGCAGTACTTTGATCCAAAGTACTGTGATCAAAAGTACTGTTAGGGTTTTCTGTAGACTTACCCTTTTTCTTACCTTCTTCAAAAGCTCTCCTTTGTTCATCCTCATAAGATTGTGCTATTGTTTCTTGAAAAAACATTCTATTAAGTTCATCTTGAATAGCTTGATCTTCAGCAGACAAAGTGGTTTTTGGTTCATCAGTACTTTTCTCCTTCTCGACAGTTATAGGTTCTTCATCAGGAACAGCATCAGGTCTAATGTTGACTCCATGAACAATGTACTGTAAATCTTCTTCTGTGTAAACAGCTTGATTTTCTTCTCTAACAGGAACATAATTCATAGAAGGAGTCAAAACCTCAAGATCAAACATCCAATCAGGACCTTTACCCTTTCGATGTTCTTGATCTTCTAAAAATTCAACATGCAGACAATCTTGAACCTTCTTGGTGACTCTATTGTACACTCTAAATCCTTTGTTGTTGGTACAATATCCCAATAGATATCCTTCGTCTGACTTGCCATCAAATTTTCCCAAAGCATCAATAGTATTGAGAATAGTCAGAAGACATCCAAAAGGTTTCATAAAACGTATATTAGGTTTGTTTCCCATAAGCAACTCATAAGGTGTCTTCATCTGAGGTTTAGTGACTGATACTCTATTCAATACATAGCAAGCAGTACTTACAGCTTCAGCCCAAAATTGAATAGGTAGAAGGGAATCTGCAAGCATTGTTCTGGCTGCTTCAATCAAAGTTCTGTTCTTTCTCTCTGCAACACCATTCTGCTGTGGAGTTGTAGCAGTACTAAACTCCCTCTTGATCCCTTTCTTGGCACAAAATTCATCCATAAGCTTGTTCTTAAATTCAGTCCCATTGTCACATCTGATACCTCTTACTTTGAGTCTTAATTGGTTTTCAAGGGCTATTATAAGATCATGAATAGCATCAAAGTTTTCATCTTTAAAACCCAAGAAAAAGACCCAACTAAATCTACTACAATCATTTGTTATAACCAGGCAGTACTTCTTCTTGTTTAGACTTGTAACAGAAATAGGTCCAAACATATCCATGTGCAGCAACTCCAAAGGTTCTCTAATGATTCTTTCCTCAATCTTCTTGCATGAAACTTTGTGTTGTTTACCTTTCTTGCACGCCAAACATGAGTGATCATTCTTGTATGCTTTGGTAGGTAAACCTCTAACTAAATTTCCTTTAACCAGCTTGTTGATATTCTTAAAATTTACATGGCCTAGTCTTCTGTGCCATTGATGTGCTTCTTCAAGTGTTGCCTTTGCTACCAAACAAGTTGCTCTCCCAGAAGAGTGAAGACTCTTCATATCCAGGCTGTACACATCATTAGTTCTTGGTACTCTCAGTACTACCAAGTTATCATCAACAAGCTTGAATTTTGGGGAAAGAATAAGATATTTTGTGTCAGTGAACAACACAGGGTGCTTCTTGTCACAGATCTGAGAGACTGACAAAATATTGAACTTGAGCTCCTTCACATAACGAACATTTTCAAAATCTATGCTTCCTACCTTGATCGTTCCTTTGCCAGTTATTCTTCCTCCACTAGCATCATTCCCAAATGCAACTCTTCCTCCACAATAAGATCTAAAATCTGACAGAATCTCTTTGTCTCCTGTTATGCTTCCAGAGCAACCACTATCCACAATTAGATGATCTTTAAGCTCCTCTTCTGGGTTGCCCTGCACAAAGATAAAAGAGTTAGTTAATTTTAGGAACCCAAGCCATTACTGACTTGTGTTCCCCTTGTGGAGTTACATACTTAAATTCTTTAAGTATGTAATTCCCACTATCTTTAAGCACATGATCAATTATCTTTGGTTGTTCCAAAACTTATGTTGGTTTTTCAATAAAAATCTCTTTTTCATCCAAACTCTCTTTATTATTTTTAACAAAAATCTATGTTTCACTTACACTTGCTGAAAGTACTATTTGTTCCCTATCAGTACTTTCCTTCTTAACCCAACATGTTTTAACTTTTGGTGTAGAGTGCTTTGATCTAGATACTCTTTTTAGGGTGTAACGCCTTCTAGATTGATAGTAATTAGATCTCCTAGGGCTTCCATTCCAAACAGTGCTATTAGTACCTTGATTGGGTGTAAATCTAGCAGTACTTTGAGAAGGTACTGGTGATTTTGAAAAAGGTCTTCTTTGGTGAGGGTACATATAGTCATTTTGAGAAGTTGCTGTGGTTAACCCTATGTGAATGATTCCAGACTGGTTTATTCTCCCTTGGTTTTTGGTTGGCAGATCTGGTCTTTGGGAAATTGCTTAGATACTTTGAGTGATGGTCACAGTCCTTAATCAAATGATCAGGACTATAACAAACAAAACATAATTTTTGACCCATACTCCCAAAATTTCTTCCTTGAGTTCTATGACCAAACCTAACTTGACTTTTTGGTGAATTATAGAAATTATTTTGACCAAACTTATCCCTAAAAGGTTTAGCAGTATTTTGAAAAAAATTTCTTAAAGGTACTGCTGAATGTGTAGCAGTACTTTGAGATGAAGGTACTGCTTGACTCTTAATATCAACCTTAGGTGTTTCAACTGTTTCTTTTGGGGTGTCAGAACTAGATTTACCAGTAAGCTTTTTCCTAAACTCTAAGTAGTCTACTCCAAAACAAGAAACATCTATCCTAGTTGGTTGAAAACTACCAGTTGGTGGAGGGACTGCATGATAACCTTTGTCTTTCTTAAATTCTGGAGGAGTTTGACTAATTGATTCCTCATCACTAGATGTGTTATCTACATAATTAATGAGTTCATCATCACTAGTTGTTATATCCTCAAAATCAAGTTGTTCCTGATCACTAGGTGGGTTCTCTTCTATGCTACTAAAGTCCATACCAAATCCTAGGCCAGTTTTAATGTGTGCTCTTTTCTGTTTTTCAACAAAACTAACATGTGAAAGGCCAGATTTTCCCCAAGCAGCAAACTTTTCTAGCAATTCATCCATTTCCTTAGTCAGCTTTTCAATCTCTGAAATCTTACATCCTAACTTCCATTCACTTAATTTTAACTGATAATCCTGTTGTTCATACTTTTCTGCCCAAGCCATTTCATTATTTTCATGTGTTATTATTTTGGCTTCCATAGACTCTAAAGTAATTTGATAACCAGCTACCTCAGACCTAGCTCTACTATAATTATCTCTTTCAGTTACATACTCATTAAGCACTTTTTGATAAAAATTATGACACTTAGAGCATACCTCAGAGATAGGGGTGAACTTGGTGAAGTAGCGACCATAGCAAGCAGAACAGGTTCATCTTCACTCTCCATGCTCCAATCAAAGCTTCCAAGACCATCTCTTGGTTCCAAAGCAGCAAATCCTGGTTCCTCATCAAACGCTGTGCTCCAATCAAACTCTTCCATTGCAACCATACAGTAGGTTACTGGTTCATCATCAGCACTCCAGTAAACTTCTGATAGATTTTCTTGAGCAACCAAAGCTTTTGTTTCAGTAATAGGGATTTCATTTAGTTCAAGCTTGGGTTTCTCAGTCATTCTGTTTGCCTGATATTTAGCAAACTTGCATTCTCTTGCAAAGTGTCCAGTCTTTTGACAGTTAATGCATTCAATCTTGGACTTGTCAAACATTATACCCTGCTTAGGCTTGAAGTTAATGCCTCTTCCTATTTTCTTCATGAACTTCTTGATCCTAGCAGTGATCATAGCAACTTGCCACCTGATATCAATTTCTTCAAGAGCATCCTCTTCAATTTATGACAAATCCTCTTCATAAGTAACAGGTAGAGTGGCTTATTGAGCAAAGAATGAGCATACAACTTCATCAGAATGAATGGTATTTGTTGGTGATGAGGTGAGGGTAGGATAAGAAACAGTACTTTGAACAACAGTACTTTGAGTAGGATGAGCAGTACTTTTAGTGGAAGTACTGCTTCTCTTTTCAGAAGACACAAACGCAATACTGTGGGATTTTGAACTTGTTTGGCCATTCATCTCATGCTCATACACCTTCAAATGGTTGTAGAGATCATCAAAGTCCATAACATCCAAACCAGGTTGTCCTCTGATCATAGTAGCAATCACATGCCATGTGGATGGCAAACTTCTTAAGAACTTCAAATTTGCATCTTCAACAGATACCTCTGCTTTGTATAACTCCAGCATGCTAAGAAGATTTTGGAATCTGTCATAAGCAGCATCAAGACCTTCTCTTTCACCAACAGTGAATGTTTCAAACTGTTGCTTTAACAAATTTCTGTGCATCTTCTTGCAAGCATCATTACCTCCAAATCTTGTCTTGAGAGCAGCCCATAGTTGCTTTGCATCCTAAGCATCATGGAACTTGAGTAGATGACCATCAGGAATAGCAGACAATAGTATGTTGAGAGCCTTTTCTTGATTTCTGATTGTTGCTGCTGGTAAGACGGCCATAGGTGGTTTAGGTTGTCCAGGAATCTCTATAGGTTCTGCAACAACTTCATTACCATTGACAATTACATTCCATAGTGCATTGTCTGTAATGGCAATGTACTTCCTCATCTTCATGCTCCAAAGATCATACTCTCCCTTCTTAATGATAGGAATTCTGAGTGAGGTAATGGATGGGGGTGGTGCAGCTTCAGTCGACATCTTTAGGGTTTGTTAAATCGGTTTTTTAAGGGTTTCTTCTTAATCAGAGTTTCCACACAAGCTCTGATACCACTTGTTGGATCGATATACTATAACCAAACTAACTTTAAGTAGCTTGTAAGGGCTTAGCAACCTCGGATAAATCCTAAGTCACTAACAATGAAACACTGAATTAACTCTATTAAGTATGCGGAATTTACTTGAATAAAGCTAAGAAGAATTAACTTTAACTTTGACGATTATATTAAAACTCTGAACTTGCTTAATACACAGATTCACTAACAATCCCTAACAGCTCTAATATCGAACTTGATAAACTCTAATACTCTCTAATAATGCACGTACGTATAATGCCAATCTAGGGGTCCTTTTATAAGCATAAGGATAACCCTAGTCGGTTTACAATTCTATTCCTTGTACGACAAGTAATACTAAACTAAATTGAGAACATTCTAGAATTACATAATAATCCTTAACATATTGCATAGCAGTCCTTTACCCTTGCAGTACTTTGATGAGTGAGCAGTACTTTGACTTTCTTCATTAAGCAGTACTTTGACTCTTCAGCACTTTGACTTTCTGTATCCCAACACCCAATATATATTGTTTCGTTACACCCATTCGCCTTAGCCTACCGTGCAGTCTTAATTTATAATAGGGAAGTCATTGTTTGCCTAAAGTTCAAGGTTCAAGTAGAAAGGTTCGGAAATCACGCTTTCGTCAAAGACTTATATTTGAAGATCATTGAAGACCCCCCAGATTCTCATTATATGTTCATCTCAAGTGGGGGGATGTTATGTTTTTAGTTATGATGTAAAAAAAAAAGTGATGATTTGAAAAAAAAAATTGTAGTTCATTGTTTATTGTAAAGTGCGATGTTATAAGCACTATGGTTGGAACTTATCAAAGATTAAGCATCGAGGAGGCCACCTCGGTCACATTTTAAGAATTGAGTTGGTAACTATTGCGCCAACAGTTGAAGAAAAGGTAATGTGCCCATCATGACGTCTGCTAATGGCACATCTACTTGTTATATCATGATCTAGTTTCTTCACCTTAAAGCTTGAACTTTGGATGAATGGTAGGCGGCAACAACTTGGTTATAGGTTAATTCTATTTGCTTTGTTACTTTTATTTTACACCAATTATTTCACATGTCTTATCCTACCCTTTAGTCATGAAGCGTGTCTAGGTGATGAAGCGAGCAATCTTTGGTGTCTTGGCCATGGATTTGGTCATCTATCATTGATTTTGTCCACTTTGCCGTGACACGTTAGTAATGACATTTCACCCTTAACCCATGTTGTGTCTACCCATATTGCCTTCAAGAATTGTTTAGTCCTTAACTCTAGTGGTGGAGATTTGTGTAACCGCCAAGCTTATGATAGAATACATGCTATGACTGTGCTTTGAGTGATCACCCCGAAATTGACACTTAGACTAGTTCAGAGAATTTGAGTGTTTTGTTCCCATTTTGTGAGGTGTTCGGCTTTGATTTATTCTAGCATAAGGGATTTTTAAACTCATATCTTTCAGGTAATGGGGGATATCTTTTTAGAAAATTTTCTAATAAGGTCTACTTGAGGGCAAGTAGAGTTCAAGTGGGGGGAGGGGTATTTGATAACATCAAATAGTCCTAACTTTTAAGTGTCAATTTATACATATATATATATATATATATATATATATATATATATATATATGTTTAACATTATTAGTCCATATAGTATAAAAATAAGAAACTAACGAAATTCCCGATAATGACTTCACTTTTAAGGCTAACATTTTGGTTCCCCGTTGCCCATCACATATGCTCTGCCATGAGCACCTCGGACTTGTTGACCACGGTTCTAGGGACATTCGTTCTTATAGTGTCCACGTTCCCCACATCCGAAACACGTTACCACCGGCTGTGTGTTGCTACCAATAGCTATGCCCTTGCCCTTAAAAAACTAAGAAACGTGTCCCACTTTTTTCTGATAGCTATTTCACTTAATAGTGCAAGGTCCCAAGTGATGAAACTTGCATTGATTACATAGTGGATGGGTCCCAACATAACCTCTGCCTTCTGCTGGTGAAACAACAAAAGCTCTGGTGGCTTCTTGTCTTCTGTTATGTTGATGATGGTGGTTAGTGTTACGGCTTTGATTATTTTGATTATTGTTGTAGCCTCCTCGGTTATCTTCCCACCTTCTTTTGTTGTTATTGTTTTGGTTATTATTGTTATTGCGGTTGTTGTTGTGGTGGTTGTTGTTGTTATTGCGGTTTTTGTTGTTGGGGTTATTGTTGTTGTTGGTATTTTGAATAGTCCCCATATTTTACCATTTGATCCAAAAGCCTTTTAGATATCCTGATAACCTCGTCAAGAGTCTAAGGGTATTTTATATCATTTATATGGATTTACGCTTGTATTCCTTTATATTTCACTTTCCGGTAAATTATGAGCATTGTAGCGTATGAGACGCGGATTTGGAGATTTTCCTAACGATTTATGATAGTATGCCAATTGTGAAGAAGCTACGGCGTAACTCTCTCTCACACATTACGCCGTAGCTAGTATTTTGACTCAGAAGACCAACTTAACTGCAATTACGGCGTAACTCCCAACTAAGGTTACGCCGTAATAATCTAGGTCAAAGAATATTTTGCGCCTCCATCAACTACGCCGTAACTCCTCACAAGAATTACGTCGTAGTCCACTCAAAAGAGATTTGTATTGAAGATACGGCGTAACCTCTCCCAAGTGTTACGCCGTAACCTACTTAACGAGAGTGTTATTCGGAGAATTATTGAAGTTACGGCGTAACTCTCAACTCAAGTTACGCCGTAACTAGGATCATGCCAATAAATACAAGCCCTAATTTCTGCATTTCACATCACTCACTCACAACTCAAAGTCAGAGAACGTGAAGAGGGTTCCAAAGGCAGATCATTCGGAGCATACGGAGCCATCTCCAAGGGAGGAATCACTCCATATCGATAAGCATTAGCGATCATTTTTATCATTTACTTTCGATTCATGTATTTCATTATGTTAAACATCGAATTCATTGTTTCTTTTAATTGATCGGCTAAGCACCTTTGGTGCTAGCCTAGTTATGATTCCTTGAATTTTTTGTTTATGTTTTCATGCTTCCGTATAATTGTTTCTAGTGTATGCATGCATAGTTCGTTGGTAGTTACCCTAGCTTCAGTAATTTTGAAATGCGGTCGTATCTAGTTGCTTAGGAGAATTGACCAACTAATCCTAAGTAGTTAGGTAGAGTTTGGGAGGGTAAGAATTGACCAACTAACGAACCTTCCTAGCTTGTGTGAACTGACCAAATGATCACCGGTCGTCCGGATGAACTTAAGAAGTTAGGGATGAGTGTCTAAGATGCTAGCGCCCGGGCACTCATTATTTTGAATCTTGCATGTATGGAACTTAATGACTTGGCTTAGGTGACTAAAACCACTCGACTATCAAGGGGTAAACCTTTGACCTCGGGTAGGAGCGTTTGTTGATATGTTAGGACGAATTGACCAAATGCTATCCTAGCAACTTAAACCCCCACTTGAATCAATTAGAAGTAATAAAACATGAACATTACACGATATGGTGAGTAATTAGGTTAGCATAATTTCCCTCTATTGATCACAACCTCTATTTACTTTACGCATTTATTTCTTGTTTATTAGTTAATTAATCATTTCAACCTTAAACCAGTTAAAACCGGTGACATATAAACTTAATTAGAATCCGCTCACATAGCTCTTGGGACGACCTCGGTTTTACCGATTACTACACAACACACGACCTGGTACACTGCCCGTGAGTGCATAAGGTGGACCATAGGTAAACGAGACATTATAAATATTAAAACATAGTCAGAAATCCTGCATCAGTATGCGAGTTGAATATATCATATTTCTTGGACCAACTGAGAACCACATATGAGAGAATGTTGAAGTTTAAGCCGAGGGTTTACAATCTAGTTTTTGTAGCATAAGTGTTGGATGAGAAAAGTTCAATGTAGATCCAATATTCTCTTAAGATCCAATGAATCAATTCCGACCATTCATTTTTTGATCAAAACAAATTAAATAAACTTTCATCCTAAAAAAAATATATCTCATAAACTGTTAATCGTTAAGCGAAAAGAATCATACGATCACGACGATAATTAAATTATTTATCTATAGAGGGGCACTTCTATATATATTTTTTTTCGATATTTTTGTCTTGGTCCCGGTTCAGCACTAAGCAAGTCCGAACTAATTGAATATTTGTGTCCCTAATTTTAAGAATTGGGCTGTAATAAAGGATATAATAGACAACTCGAAGTCGTAGATTATCACTTTCCTGCAAGAGATCCAGCGGGAAAAGTCTTCCTAAATTTATTTCATATGTTTTTTTATATAGGACTACAGATTGAATCAAAACAAAATAAATTTTTTCATACCCGGAAAGTTTCATTCGTTGGATATAGAGCCAATTTTTTTAACATTCTGTATTTTGGAATTATGTTTCCCCCCTCCAGGTGGTATCAATCGGAATGCCTTATTTGTCTTTTCAGAAAAATAAATATCTCCAGAAAAGATTATCAGTTTAATTTTTTCTGTTTATTCTTCACTCGGACCGAGGAACTTTTTTTTGACATTTTTTTGTAAGTGTTGAAATTTACGTATGAAGAAATCATATGTGATTTGCTATTTTTAAATCACATATGTTTTTATGAAATTACATGTGATTTTATGGAATCATACGTGATTTCTAACATACAAATGACATGTGGTTTTTCAAGACGCAAATTTTAACACCCAAATAAAACTAGAAAAAAAGATTCGTCTTTAAATATTTAAATAGTGATCTTTTTTTAATATCAATATTTCTTCCACATTACAGTTCTGTAATTTTGAAAATAACTAACATAAACGTTGTTGAGAAAAGTAAAATCTATCTAAAAGATCAATTTTTTACCGCGTTTAAAATAAATGAGTGATACACCTTGACTTTTATATAAAGACAACAATTGTGCACAAAATTTCCCTTACGTATTTTACTGAGAGTTGAGATCAATATAGAACCCATATTTGCCATAAAACAAATGAACCAATCATAACCCTCCATCTTTTATTTAAATTAATAAAAAATCATTTTTCACTTTTTTTTTTTAAAACAACATATCTTACAAACGGTAAATTTTCAAAATATAAAAAATACACCATCGCGACGAGAATTATATTATCTTTCTATAGATATGCACTTTTATATATTTTCGACAAACATTTTTTTTCAAAAATTCCGTCCGAAAAAATCATATATGATTTTTACGAATCATATATGATTTTCAAAAATCATGTATGATTCGATTTTTATGAATCATATATGATTTTTACGAATCATATATGATTCTCAAAAATCATATATGATTCGTAAAAATCGAATCATATATGATTTTCATAAATCATATATGATTTTTGTTGACCGAAATTTTGAAAAAAAAAATGGTTAAAAATATATAGTAGTGCATATCTATAGAAAGATAATTTAATTCTCGTCGCGATGGTATAATTTTTATCGCGTAACGATTAACGGTTTGCGAGATATTTAATTTTTTAAAAAAGGGTGAAAGTTTATCATAATAAAAAAATGAATGGCTATTATTGGTTCATTGGATCTATGGTAAATTTTGGATATATATTGAACTTTTGCCATTTTACTGAACCTTCCAACTTCACTCTGTGGCATATGCTTATGGGTCCTATAAGCCGCTACTATACCTGTTGACGTATGTGTCCGGACGACACGTGCCGGACCGAAGAATCTCCGTCACGCCGGAGGTCGTTGCCGGAAGGACTGGACTATGCCACCTAACCCGGATATTACGGGATTGTGTCTCCACGTGACCTGACACCTAGATAGAATAGGTACTGAGGTGGCCCACTTGACACCTACCTCTTTCTCTCTCTATATATACTACTCTTTATTTCATTTATCTCATCTCATTATTACACACACAACACATAGTATATGTTTATGTTAAATCCTCTACAGGAGGTTCTGACTTGACCGTCGGAGGGTGGTCCCCGGGGCTTCGGCCTCGGGACCCCTTCTAACGGGTTCTTTCATGTATGACAGCGTGCTTCCAAGATCGGGACAAAGACGGATGGCACGTGAGAGCCGTCAGGACTGACCCGGCGGAAAAATGCTTCAACATTTGGCGCCATCCGTGGGACCCGTCATTCACTCTACCGGAGCCAAGAATGATAGGTCTCGTTGCAAACTCACTGCTTTGGAGGTGGTTCGTCCAACATCTTCCCTTCGGTAGGACTCCAACCGGAGGTGGTAGGGATGACATGTACGGGGTCATGTGGTGTTATCTCCTTCGGTATTTTGCTCTCCATCTACCCTTCGGAATGAGGGATGAAGAAGATAGGCCGGAATAACCTGCTGGTGGTTTTTCCACCATTAAAGTACTAGTATGGAAGACATGTATGGGGTCGTTCGGTATGATCCCATTCGGTTTATGTTCTCCGTCTACCCTTCGGAATGAGGGATGAAGGTATGCAAAAATGGATCTTGCAAGAAACAGGCGACCTAACCATGGGACCAAGAGTTCAATACTTTAGTCACGTACACTTGCCCGGAGATTACTCGGTCATATGGACAGGCGGTATGCCGTTTGGTGTTGACATCCGGTATGGACGTCGAATATGGGCAGACGGTATGGACGTCGAATATGGGCAGACGGTATGAACCGTCCGGCATCATTTCCTTCGGACAAGTTGTTCAAATATGCTATCTCGTTCAAAATATGCTATCTCGTTCAAATAACTTCTGCTTTGGGGGGTACCTCCTCGTTTGGATATACCGGTGACGGGTCTGGTCCGCTGGACGTGAAAAGCAAAATGATGAGGGCTGAGGTCCGGACCCATGTGTTTCTCAGACCAATTACATGGGTTAGTATCTGGTACTATTTAGTTAACTCTTCCATGTCGCCATATCGGTATGTTTTCGATTCCTTCGTTCTTCGCTTGCTGCCATGACAAAGCATAACTACATAAGATCATATTATCATTTTAATTACTACACTTTCTGTCATATAAAAGTTGGCATCTCTATCTTGCTAACATGGATACATGCGGTCATAAAAAAATGGTTATGAAGATGAAAGTTCTTTAATAAAATATTAAAAATGACAAACATACGTAGTGATAGCGTGGAATGGATATGAATGTATGTCCATGTCTTTTCATCAGTAACAATTAATTAACTGTAGATGCATGACATAAATAGTAAAGATAGTGGAGTTTGGTAGTACTACCCTGTAGGGTCATGGGTGAGTGTAAAATTGAGTGTATGAGTTGCTTTCTTGATAAAATTTGACTATTTTGCAAGGATGTTTCAAATGAATTGCATGACTGTAATGTTGAATGTACAGTAGAAAGTAAAAGGGATTTTACTTTTGTTTTAATAAATCGTGTGGTTTAGGTTGGTTTTTGTCAAACAATATAAAAGTTGGCATCTCTATGTTTTATTTGTGACTCTAAAAAAAATATATATATATACAAGCAATATAAAAGTTCTTCTATATGAATTGAAATAAGATGAAACTAGCAAGTGTGATGGGACAGTTGAAGCAAGAACGGAGTTGAGTATTGATGTGTTGTACAATAATAATCAACCGACAAATAAATGATGGGAGTAGAGATACGGAGATGACTATGGAGTAAATTGACATTAGGTGGAGTAGATAATTGTTTTTTATATTGTTTAATAAATGTTTTATACTTTTCATTTACTCCGTTTTACTTTGAGTGCAATATATTGGCATAATATGAATCTAAGAACGTCCAATTTAAGAACATCATAACTTTTTGATGTTTTGGCCTTTATATAATCATGTGAATGTCATATTTATAAGAAGTAAGCACTACGTGATTACAAACATGTGTCATTACTTATTTTACAATCTTGGCTATGTCACGGCAAAAAGGTCCTAGCTATATTTTCTAGTTAGTAAAAAGATTATCTATACACATAAGATGATACGAATCCAAAAATTTACTTGTTACAAACAAATGGTTATCCTTAAAATTTATAAAAGAAACAACTTGGGCCGTGCTTGGCAGGGCCTAAAATGAAAGTATTGATTGTTGACATTTTGATATGGAGAAATTAAAACGTGGCTGTGGAAACGGTGTTCAGTCTTTTTAATCATCAAACTCCGGACGGGAGTACCGCATGGACTGTGGAAACGGTGTCGGTATAAACCCCAACCTTTACAAGCTCCAATATTCATCACATCGGACTTTTTTCAATTTTTACATTGATGAGCGTCCCGACCTTATGAAATGATATTTCGGTAGCACGCCATCTTTCACCCATAATTTCATAGGTGGACCTTGGGCTATTATGTTAAAATATATATATATATATATATATATATATATATATATATATATATATATATATATATATTATATACATATATATATATATATATATATATATATATATATATATTTGACCGGTGTGTTATATTATTGGAACATAATGTTGAATGTACGATAGGGGGTGCTCAACTGTCAAGCACGAAAAACATATTTGACATCCATAGGTAATGTCATTATTAATTGTTAATTATGTTATCTAATGCCTTGCTCTTTTTAAGTTCAACGATACTAACAAGCCTTAGCACCGTTGAACTGGGGGAAGTATAGTGGTAATATGCCTCCAACGGTTGCGTTACGGTTCCATGGTGACCCATTTTTGTATTAATACATGTGAAATATTGCATTTTTCATATTTAACGAGAGAAAGCAAGAGCTTTCATGTTTTATTTGGCAGAGTTAGCAAGCATGAGATAATGACTTTGTGGGAATCAAAGAATGATCGAGGAGGGCAATAAACATCACATGTTTGATATCTAAAACTCATGGCTAACATGGTTATTAATCGTTTATTATGTTATCTAATACATTGTTTTATTTTAGCTCAACGACACTAATGACCATGGGGGTATGGTACCTCCGCCGGTTATGTTGACGTTCGGTTGTGACCAGTTATTGTATTAATACATCTGAAACACTGTGAATTCCCACGTTCGTGATAAGTACAGTCCTGAACATAACATTGGTGTGATACCCCGGTCGGTTGGCCACCGCCGCGGATGCCCGAGTGTAACATCTTTCGGATGCCCGAATGCAACATCTTTCGGATGCCCGAGTACAAAATGATCTCGGAAGCCCAAGCACAAAATGATCTTGGGAAGGCCCAGGTGCTATTCACCGAACGACAATATGCCCGAATGCAACATCTTTCGGATGCCCGATTGCAACACCTCTTCGGATGCCTGAATGTAAAACCATTTCGGATGCCCGAGTACAAAATGATCTCGGAAGCCCTTGTACAAAATGATCTTGGGAACTTCGTAGATAAACTAAAAGCGGCCGGTGTGTCGATGTCTACTACGTAGATAAACTAAAAACGGCCGGTGTGTCGATGTCTACTCCGGAAGAGCTTGGTGTAAGCGTCTCAAACATGTAAACTTGTATCTCCAGAGCTATGTAAGTAGCAACGGTAATAAAAAAAAAACAAAAAAAAAGTGTTTGGTGTACATTTATGATCCAAACTTAAGTCAAACATACAAGCTTATACCTCCGGAGCTATATGAGTAACAATTGTAATAAAACACAAATGTCTGGTATAGGTTTGTGATTAATAAGCAAATGATATATAACGGCACATCACAAAATAATGATTATGGTAGAAAAGCTATGTTTTATTTGTGCAGGAAACAAAGGGATGATGGAAAAGACATGTCTCGCTTTCGGATCTAACGATGTTTAAGTATAGCATCATTAACCATAGGTCAACAATACTATACTGGGGGGACATGACGGCGTATGTGGTCTAATAGAACCAACTCGCCTAATGAAGCACCGGCTTAGGGTCACTTGGTAAACCATTCTAAGATGGTCATTGGACGGAAGGCATGTCCGAATGATAAAGACCGAAAGGTCATAAGGTACTCTTTAAGTATTACATCATCAGTATTTTACTAATAATGCAATACTGGGGGGACATGTTGATGTATGTGTCCGGATGTACCGCGCCGAACGACGTGTGCCGAAAGGCATAAAGATATTCTTGAAGTATTGCATCATCGGTCTTCAACCGATACTACAATACTGGGGGGACATGTTGACGTATGTGTCTGAGGGACATGTACCGAGAGGCACATACAACACTCGTCCGAACGACGTGTGCCGAAAGGCATAAAGATATTCTTGAAGTATTGCATCATCGGTCTTCAACCGATAATACAATACTAGGGGGACATGTTGACGTATGTGTCCGGACGACACGTGCCGGACTGAAGAATCTCCGTCACGCCGGAGGTCGTTGCCGGAAGGACTGGACTATGCCACCTAACCCGGATATTACGGGATTGTGTCTCCACGTGACCTGACACCTAGATAAAATAGGTATTGAGGTGGCCCACTTGACACCTACCTCTTTCTCTCTCTATATATACTACTCTTTATTTCATTTATCTCATCTCATTATTACACACACAACACATAGTATATGTTTATGTTAAATCCTCTACAGGAGGTTCTGACTTGACCGTCGGAGGGTGGTCCCCGGGGCTTCGGCCTCGGGACCCCTTCTAACGGGTTCTTTCATGTATGACAGCGTGCTTCCAAGATCGGGACAAAGACGGATGGCACGTGAGAGCCGTCAGGACTGACCCGGCGGAAAAATGCTTCAACAATACCCCAGCTCAGTTAGTATCTTAAACTTATCTTCTTAACTATCGCCATATAAAAGGTGCAATATGTTACTTCAAACTTTAATTTCTTTTAGAAGGCGATAAGAATTATAATGAAAAACAACGCAATAACCTTAACACCTTGTTCTGATTTACTATGTTTTATGTGTCATTATGAGGGATTTAAGCTCGTATTTTATTGTTCAAATCCAGTGTTGTAAATATCGGTCATGGCGGCCGATATATCGGCGCCATGGTGGTTGGCGGGGGTCCACCGCCACTGAAATTCACATATCCGGTCAAAATTGGATCCATTTTTCCGGCGAAGATGGTGGAGCATCGGTTATAACAAGAGAAACACAAGAAAAAAGTTCGGTTGGATTAAACTAAAAGATTAAAGGATTGTTTGTTTGTGTGTGAAACATTTTTGTCTAAAAGAAAGGGACGAAATTTTTGTGGTGGCTGCGATTTGATATGTTATGATTAGGGTTATTGTGTTGAAAGTGAAGTGTGACTGCGTGTTTTTGGAAGAAAGGGATTATGTTTTTTAGTGTGAGAGAATTTAGGGTAGTAAGGTTTTAAATAGTTAAAATTTAGGGTATGTGTCAGTGGACTTAGGTTGTTGGGCTAGTTTTGGCCAGGTAAAATCAAAAAGGCTTTAAAAGTATTCTATATATTACTTAATCCGCTAGGTCGGTGGAATAGAAAATTGTTTCCCATTAACAGCAATAAAAAATTTAACGGGCTTATGAGTATACCAGGAAATGGCCCAATTTTTTAGCCCACGGTGGGGTTGGGAATAAAGGCCGTGACTAATGTCGGTGGCATAGAAAACGTTTTCCTTTCGCACGTGAGATGCAGGTGCAGTGTTACTTATATCTCTAACCAGATAAAGATCAAGAGTCGGTTTAACACATCCAGAATACTCTCTAACCTACCTCCACGGTGAGTAGCACAAACTCCTGAATCCTGTTGACGGTGGCACGAAAAACGAAGAATGACACAGGCATGTATCTCTTAAACTTAAAGCTATTATTGTTTACCTTGGATTTTCGTAGTGATTCTATAGTTCCTTCTTTTTTTTTTTTTGGTTGTGTAACAGTTCAATTTTTTTCCGGCAACAAAGGGGTTTCGTTTCGATTGTGTTAATAGACAGTACATGGTGCAGGTATGTATGTGGATTCTTTCTTCATTAAAAGTTAATCTTTTTATATAGGTTTATTATTTTAATAAGATTTCATTGATTTTTTTAAGTTCAACCGAATCTGAAGGTCGGTCGTTTGCTTATGCGAAGGTGCAGTGGATGAGCTCAAAATAAATTCAGAGAGTATGGTTTTCTAATTCGGTTAAAATATGTGTTCTCTTTTCTGTGAAATAAGATTTGGGTTCGTTTGTGTTTTTATTTTGTATGCATTGTTTATACAACAGAAGAATTATGAATGTTGCATAACTGAATTGGCTTCGGGTTTGATTGTTTTTATGAAAATTTGTTGTGTTTGTGTAGGAGGAACGTGATATTAGTAGGTTTTTTTCTTTAACGTAGTCCAATTGGAACCTGACTAAATATGGTAATATTTTTTTAAAGTAGTCCACTCTGAATTTTTTTTAACGACAATGCAAGAACATTATTTTTACCTTATTTCCGTACGTGTAACGCAACGATATGATTTTTGCAGCGTCCACCAATTTCAGCAGCTATGCGATCTAGAGATCGACTGTTACCAAATCCACTGGGCCAAGTTAGCTCACATGAGGAATGAACAGCCTCAAAAGGAAAAAAAATTTGGTATCGGTGACTTAATCATGGTCGGTTACTTTCATAAACTCTCTCAATTAATAATGAGGGTCTGTTATCATAAAGTCAATACAATTTATTCAAACGCAACAGTTAAGCAGGGTCATTTACTTTCCAAAAATATGCATTAACAACTATGGTTTATGTGAATGCTGAATGATTGGTTTTCTTTATTAGTATTGTTTTTGTAATGTAGGTTTGCGAGACCCTGCACGAGTGAAGCGACAGGAAATAAATTGACAAGTATGGGTGCATTTAGGTGTCTCAAGGAAATTAGAGAAATGTTTCAAGGTCAAGAGGAAATGTACAGTAGGAAAAGGAAATTGCCATCTGTGTTGTTTGATGCACGTAAAAGGAAAAGAACAACTTATACCTCGCCCACTGGTAACTACACCATTCTTGCAAAACTCCATTATCATTTTTTATTCACTCTTCTCCAAACTTACATAACATTGGTATTGTTATTGTAACAGCGAGTAATGTCACCATGCGTGCTTATATTGAAAGGAATGTTCACCGAATATGCACAGGTTTTCTGTTGTTCTAATACGTGTACGCTTAAAAATAATCAAGCGTTATTGGCTAATGCCTTACGAAACATCTCATGGTCTTATTGTTTTAGGCGAACCTCGCTCAAAGTTGCCTGATGCAATGGAGAACGGTGTATCAGCAGCGGCTAACTTCCAAGGTAGGCCACATGTGCTTACTTAGTCTGTTGTGTCTAGCTCATTTGGCTAGCCGTACCGTAATACTGTCCTTTATTCCTTCTCTTACTGCAAAACAGATGGCCGAAAAAAAAAGGCTTTTATGATTGGAATAACATTTGTTTTTTTAACTAATCTTAAAAAAATTATTTCGTAAATATTTTGCGCTTACGCCATCAACCAATATGGTTCAGTAAATGGCGTACGCATGCCTTATATGCACCTAATGTCAATTGCCCATAGACATTGAAGGATACATATATTACCGACTAGCATGTTATGCTCATTTTTATGTTGGCGTTGTTTTAGGGCCCGGTCACTCCCATGCGACAAATCCAACAAGACATTCAGCTAACAGAACAAGAGCAGCACCAATGGCGACCCCAACAACAGGGTCGTCAAGTGACGACACCCACACGAGTTCGCGTGCAACTTAGCCATATGCAGTTACAATATCCAAATTACTTATGGTATCTTCGGGTATGTGTTTCTATATGCATGTGACTCACGTGAACCTAATGTCAAGTGTCGTTGACCTTCAAGGTTACATATGTTATTGGTTTAGGAACTGTTGCACCAAGAACGCTTGATAAACATGAGATAGTATAATATTTAAGAAACTGCTAATTTGTGAACTGAATGTGTATATAGTATCTAAGTTGTAGCTTTGTCTTAATTGTAATGTCACTTTGTTCGTGATTGCTTTTAATGCATGGAATCATATCAAGTAAAACAGCAAATGGATTCAAGGTTTCACACTTATAAGTTCTAATAGAGGTTATCGTACTTTGGTGCATCATGTATTTTCATTTTATTAAGTCAAAAAATATTGGGGTTGTTTTCTTTTAAATAGTTGTTGGCTCATGTAGTGTGTGATATCGTTTCAAATTCTAAAATTGCGCCATCTTTTCATGCTTTATGTATTTCATATAAACATAGATAGGCTATAAGAACTTCGATCTTCAGTGACGTCACATTAAACAGAAACTTATAAACGCTTGCAAGATCATCACAACCAGACGCAGCCATGATCTCTTTAAGATTAGGTTTGGGCGCCATTTTGGAGCTCGAGAACGAAACAAGATGAGAGTAGGTACAGTGAAATAAAAAAATGAATAAAGAAGTACATGAATACTTAAAGGTCCACTAAACTAAATTTACCTAAAAGTTATCCTCTTACCTTTTAAAAAAGTTATTCCCCTTAAAAAAATTACTCGTTGTGCTTAAAAAAACCTTTATCAAACCAAAAAAGCTTAATATCGAAAAAATGTACGTATAGTTTACAAAACATCCGCCGCAACGCGGCGGGGGTAATCACCTCGTTATGATAAACATTTTCATTCAATACAAGATTTTTTTTTTTGTTTTTTTGTTAAAGAAATATACTAAAATAGTTGATGCTCAAAAATGGGCCAGTTAAACTAGCTCTAACATCAACATTTACAAAGATGGGCTAGTTAAACATGGGCCAGAAGTAGCATGTAAATATGTTTATAAGGGTATTAAATCAAACATGAGCTTTACAAACCCAAATTTTATTTTCAGTTTATTTTGAAACACATGATTATTTAGGGTGCGTTTAGTATGCTGCCATGAATGACAATGGGTATGAGTTTGATAATAGTGATGGGTCCCTCACCTATGGAAGATCCATACCTAGCTCACTTGATGTATATGTAATATGGATTATATCTATAATTCATTAACATAGTGGTGAGTCCCCTTATCTTAAACAAACACCTTTAATCACTTTCATAGTAATAGTCTCATTACCATAGTGTGATACCAAACGCACCTAAACTTATCGAGTAACCAATATCAAGTTAAGCTGCATGCTAGCAACTTTTGTAAACAAATAAATCATTAAAGTAGCTTGAGATATAACAAGTTCGACAATGATACATAATCTAATAAAATTGATCAAGAATATATAAGCTACTCCTTAGACTATCTTTATCAACAATCTATCACAACCAAATCTTTTAATAAAATATAATTTTCTCTTTCATCCACCTACACAACCAATACATACAAACAATTTATATTTTTTACCATTTATCAACAACCCAGTGAGTTCAATACAGAACAATTTTTATCTAAAGAACAAATCATGCAATCTTATCCATTCATTTTTTCCATCAAACAAAAAAAAAAACATTTTTCACATTCTTTTTTAAAACAACGTATCTTGTAAACGGTAAACCTTCAAGCTACGAAAAATACATTATCACGACGAGAATTAAATTATCTTTCTATAGATATGCACTTCTATATACTTTCGACAATTTTTTTTTTCAAATTTTCCGCCCAGTAAAATTACATGTGATTTGTAAAATCACATGTGATTTCACAAGCTACATGTTATTTTTAAAGTAATAAATCACACGTGATTTTCCGAATCACATGTGATGCATCTGGGCAAAAATTTTGAAAAAAAAAATCCGTCGAAAGTATATTGAAGTGCATATCTATATAAAGATAATTTAATTCTCGTCGCGACAATATAATTAGTTTCGCGTAACAATTAACGGTTTACGAGATATTTTAATTTTAAGAAAATAGATAAAAGTGTGTTTTTTTTATTTGATAAGAAAAATGAATGGCTGAGATCGCATGGTTTATTTTTTAGAAAAAAACTGTTCTGCATTGAACTTTTCTCATTCAACCAATACATACAACTAATCAATTTATTTATAAAATAATAAGTATTTAAAGAGAAAAAAAGCAAATAGCCATTAAAACATTGATATGTAGCAGATTGTAGGTTGAGCTCTTGGGTTGCTAGATGATTTAGATTAGAAGAAAAGATTGGATGCTAAGATTAAAAAATTATTATTTTGTATGTATATTCTTTGAATTGGGTTAGCAACCCAACTGATAAACATAGTCTTACGGTGGTATATCAAAACCATGTATCATTGAACTACAAAACATGTACTACATCTTCAAAGTCTCAACTAATAAGCCAAAGGCTTATGCAAGCCATTCCAAAAAATTTCTATCTAAGTCATACACCTTACGTAATTACTTGGGGTTGTTTTGGTTGCATGCCCACGAAGAAAATAATAACAACAACAACCAACTAACATTTGTGACTTGCAAAATCACAACCAACCTCCTCTCTTGCTCTCCCTAGCTCTCGACACACACCCCTTAACGCACATCACGTAAAACCTAATGAGAAAGAGAGATTTAGAGCACAAACTTGTAGGCTCTGGTGAGACATTGTTCCGACGATTTGTGGTGACGATAAGGTAGGCTCGTACTCAAACGTTATTCTTTTTGTTGAAGCTTGTACGGTGTTTTTTTTATCTCTAACTTTCATGTAACAAATAGTTTTGTTATCACCAATTTTTTCGGCGAGTTGTGTAATCTTCGGCGAAGCTCCATTGTTTTCCAACGACCTTAGCTTTCATTTCCGTTCATACATTTAGAGGTAAGAAGTATATATATTCTCATCTATATTACTATATATATAATTTGAGGATACAAAACGGTCCCAGGGATGTCGTTTTGATTCGCGGTTTATTGGCCCAACCCTTTGCTGTTGTCCAGGTCTGATATCTTACCACCATAAAACACATACACCAACAAGTTTATCAATCAGACCTTCAACCGGACCATCACAATAGAAAATATCTTCAGGTTTGAAGTAAGTTTTTTTAAGGTTGTTTCAATTTCTGTCGATTTCTATTTGAAAAGGTTCGGTTTCTGAATTTTGTTTTATGTTTAAGAATTTTTCCAAAAAAGAGTGGCGGCACATGGGTAAACTCACTTCGGTTTCGTGAGGCGGTGTGGGGTTATGGTGTGTTGTGCTTAAGCGTTTTTGAATGGCGTTCTGCTGTGACTATTGGCTAAAGGAGAAGCTGGGTTTTGTTGTTCATGTAAGCACGAGGGTATTTTAATCACCAGGTAGGTTTTTAGTTACTTAATTTATGTCTTTTAGATTCAGATTTATATAAAAAATTTAGGCGTTTTGGTTTTTATGTTTTCATTCATTGGAATTTCAGTTTATTTACAAAAAAATAGGGGTTTCGTTTTGTATGTTTTTAACCAATTTTTAATGCAGTGTAATTGATTTTAGGGTGAAAGCTAAATATACGCAACATGGTTTTCAAAACAGACGATGTACGCAATGAACTTTGAAAATTACCATTGTACGCAAAATACTTTCAAATTTGAAACAATGTACGTAATATGACCGGTAACTAATAGGTTACCAGGTCAAAAAGTTTGAAAAATGACAGAAATGTTATATTATAATTAATTGCAATTGTATTGCAATTATAATTTATTACAATTGTATTGTAATTTATTGAATTGGTATGGATTGTATATGTCACACCCCCAAAAATGGTTTGCAGCGGAAGATAATGTCACTGGGGTGCTACTAAATTGGAATCACAACACATAGTATAGAAAATGGACTACCTGATCCGTTTAAGAAAAGATTTCATAAACAAGTTTTATAACATAGTTAGTGCGGAAAATACATGCCCATAAATTACATTGTCCCAAATATTTAAGAGTCAAAGTTGGGTCGAAACACTTCTAAATAGTATATAACCATGCCATGCCAAAAGATTCCAAAAGTAAGCTATCACCTTAGGAACCTGAGACATACATGCTAAAAGTGTCAACACTAGGTTGGTGAGTTTATAGGTTTACTGAAAACGTAAATAAGATGAAAGCCTTTTAAAGTAAAACCTCATGACAAGTATATATCAACCTAATTCTTGGCTCCCAATCTTGATTCTCGGCAACCACAAGATTATTTAAGCATGTTACTAACCTTTCTTTTTGTAGGATTTTTATTTTTCTTCACTTGACGCCCCAAACAAGGGGGAGCTACCGTCAAGGGGGAGTTAGCGATACGTGGACTTATTTTTCCACACTTTTATGTTTGTTTCTTCCAAGGGTTAACTTTTTGTTTCGACAAAAAGGGGGAGAAGAAGTAAACCTTAGGGGCTTTCAAAACTTACATCTATTCTTAAGTTTTACTCATCATAACATTATGTTTTGTCATCAACAAAAAAGAGGAGATTGTTAATACAAATAAACCGTAAAAACGTTTATTAATATTTTGCGATCTCTTTGTGTTTTGTTGATAACAAATATAATGTTATCTTAAGTATAATTATAAGGATACATGTTATATTTGTAAAGCATTTACATATAGCCATTTAAATACAAAAATGTAGTAATTAAGCATTTGTTGTAATAGTTTATTAAGATGGGTACAAACCATAACCCATGGATCTTAACCCATACCCAAGTTGACTAGATACAATGTATACTTAGATACATTGAATCTAAAGAAAACCCATGGACCAACCCAGAACCCATGACCCATAACCAAAAAACCCATGGGCAAAGAGGAGCGTTTCACGGATCCCTAGGATTACACTAGACGGATCCCAAGTGGAAAGGATCTGTGGGATCCGGGGAACAGTGAAGATTTTTTCCTATAAATAGAGAGCCATTTCTTCATTCTAACTTACCCCTCTTCTTACTAAATCTCTCATACACTCTCATTCTCTTCTAACATATAGATCACTTGATCTAGAGAGTTGTTCTTCTTTTTTTCTATTTGTGATCCTCATATAGGTCCTTCTCTAAGGCGAGATCACGAGCATTCTACAAGTCATCCAAGCAAGGGGTCCTTGATTGATTTGTCACTCCGCAAGATTTCTGTAGCGAAGATCTTGTATTTGATATTTCACATATTGGTTGTGTAGTCGTGTTGGTTTGGTCCACCGTGCTACGGACTCGGTATTTAGCTTTGTACCGAAAAAAGTGTAAGCAACGTTGTGAAGGCTTCTCCGCCAAGTGAAGGAGTTTGTTGACATAGTGCTTGAACTCTCGAGTAGGTGACTCGGGGAGTGGAGTAGGGCAAGGAAGGTGTCCTTGTAGCCGAACCACTATACATCGGCTGTGTCTTTTCTTTCCCTTCGCTTTACTTTATTTACTTGCTTTATCATTAGATCTATACTCTCTCCACATCCATAAGATCTCACATATTAACGAATCTTAAAGTTTTTGAAACTAACGTAAAATCGGCAAAACTATTCAACCCTCTTCTAGTTTTCCACAGAGTTCTTATAAAAGTCATTCATATCATTTTTCCTAGGCAAGTGAGGTGAAGTGACAGGTTTTGTCAAAACTTGTTTCATTTAAAGCTTACATTTCATCCAAAAATTAGTAATATAAATTGTATAATTTTTTAAAAATAAATTTTTTTATAATTTATGATTTCTGTCAAAAAAACTAATATATCGCTGTCAAAACCGATATAACATAGGGGTCGATCACCACGGTATCACCGACCAATTTTTAAAACCTTGTTCAAATCTAACGTATCACCATGAGAGACTTAAGATTGTTTCCTATTTGTTTAAAATTTAACAACTAATAGGGTAAAAGAAGTCGTAACATTTTCTGAAAACCCACATACACTAAAAGTGGGTAATGATTAGATACCTCGTCATATCGGCATTCGATGGATGTAACACGCCACGTTGAAATCCCATAATAGCAAACTGTTTTTATATGAACAATAGATTATTCAAGAATATGAAAGAATGTTAAAATAAGCTAATGTGGCAAATATATAAAATGAAAAAGGTACACTGTAGTGGACGCATTTATGCAAACAATATAATTCCTTAAATTGCTTTACCAAATTAATATAACTTTTTTGGTGAATTCACTGCAAAAAGATTATCCAGGCAAACCATAAATCGTAGATGCAGATTGAATTATTTACTAAAAACAATTGACTTTTCTAGACTTGATGTTTTGAAACCTAAATTTAACACAATAACAAATATAAACTTAGCATTAAGATATTCAGGCTATATAGAAAACAAAATTTGAAAAATAAAATAAAAAATAAAATACTGCTTATTACAGTGTGTAAACTACTTTTGTTTTTTTTATTAATTACAGTTTTTCATTAATCAATTAATTTGGATTTACATAAAAGTGTAAGACAAACAAGCAATAAGTTGTGCCATTAACTCTTTTTCATTTGCTATTTGACATCGATTTAATAAAAGCTTAAAGCGATCAAGACCCAAGCGTACTCGAGATTATTGCACTTAACAATAAGAGCTCGAGTTATACTTTGTTTTCACAACTCATTATAAAAACGAGAAGAGCTCGAACCTATAAGATATGCCACGAACCAAGTTCGCGTTATAGATGTAATGGCCGAACGAATCGAATTCAAGCTCGAGGTTTGACAGGCTTAAATTCGGCTCGGCTAGTTTATAGCTTTACATTTATGTAATAATTTTGATGTCTAATCTCTAAGCAAAGGTCAAGGTCAACCTCATGAGGTGGGTCTAGTTTAACCTCATGAGGTGGGTCTAGTTTAGAGGTGCAAAAAAAACCGGTTAACTGAACGGGACTCGAAAACAAACCGAAAAATCAAGCCGATCAAAACCGGTTTTGACCATAACGGTTTTTATCCAAACCGCCGGTTAGAAACCGGTTTCTCATTTTTTAAAAACCACCGGTTTGGAGACCGGTTTTTATTAACCGAAAAACCAAACCGGTTCAGTTAACCGGTTACGAACCGGTTTTAGCGGGAAGGAGTGGAATTTTTGAATTTTTTTGAATTTAAAATTTTTGAATTTGAAAAATTGAAAGAGGAGCGGGAAGGAGCGGGGGAGGGGGGGGGGCGGATATTATTTAATATTGTTCAAAAATTACCATTTTGCCATACAAATGTTAGTATAAATAGATGTGTTGTGTATTTGGTTAATTACCACTTTCAAGCAATCAAAAAACACTCAAAAAAATCAAAACCGAAAGTATTTCACTAAACACTAATGGAAAGTTCAAACACTACCAACACCGAAGCTGGTTCAACAAGTGCAGCGACGGTTGCCGCATTTTACCATGCGACCGTGTAAAAGATCAATGGGAAAACTACAACTACGTCCTAATGTCGGATGGTAAGAAAAAGGCACAATGTAAACTTTGCTTGAGTATGACGTTGAGGGCTCATATAAAAAAAAAGTATTGCAAGGCACTCAAATCGGTTCCTGAAGTCGGTCAATCGTCCATGGCTCGAGACGGGACTATTTTTGCATATGATCATGATTTACTCCGCCAAAAATTTGTCGGTTTGGTGATTCAATGTGGTTTGCCGTTCAACCACTTTGACGACCCTTTGACGACGGAGGTGTACCAGAATTATATGCAACCGCAGTATCATCATGTAAGTCGTATGACTCTAAAACGTGATGCTATGAAAATTTGGAAAACGGCTAAACAAGATTTAAAAAATGCTTTTTTAAATTTAGATGCTTCTGTTAATTTAACAACCGATGTTTGGTCCGCTCCTCATAATTTTCCATTTTCGTACCTTTGTGTTACCGCACATTGGGTTGATCCCGAAAGTTGGCAAATGATGAAGCGAGTCGTAGCATTTGAAGACTTTCCGGTTCCTCACTCCGGAGATGCTTTATACCAATTGTTGAGAAAAGTGTTTCATAAATTTCACTTGACAGATTTTTTTTTTCAATAACGTTGGGTAATGCTAGTAACAACACAAATGCAATGCGTCGACTAAAAATGGAATACGAGCCACCTTGTAATGGCGATTTTTTTCATAGTCGATGTGTTGCACACATCATTAACTTGGCCGTGCAAGCGGGATTAAAAGATGAGAATTTGAGTCAAATGAGGGAAAGTTTTAAAAGAATGTTTCATGATATTTTTAAAAAAGGTAATAAAAGATATAATGCATACATTCGGTTGTGTAAAAATGCGGGGAAACCTTGGTTGCAGCCTAATTGGGATATTGAAACAAGATGGAACTCCACTTATCTTATGTTCATAAGTGGTTTAAAACAAAAGGTGACTTTGCAATATTTTCATGACAAATTGTCGAAAAAGGGTAAGTGTGCTCCATTTAATGCCGATCATTGGGATACTATTGAAAAACTAACCCGATTACTTGAAGTTTTTTACAACGCAACAAAAAAATTGTCGGGAGTTTATTATCCAACGGCTCATTTGGTACTCGAGCAACTATACTTGATGTCTTCACAAATTTCCGCATTTGAATTTCATGGTGGTGTTTATACAAGCATGGTTTCCGGGATGAAAGATAAGCTTTTGAAATATTTTGAAACTTTGCCACCGTTAATTACTTGTGCGGCCGCCTTAAATCCATGTTATAATTTAAGCGGGGTAGAGTTGCTTATCGACTCGACTTTGAGTCTTCTTCATCATCATCAAGGGGTTTTAGAGGGAATCCGATACTTGCTTTGCATACAAAGATAAGAGTTAATCCCAATAAACGGTCAAAAAGTGATCGTTTCGCGAACAGTGAATATGAAAGATATACCACAACCGATTTTATCTCACATATTCCGCCCAAACAAGTTGAAAACTTTGATGTGTTGGCGTTTTGGAAAGCAAAGGAAACAATGTTTCCCGTTCTAACCCGAATGGCTCGTGATGTACTAAGTGTACAAGCTACTTCGGTAGCTTTTGTATCCGCTTTTTCAACAAGTGGAAGGGTTTTATCAAATCTGAGAACAAGACTCACACCGGCTTCTTTGGAGATGTGTATAGGTTTGAAAGATCACTTGGACGCAATGAAGCGAGTGCAAGATAAAGCTAATCTTGAAAATGCCGTAGACTTCGAAGAGGAGATCTACGAGGAAGAGGCACAAGCGGGTGAAATCGAAATGCTTTCCGATGAAGAAATAAGACAAGATGCAGCTGCTCAAGAAGCTAGGGGATCCGATGAAGACTATTAGGACTTTTATGTTTACGTATTATGTTTTAAGTTTATGTATTTCCTTTGATGTATTTCCTTTAAGTTTATGTATTTCCTTTCAGTTTATATATTTCCATTTTCCGACGTAATAAATAAAAGTTGAAGTTTATTCAGTGTAAGTTTGTATAAATTACGAAAAACGAAAAAAAAATCGGTTAACCGGTTAAAACCGGTTATATATTTTTAAATTTTCAAAATTTCACTTGGGGGTAATTTTTTTTTCAAAATTTAAACCGGTTAACCGGGTCCCAAACCGGTTTAACCGATTATATATTTTTAAAAATTAAAAATTTTCAAACGGCGGCAATTTTTTTTTTTAAAGTTTTAACCGGTTAACCGGTCCGAAATTTCAAATTTTGAATTTCTTTGAGCAGGAAGGTGGGTAAATTTTCAAAATTTGATTTTTTTTTATATTTACAAGTTTGCCATTATAAGACTAGTATAAATAAATAGATTGTGTTTTTATTTCTTTGCAACTTTTATACAATTAAAAATACACTTCAAAAAATAAAAATCGAAAGCATTTCACTAATGGCTGATGCTGATCCTGCACCACCTCCGCCACCCCCGCCACCGGTGATTGTTCGTTTTTTACCGGTAGACCGTGCACCAAATGTTTGGGCTCACTACAACTACGTCGAAATGTCGGATGGCATGCGAAAGGCTCAATGTAAGCATTGTTTATGTTTCTTCAAACCCACTTCCAACGTGCCGGTGAGGGTTCACACACAGAAGAATTGCCACCATGCACCTGCAGTTGATGCCTGATTCGAGACCTCGAGTCGACGTTGAGTAGCTTATCAAGTTATCGATGTTTTATGTTTAGGTTCTTATGTGTTATGTTTTAAGTTTATGTGTAATGTGTGATGTATCATGTATTCTCCGTTCTATTAAATAAAAGTTCTAGTTTATTAATACACGAAACAAGAAAACGATGACGAAAAACGAAAAAAAAAATACTAGAACCGGTCAAAACCGGTTAACCGGTCTAGACCGGTCCCAAACCGTACCCAAACCGGTTTGGACCGGTTGGGTTTTTTCCTCTTCACAGCCGGTTCGAAACCGAACCGATTAACCGCCCCGACTAGTTTTTTTTTGCGTTGACCCAAACCGGTTCTGGTTTGACCAATCGTCAAACTAAACCGGTTAACCAAAATGTGCACCTCTAGTCTAGTTACCAGTTATTACATTTTCCATCCAGGTACAATTGGTGAAATATATTTTGCATAAAAAGAAGAATTTCAATTAATGCGCACATCTTTACTCCGCTGAATGACTATTTATAAATACACTTTGTCATGCAGTAAATGTTAAGCATCTGCATCAAAAGTCAATGATGAATGATGGACAGTTAATTATTTAGCTTCTACTTTTACATGGTTAGCAAGATAACAGACAAACTATAAATAGTTAACTAGACGGACAATTCAAGAGCCCATGACGGGGCGTCCAACGATACGTAGATGACTTTTGTCTGATACTACCATTCAATTGTTCACATCTAATAAACGTAATTGTGCTAACTCTAGTTTTAACTATCGCAAACTTATTTTATAGTTTTTAGCTGAGCGTCTTGAAAGGTTAATGGATATAATTTAATATACGTATGATCGGATTCGAACACGAGACTTCGAGATTGCACACATTACGTATGAGAATCAATGTAAAATAATTAATATATAAAAGGTTATATTAATTATTTAATCACGAATAAAATACTTAACGAAAATTAGTATTTAACGAGGTTTGGTTAACGGTCATTAAATGTCAAGTTAAAGGACTAGAGATGAAATTAACGATCGAGAAGGTTCTAGAACCCCTTGGGTGTCCCATAACCGGTCGAATCAAAGGGAGAGGGCAATCCTACCCTAACTTGGACTCCCAGATTGTTATAGTATAAATACAAACCCCTGATATTCATTCTAAACTAATCTTGGTGACTTGCAAACCTAATTTCTCTTCTCCTCTCCTCCCTTTTGAGCTTAACCGATCGTCCTCCTCCCGAAACCCTTAGGGATCGATTTCCTAGCTTAAAAACAAAAGTGTTTGGTTTGTTTGTGATCAAGAACCTAGCTTTTCTCATTGATTCACTAGTAATACGTGTGTAAAAGAACGAAGGTCAAACACACTTGTGTTTGTGAGTTTTGGTGGTTCGACTTGGGTGATAAGTCGACTAGTATAAACCCTAGTCAGTTAGGGTTTAATTGTTTCTTGTGCCATTTATTCCTTGTTTCGCTAGGAATCACAAATGGTACGCATGTTCTTTTATATTCGGATAATTCTTTACAAGTATTGATCTTTACTTTCGCTGCATACTTTGATGATGTTTAGTTGTTTTATATAATTTTTATGAATCATAAAACCCAACAGTGGCATCACGAGTCGTTAATACTGTGTAATTAATTATCGAAACACATAAAAATTGAATCTTGATGATTATTACATGTTTTATGGTTTCTAGGGTTTTAAAAAATTATAAACCCTTATTTTTTTATTATAGGGTCGAACACCCTTAATTATTATTAGGTTTTAGTTTTTGTAAAACTAAACCCTAGGATTGCATGTAATATTTTATGTGAATAATTATGAATAATTGTTATGTGACACGATTATATGCGTATCTTGGGATTATAATTGTTATGAGGTATCCATGGTGAAAACATACATGTTTTACCATGGGTTATTGATTTGTCTTATAAATTGTTAAGTGACTTCACATGTATTTTTGATAAATATTGAATTGGGGAATACCTCAGTTATAACTAATAAGTCGATGTGATTAACTATGGCTTACGCAATCGATTCATCGATTTATGTGGCTTACTTGCCTTAGTAAGTGAAAGCCCTAGTTAATATATGCATAATTCTTAAACCTAGAATTGATTATTAGGGTTTTATCGAACAAGTGATGCAAGTGGCTATTTATTTTGCGTATGTTAATTGTTAAGTTGTATGTACATTATTTGAGTTGGTTAATTGCTTATTGTTTGACATGATTGTAAGCAAAAGGGTAATTTTATGAAAAGAAATATTAACCGGACTAAATAATGGTGAAATTGGATTTTTATTTTAAGACTTAAATCTTGAACTTTTAATCGTGACTATACCAAATAGTTAGAAAGGCTCGCCCATTATGACAAACTGTGTGAGAGGTATAAAGAGGATACACATTAAATTGTGACCTGAAAGAAAAAAGTTTTTGTGAAAAATTAGAAGGGTGGGGTTTGAATAGTTTTACCGATTAAAACTTTGTTTTAAACTATTTAGATCGACTTACGTCAATCTATTTAATGTGTGTGTTCGATGATGATAGATAAGCATATAAACAAGTAATGCAAAGATAAAGAGTAAGGAACACAAAACCATGACACGAGTATTTATAGTGGTTCGGCTACAAGGACATCTTCCTTGCCCTACTCCACTCCCCGAGTTCCCCACTGGAGAGTTCGTAAGCACTACACAACACAAGCTCCTTAATGTGGCGCAGAAGCCTTCACAACGTCGCCTACTCTTTATCCGGTACAAGGCTAGACACTGGGTTCTTCCACGAGGTAGAACATAACCTATCACAACGTCGCGTACACTTTATCCGGTACAAGGCTAGATACCGAATTCTTCCACGAGGTAGAACCAAACTGTGACACACGGTAAATTTTCACTAAAATTTAACTAATAATTAGTAATTTATTATTACTAAGCATAAGTCATTAAGCATGCATAAGCTTTGCCTGATCATTTGATATTAAAACCATATTAATGTCAATATGAAAAGTACATATACTTTGTATACTTACTAGTAAAACCATTTTAACAATTTTTACAAACTTACGTTTGGTATTAATACAATTATAAAAACCATTGAACCACTTAAAGTAAGTGATACTTAAAACAATGAACTAAAACATTGCCTTCCTTATCTAGGTCGCGTGTCGGTGACGCTTCACAACAATCATTAATCCCACTTTTGGATTGCACATTTGCTAAGGTGAGTTTTCATAGCCCCTCTTTTACTTGATAAACTGTTTTATACATTTTGGAGTGAGAAATATGTAAAACCCTTTTATGGACCTAAACTATTACATGATTACTATTACGTGGTTTAGCCTAAGCCCTTATGTCCCTAGAGAATGCCCCTTTTCATGAACTGTCAATTCCCCATTGGGAAGCGCGAATGTTATAAATAGATCTATTGAGGGTGACTCCTCCGTTCGGTTGGCCATGCTTAGGCCAAGGCGAAACGTATACCATGTCGGAATCGAGTGTTGAGGGACAAAACACTCGCTTTGGGCCTATATCGTATGATATCATTTAGCATACAAAAAATGTCGTAGTATCGGTTGCATGAACTTAGTGCTAACGTGGTAGATTTTCATCCATATAACATTATATTCTCAATAATGATTATATGTCTTTAACTTTGGTCCATACCTACTTTTTTAATTTAAACCTATGAACTCACCAGCTTATAGCTGACCTTTTTAGCATATCTTCTCAGGTGCTTAAATTGTGATCATGGATGCAAGGAAAGAGGTGGTAAAGGGTCGTAGAAATATCTAAAGAAGTGTTTTTACACATAATGATGTTTTTAAATTGGGACCACTGAACTTATGGGATGTGCCCATTTTATCCAAACAATGTTGTAAGATAATATCTTAAAACTATTTTATAAAATCAAACGGAGTATGTATTCCGTTCTTTATTACTTGTGTTGTGATCTCCAATTTCGTAACGCTCCTAATAACTCGTATGCTTCCGCTAAACAAATTTGGAGGTGTTACAGATTGGCATCAGAGCCTAAGTTATAGAAAACTAGGTACATATAAATCCTAAACTATAACTACTTTTTACAAAAACATCACTCTACGACCGCCAGTTGCCGCTTGCCTTACTTGCCATTTTACTTAGAGTTCTTTTAGACATGAATGCATGATGTATTATCTATTTATTAATTCACTATCCCATAACTATTATAAGTATATTTTTACATATACTTACACATATGCACCGTCTTGTCACAGACCATGCCTTCTCCTCACTCTGGAGCTGGATGCGATGACACAACATAAGGTTTGTCACCTGTTGAATGCATCCCAGCCCCTTTTCAACTCACTCCTGACACTGGAAACCCGTACAGGGTAGTGTATCAAGTTCACCAGGAGGGTACTACCCACACTCCACCTGCTCACTTCCAAATCATCACCACAATCAGTACTATACCTACCAGTTCCACTACTCCTGCTAGCAAGAAAATATGCCTCTCTGCATCATCACCATCATCTTCTGGTACACCATCTCTTAGTGGGTTCGAAGTTGGAGGAACTTCGGAAGCAGCCACTGCTGGACCACCAACTCTCGACACAGTTATGGCACGCATAACACGTCATGAAGAACAAATAGAAGAGATGTCGGATCATCTGGGGATATTACCAGAAGAAAGGATTGAAGGGATTGAAGAAGTGGTGGAAGAACTACAAGCACTTGGCGAAACACTCAAGGAATGCTACAACGATGTTGGGACAACATTAGAGGGAACCCGTGAGAAGTTAAACAAAATAATTGCCCGCCTCGAAGACCACATTGAAAGGTGTGCTCTGCAAACACCAGGAGACACTCAGGGACGTCTCACAGAGATTGAGAGTCGGCTGACATGGTTGGAGACCGTTACTACAATAGCACTAACTGAGACAGGATACCTGGAGGGTGTCGTAGAATTTCAAAGACGTACTATGGAGAGTAGGGCAAATGAGGCCAACAACAAATTTGCCAGAATGGAGGCCCAGCTCAGAGAGTTAGAAGAATGGAAGGAAACTCAACAAAGTCAACCCGGGACAGCATCTGGAAGTACTTAAATTTCACGTTGCAATTGTGTTAGACGTTGTAATGAGTGATTTCAATAAAAACGCTTGTAGTAGTTTTGTTGTATGACAAACTAGAGCGAGTCAATGAACGCATGTTATGTATCGGCCTATGAGCCAGAAATCTTCTTAGAATGTAATCAATCATATGGTGATGAACGACTATGCATAATAAACAACGTCTTGTAAATTATAACCTTATGTTAAACTCACTCCAACCAATCTCCGTTTTCCTAACATCATCATAATAAACTAAGTCTACGAGATATCCAGTCAACACAACCTAGAAAATACTTAATTGAGAAGTAGTATACGTTGTAACCTTATGGATCTCCACCATGGTCCTCACACTCATAGAAAACTCATTGTTGTCATTTCTTGTGGTTGAAGGAGAATGTTTCCAGTAAAGCAGAACATGAACACAACCACCATTGAGAAATCTGTTAGCGAACGAGTTGCTGCAAAAATTGCTAACTACCAAATCAATCACAACATCAACAACCTCATCCAGGGGAATAGGGAAGAAGTTGTTGGTAAGACGCCTACAATACGAAATTTCTCTTACCAAGAATTCAGGAACTGTGAACCACCAGCATTTGAGGGGACTGAAGGAGCCATAGGTTTGGCAAAATGGCTAGAAAGGATAGAGACAATTTTCCGCGAACAGAGTTGCGCGGATAATTGTAAGGTCAAGTATGCTACTTGCACCTTTCGACACCAAGCCCTCACATGGTGGGACATTTATGTCCAATTAGTGGGAGTAGACGCTGCTTACTCACTTCAGTGGGACACCCTGAAGAAAATGATGATTGAAGAATACTGCTCAAGGAATGAACTGCGAATGATGGAAAGAGAGCTATGTGGACTAACTATGATAGGGAATGACCTAGAGGGGTACACCAACCGCTTTCGCGAACTAGCCCAACTATGTCCTGATATGATAGGACCTGAGGAAAAGAGACTCGAAGCATACTTTTGGGGATGTTCTTCCGAAATTCGGAGGAACGTTGTTGCATTCACACCTACTATCACTCAAGAAGCTACTGGTGCGACTTCTGGATTGACAGAGTCACTGCCCCAGGGCAAAGCAAGGGAGTACTGTGGTAGCAAGAGGTACTAGGAATATGATGGTGAGGAAGATCAAATGCAACAATCAATCAAGCGTCAATGGACGGCTGAAGTTAGGACCGCTAAAACCAAACGGGAAGTAATGTATGCTGGAACAAAACCAAAGTGCAATATATGCCCATATTACCACTATGGAAAGTGCTCTACACCTTGTGGAATTTGTAAAGGAATTGGGCATAAGATGGGAGATTGTAAGCAACCCTATCGGGAGGCAGTGGTATGCCATGGGTGTGGAATGAAAGGTCACATTAAAAGCAAGTGCCCGGATAGGAAGGACCAGCATGAAGGCAACAACTGTCGAAACAATTTCCTGAAGAAAGTGTGAAGAATTATCCAGGCTCCCAACGGACACCACGGAAGAAACTAAGTTAGCTAGAGATGTTGTTTGTAATAAAGCTTAGTTTAAACTTCCAAGTCGTAGTCTTAAGAATCTACTTTAAGTACTTCTCTATGTAACCTTAATGTACCAAACCTTTCCTTGTAATGTATCAGTTGTCCTTATCATGTTATCTTAATATATTTCTTCTCCATGAGCACTTTCACCATATCATTAAGGATTTCAACTATCTTATCAAGATAAAAGGATTTATCTGAAGGTAAGAGAAGGTCATCTTGGATATGCGACTAGTCTCTCTGACAAATTGGTATCACCCAGCGAGATGACTTAGAAAAATCCACATTTCAAAAATTTCGAAGGTATTATTATCAATACTGATAAGACCAACTCAAACTGTTACCTCGCCAAAAATCACGAATTCAACATTTCATTCCTAACCAAGTTGCCATTGTTTCACACATCTTGGTCAAACGAGCGATAGGCCATGTTGACAGAATTAGTCGTCCTAGCAAATCTCATAAACCATCGCACCAAAACTTCGCACATGAACTTTTGCAACATTTCTGCCGACCAAAGAATAAGTACACCAAGATTTAGATTATACCGAAAAACACGTCACCGGTCCCCAATTATACATAGCCTAATCACCTATGTATAATTCGGGAGGGGTGACGTGCACGGACATGGTTAAATTCTTGAAATTCTTACCCGATCACGTTAAAGGAAGTGCTTAACTCACTATCACGAAATAGAAAAGTTCGTGTCTATATCTCACATCGACACCCCACCTTAAAATGCCATACATTTCACATTACACTTGAATAGAATAAACCGTGCCACATGAGAGAAGAAATCTTCTACTAAGAAAACGAATGTGAAACGTTTGAACCTTCGACAATGGATTAGCACCCTATAGAACACTGGACGCAGAAACTGACGCCTCGGATATGCCGATTCATACCTAGTATCCTATCACCTACACTGAACCAAGAAAGGAATCGATCATCATACACCCCAGGTCAACCCAACAAGCACCTACACACACTACGCGAGGAAAAATCATGTGATACACCTGTTTTAGGCATACCTGAGTATGACAGAGACTTTACCATTTAAGGGAGACGCTTTACACCAGAGCTGGAAGCTATCTTGATCCAAAAAGGAAAATAATGGTATAGAATACTCAACACCTAAAGATCCATGAGAAGCACAACGCAGTACAAAAATTAGAATCGGAACCTAACATGATCACACTAGGAAAACCTAGAAATGTTATCCTTACTACATCAAAGGAGTACAGTGTACACCGACCACAATGTCCTACGGAATGCACGGAAACAAAAAAGGAAGTTGACCATGTAACGACACCAATAACTGTAGTCGCAACGTAAGTTCAATTACAACGTTCGTACTCACCCAGGGCAAAACAGTCATAACCGCATATACTCCAAGCAACACCTAGCAAACTAAACCTTTTAAAGCCAGATCATTTCAAGTAGTATCACTCAACGGAAGAACCGACAAAGTAAAACTCTTACGACATAACCGAAGGTGAAATGGAATTCGTAAAAGACCGAAGGGAATCTTATCCCCAAGGACCAACGTTGAGACCCACGCCATGAAGGGATTTGTAATCTCATTATGTGGGAACCTGATTAAGGCCAGGAATTATACTCATCTAGTGTCCGGAAAATATGCACCTTGATCCAGAGAGCTATTATGAGTATCAAACATGAAGGCTGGTATTTGACCTATGTCAAACCATACTTAGCATGTTCAAAAAAAAATAAAAAATAAAAAAAAAATCAGGAACCATCAAACCTACCGGTACAAACCGAAAATTTCCAGATAGAAATGGGAATGCATAACAATGGACTCTAGTACCAAGTCACCAAAGATCCCTATCGATTATAACTCTACTTGGGTACTAATTGATCATCTCACCAAATCCACCTATCCCTACAAAGAGAACGACAACATGGACAAACTCGCATGGATTGCTCGAAGTAAAGCGCTACAAGTCATAGCGTTACAATTTTCTTCATTTCAAATAACGATAACCATTCACATCAAACTTTTCGAGGACTACTCCCAAAATCCTAAGGAATTCAACAAGAAATGAGTACCATCTACCGTCTCCAGACTACTAGACTGAATGGAAGGACCATTCAAGCTATAGAAGTTATACTTCAAGCATGAGTAACATGTTTTGAAAGGTGAATAGAGCAGGAAAACTGCCTTAATCAAATTCCCTTGCAATTAAAGGCTACCTCATGAGGCACTGTATGGTCAAAAGCGCAAATCAATCGTGTTTAGAACATAGGTCGGCAAAGGACCAGTCCAATGGCTCCATGTGGCTATCAAGAACCATTGATAATAGTGTGCAGACCAGAGACCAAATGCTAACAAATCTGATCATCAAGGTCAATAAATATAGGACTAAAGGTCACTTGAGGTTCAAGTCGACGAGAAAATTAGATTGAAGTTCCGCCTCCGGGAAGCGTAACCCAATCTAACAGAACGCAAAAGGGGGAAAAACCTTAATTCGCAAGATTAATCAAATCCTCCCCAAGATCGAGCTGGTAGTTACCAACTCGGATTACCATCAGGACTATACGTGGTGCCCAACTCGGAGAACCAGCCTTCATACTAGGGATTCGTAATGCCATAGAAAGGTGTAGTCCATTTTGGGAAATGTAGAAAGCTAAATCCTTGTTACATTAGACCCGTCAGAATTTTCGCATAAATCGGGCCGGTAGCCTACCAACCTGAAATTTCCACAAGAACTCAACTCTTTGCATAACGTGTTTCACATATGAAACTCGAAGAATTGCCTTTCCGACGAAACTCTCGCCATTCCAAGGAAAGAAATCCAAAATCGACAAAAGATTTAAATTTTGTCAAGGAACCCAAATGAAATTTGGATCAAGAAATCAAACGGCTTAAGCAAAGCCGCATTCCTATCGTCAAAGTCCGTTGGAACTCTCAAAGGGGTCCTGAATACACGTGGGAGCGTGAAGACCAATTCAAGCGTAAATACCCACACCTTTTCTCTACTTCAGCAAGTAATCCTAACTGAAAACCGAGGATGGTTTTCTCTTCTAAGGCGGGGAGGATGTGACACACGGTAAATTTTCACTAAAATTTCACTAATAATTAGTAATTTATTATTACTAAGCATAAGTCATTAAGCATTCATAAGCTTTGCCTGATCATTTGAGTAGTTAAGTCGCATACAGTAGACAATTGCACCGCTTTTGCATTCATATCATTTTATGAATATTTCATTTCATTTTGTCTTATGATTAAATTGTAAGACGAGAGGTTATCTCATTTTCCTCAGTGACCGACACTGCACGCGTACCGACACTATGATAAGGGCTTGATAAAACAAACGACAAACCTCCGTAATGAAAAATATTACAAAGATAAAAATATCTCCAACGCGTATCTATAAGATATTGCATTATAAAAGTTATCAAGCAATGATACTTTGGACACAACTTAATTTCGCGGGACACAAAATATTTAAGACACTTGTACTTAAACAATAACTCTTATAAGATTCAAACACAATTAATACATAAGTGTAACACAAGTACATTCATGTACACAAATAAACCATAAGTATAATATACATATACACACACGTTTATTTTTTTTATATAAATGAAAACTGTTATCAAAATTGAAATATATATACCCTTTGTCTTCTCTTCCCACACACGACAAAACACAAAGCAGAAAAAGGAGATATCAAATCTTCATCTTCAACCTCTAGACCTGCGCCTCTTGTAGGTCGAATCTCCCAAACAAGTAAACCAACATACTCCTTTTCATTATTCTCCATCTTCCCTCACCAAAACCATGTATTATCTTGTCTTACACACCCACTCCTTGAGGACGCCGACTACGATTCGAATGAGTCCAAGAAGAGTCAAGACAAAGCCACCCAAAGAGAAGCATATCTCCACACCAATCTACCTTGAGCCAAAGTCCAAGATTTGCCTAGGTTTTTGAAGATTAACTAATTTTGGCTTCAATCCAAAACACCAAGAAAAGAAAGATAGACAAGCTCTTCCCCAAAATACTTCCTTTATATCTAGTAGAGATGCAAACGCCCCATCTCAGTTTTCTCATCAATTTTACCAAAACAATTAGGGTTTGTGAAACTTAGGGTTTTCAAAAATTGATTTGGGGGTTTTGCAATTGGTAGTGTATTGGAGCTAAATCAAGCTTTGTTTGGTTCGAAACCCACGAAGCAACCTTCGTCCTTCAAGCATCTTCTATCAAGTTGAGGTTACAAATTTACCTTTGATTGTAATGTTTTATATGTTGTTATTTGATGTCAAGTTTGGTACTTATATCAAAGGATTTGTTATATACTTGTCGCGTTAATAATATATGCTTGGTTGCTACATTGAGTTTTGTTTTAGCCATTACTTGTTAAAATGATTTCTGTCGAAAAACATGATGTCTTTGGTTGGGTGTTTGAGTTTTCTGTCGAGGAGCAAGAACCAAGAAAAACACAAGAGTAAATTTTATAAAGGTTTTACTAGTGACATTAAGTACTAAAAACTGAAAACTAGTTTATTTATGTGCACCGTGTCTAGAACTCAAAACTTGTGTATCGAGAAAATTTGTTAAACATTTGATCATGTTAATCATCTCATTCCTTGTTGGTACGATGGGCTTTGCCTCGACTGAGAACCCACTCGGGTACTCGAAGTAGTCGTCCTTCCATGTCTTGTTGTGGTTTCATGTAAACATACATTTTAAGCTAAATAATTTGACTAGGAACTAGGTGTTCTTGAAGCATAGTCTTGGTATTGGGTAAATAATCTATATTACTTTGGACTTAAGTGGTCATTTGCAAATGGTGTCGATGTGGTTTTTCTATCGAAATGGTAGAATGATTGGCGAGTAGAACCAAGTTGAGTAGTACTCAACTAACAAGTGGTATCGTCACCCCTTTTTGCCCTCATGTTCTAGTTAATGATGTTAACCAATCTCGCTCGAAACAAGTCTTGTACATGATCATCTCCCCTTGTTAGCTTGTCTTTATTAAGTACATAGTGGTCATCAAAACGGATGTGCTTGAGTCTATGTAAGTGTGTCGACGGCTTCGTTCTTTCGGTAGTACCATAATGACGGAGTCATACTCTCTAGCCAAGAGGTTCGACTTCACAAATTGGAGCGAAAACGAACAAGTATGTCTCGAGCCAAGTTGCTCCCGTGAAGCTTTGAAACTAGACTTGTGCATATGGATAAAACCTGGTGTTAACATCTTAGCATTTGTCTTCTAAAAAAAATTGTGTGAGTAACAATTCGTGTATATCCCTCCTGTTGGAGCAACCAACTCCTACACCACTATTGGGCCAAAGCCTGTTCACGCAGGTAATTCACATCGGGCCCTGGCCCAAAATTCAGTTTCTCCATCATAATAAACAACGGGCCGCAGCCCATTACACCTGCGGAGTAATTGTTCGAGGAATGAAACGAGTTCACAGATTTTTGCGTGAAACATAAACTAGATATCAATTATAAAACGAAAATCGTAACCGCTTAGTCTTCGTTCCATTTCATACATATTGTCTTAACGTCAAAAATCTTAATCCAACGAAAAATGTGTGGTGGTTTGATATAAACAACAAGTGTTTTTAAACATGATTCACTTAAAAATGCCTACGTCTCTTTTAACGTCAAATGTATAAGCAAATGTATGTCAAGTAAATTTCCCGTTTAAAAACAATATATATATATATATATATAGAACAAGTTATGATAAATAAATAGAGACCATTATGTCATTTTATCATATACTAAAATTTGAAAGTCTTCAAACTTAACTCAAGAATTTTCTAAATAGAATTAGGAGATAAATCAATTATATATAATTCTGACAATACCATTTTGCGTCAACTTAAACAAGTATATATACATTTATATACTTACTAGTGGAACCTTGTGATTTTTTTACCAAATCAAACTTTAGATATTAAAACCATATTAATGTCAATATGAAAAGTACATATACTTTGTATACTTACTAGTAAAACCATTTTAACAATTTTTACAAACTTACGTTTGGTATTAATATAATTACAAAAACCATTGAACCACTTAAAGTAAGTGATACTTAAAACAATGAACTAAAACATTGCCTTCCTTATCTAGGTCGCGTGTCGGTGCCGCTTCACAACAATCATTAATCCCACTTTTGGATTGCACATTTGCTAAGGTGCGTTTTCATAGCCCCTCTTTTACTTGATAAACTGTTTTATACATTTTGGGGTGAGAAATATGCAAAACCCTTTTATGGACCTAAACTATTACATGATTACTATTACGTGGTTTAGCCTAAGCCCTTATGTCCCTAGAGAATGCCCCTTTTCATGAACCGTCAATTCCCCATTGGGAAGCACGAATGTTATAAATAGATCTATTGAGGGTGACTCCTCCGTTCGGTTGGCCATGCTTAGGCCAAGGCGAAACGTATACCATGTTGGAATCGAGTGTTGAGGGACAAAACACTCGCTTTGGGCCTATATCGTAGGATATCATTTAGCATACAGAAACTGTCGTAGTATCGGTTGCATGAACTTAGTGCTAACGTGGTAGGTTTTCATCCATATAACATTATATTCTCAATAATGATTATATGTCTTTAACTTTGGTCCATACCTACTTCTTTAATTTAAACCTATGAACTCACCAGCTTATAGCTGAGCTTTTTAGCATATCTTCTTAGGTGCTTAAATTGTGATCATGGATGCAAGGCAAGAGGTGGTAAAGGGTCGTAGAAATATCTAAAGAAGTGTTTTTACACATAATGATGTTTTTAAATTGGGACCACTGAACTTATGGGATGTGCCCATTTTATCCAAACAATGTTGTAAGATAATATCTTAAAACTATTTTATAAAATCAAACGGAGTATGTATTCCGTTCTTTATTACTTGTGTTGTGATCTCCAATTTCGCAACGCTCCCAATAACTCGTATGCTTCCGCTAAACAAATTTGGGGGTGTTACACAAACCTATCACAACGTCGCCTACACTTTATCCGGTACAAGGCTAGATACCGAGTTCCATTACAAAGGAGGAACTACTACCCAACACTACACCAATACACGACTACCCCAAAGGAGACACACTCCTTATTACAACATCATAAAGATATCAATATCCTTTAACCTAAACTATCTATCTTGTACATCGATGCACCATATCGAAAGTACTCCCTTGGCACCTTTCACTAATGCCTTCGACTTGACCTTTTGGCACCTTTCACTAATGCCTTCGACACGACCCTTTGGCACCTTTCACTAACGCCTTCAACACAACACATCTAAAGAGGGAGGAAAGAACTATCAACAAGATAACTTCAGTAGTCTTGATGATAATGAAGCTTGGCAACTCATGGAATTGAGCTTGCTCGACTTCAAGAGGTGGTTATCTCGCCTTTAAGAGGAACCTAGAGAATCACACAAATACAAAACTACATAGAAAGATCCTTTGGATCTGAGGTTAGAGATATTACAATATTAAGAGAGAGTTTGTGTAAAAGGGGTGAGTTGCAAGAGAGAAATAGCTCACTATTTATAGGTAAATTTTTCTACTGTTCAACGGTTCCCACGGATCCCTCCCCAAAGGGATCCGGCTAGTGCAATCCAAGGGATCTGACAGCTGGGTCAGCTTAAGTCTGGATTTTCGGTTGCAAACCGGGTTACGGGTTATGGGTTATGAATACCCAACAAGATGCAATGTATCTAGACATTGGGTCATGGGTCATGGATAATACCCAAAATGACTTCATGCATGATGTCATGCAATGAGTTATGGGTTATGGATCAAGCTCCATGGGTATGGGTCATGAACTTTGGGTTTTACCCAACAATATTCAATGTATCTAGTCAATGGGTTAAGGACTTAGATTTTTACCCATTACAGTATATACCAAGTATGTATATATATATATATATATATATATATATATATATATATATATATATATATATATATATATATATATATATATATATGTGTGTGTGTGTGTATATTTCCATATTATGTAAGGTTGTTATACATATGAATTTCTATAAGATGTAAACAATATTACTTGTTCAGTGTTTTATATGAAAATGTAAGTGTGTTAGTAAACTATTGGCTCAAACCATTTACGTGTTTTATTTGTTTCGTTAAAATGATTTTACTTTTGTTATCGACAAAATATTAGAAGATTGTAAAATATAAATAAACGTTTTTACAGCTTATTTGTATTAACAATCTCCCCATTTTTGTTGATAACAAAACATAAGATTGCTTTAAGGAAAAACTAAAATTCGTAAATGTTTAAATTGGAGTTTTTACTCTCTTCTCCCCTTTTTTGTCGAAACAAAAAGAGCGTCGAAAAGAAACTAACACATTGTTTTGAGAAAAACGTGTGAAAAGTAATAATATGAAAAATAGAGAGTAAGAGAAGAGAAGAATTCTCGTCTTAGCTCCCCCTTGACGGGTGCTTCCCTTTATTGAGAGCGTCAAGTAATTAGGAAGACTAAGCGAGTGTTTTGCAATTATGTTTGCAAATGATTTCGTCTTTTCACGAAAAATGCTCCCCCTTGACGAGTGATCCCCTTTGTGAGGGCGTCAAGTAATAAAGAAATCCTAAGTGAAAGTATTGCAAGCGTTTTTGCAATAGTTTTGCTTTGACGAAAAGCTCCCCTTTGTTGAGGGTGTCAAAGTCTTCATGTGTATTTTGAAAATCTACAAAACAAATGTTAGAAAAAAAGTATATGATGCATAATATCCTGCAAATGAGATTCAAATTAGTCATAAAAAGTTCCTCTGTTGCACGGATCCTATGGTTCCTCCTTGGGAGGGATCCGTCTAGGCAAAACAGAGGGATCTGTCTACCTGAAATCTTATGACAACAATATGGATGTAAAATGTGATGTTAATATCAACAAGATTTATGTATTAAGGTACTTGTTAATACAAATATCGTCATTAAACGTTATTTATATTTTTGATCTTTGCCTAAGTTTTGTTAACGACAAAAGTAAATTTAATTTATAAAAGCTTAAAAGCTTGTCAAGTTTATTAGATATTAAAACAAGCTTTCTCAAACAATATATTCATCATTCAAGCATTTACATTAGTAACATCTTGATATGACTCTAATCATTATGTATGATAGTAGTTTGTAGAATGTGTTAGGTTCTTAAAACCAAACACTACTTAAGCATTTGCATATTTCTATTAATAGTAATACAACATTTGACATCATGTATTACATCATGGAGATCATTGGAAGATTCCATTAGATATTTTGTGAAGATTTGTACTCTTCATATCTTGCACAATCTTACTTAGATAGAGTTGACTTTAGGCAAGATTTGATATCTTGACTGTCAGACTGGCGGTACCATTTTGGTACACGGGCGGAACCCTTTTAAGGGGTCCGCGGTCCGTGGACGCTCCTGTCCAATTTGGCTATAAATAGCAATGCCAAGCCAAGTAGTTTCTTATCCCTTTCTAACATACTCTCATACATATCTTCTCTCTAACCTTTCTAATTCAGTTTCATATCATATTAGTGATCTCTTTTGTAGCAAAGAAGATCAAGTCATATTCAAGCTTCAACGAGAAGTTGGAAGTCTTGTTTGTTTAGTGTTGTATGATCTAGTGTTGATTCATACTTCATTGTTGTATCAAACCATCATAATCTTGTGAGTGTGAGTGGTTAGTATTTTAGTCCTCAAAATACATTGTGTGTGGGAGTAGTTGTACCCTTGGAAAGAACTCGACATCTAGCTTAGTGTCGGAAATAGTGTAAGCGAAGTGTAAAGGTTTTCTCCGCCGGTGAAAGGAGCTTGTTGACTAGTGAAGTTAAACTCTCGAGTGTGAGACTCGGGGAGTGGAGTAGGGCAAGGAAAAAGAGTCCTTGTAGGCCGAACCACTATAAACAACTTGTTGTGGTTTGATCATTTCTTTCCTTATTTACTCATTACATATTGCTTGCATATTTCATTAACATACTTAAGATCAATATCAATTGATCTTTCAATAAGTTTCAAAACAAAGTTTTTAATCGGTAAACTATTCAACCCCCCTTCTAGTTTTCTACAATTGGTACCAGAGCCTCGTTGCTCAAGAATTTCTAAAATAACTTGTATTTTATAAACTTGAAACGATCCATGGATTCTGAAAACTTTAAAGAAGGGCAATCTATGCAAAGACCACCACTCTTTGAAACCAATGGATTTATCTATTGGAAAAACCGTTTTGAAACATATGTAAAATCAAAAGATATAGATCTTTGGTTTATTATTGTTAAAGGAGATTTTAGTTCTACAACAAAGGATATTTCCGTTGATGAACAAAAGAAATTAGTTGCTAAAAATAATGAAGCTAAAATGATGCTTTATAATGCTTTACCTAGAAAAGAATATGAAAGAATTTTTATGTGTGAAACCGCTAAAGATATTTGGGAATCTTTAATTGTTACACATCAAGGTAATTCACAAGTCAAGGATAACAAAATTGATCTTCTTGTTCAACAATATGAACAATTTGTTATCCCTGAAGATGAAACCATTGATTGTGGCTTTGCTCGTTTTAACACTATCATTACATCACTTAAAGCACTTGATGAATCTTTTCGTAGTAAGAACTTTGTCAGGAAATTTCTTAGAGCACTCCATCCCAAATGGAGAGCTAAAGTGACCGCTATTGAAGAATCAAAAGATCTCTCAATAATGTCACTAGACGAGCTAATTGGCAACCTCAAAGTTCACGAAATGGTAATGGAGAAAGATTCGGAGATCATCAAAGGAAGAAAGGAGAAGATCAAATCCGTTGCTCTTAAGGCAAAGGCGGAATCAAGCGATGATGGTGAATCTTGTTCCGATAGTGAAGATGAGGAGTATGCTATGGCCGTTAGAGATTTCAAGAAGTTCTTTAGAAGAAGAGGAAAGTTTGTAAGACAACCTCGAGAAGAAAAGAAGCCATTCCGAAAAGATCGGGATGATAAGAAGATTAAAGGTGAAAGAAAGTGTTTTAGATGTGGTGATGCAAGTCATCTCATAGGAGAATGTCCCAAGCCACCTAAAAACAAAACTCAACGAGCTTTTGTAAGTGGTTCTTGGAGTGATAGTGAAGACGATGAGGAATCAAGCAAGGAAGAGATCGCTCTAATGGCACATGAGTCAAATGAGGTACTTTCCGACTCTTCTTATTCTTCTATAGATGATGACACCTTGCAAAAACAATATAATCAATTGTGTGAGCTAAGTCTAAAAATCATAACTAAAAATAAATTTCTAAAAACCAAAAAGGAGTTTTTGGAAAATGAGGTATATGAGTTAAAAGAAAAAGCAAAACGTCTTGAAAAAGGAAAAGCAAATGACGATGATTGTAAATCATGTCAAGAGCTTAATCTTGAAATAGAAAAACTAAAGCTCACACAAGAAGTTTTAATAGAAAATAATTCTAAGTTTAAAAGGTTTAACAAAAACATCGCTCTTGCCGATGAAATAGTTAAAATCCATAAAACACCAGGAGACATGAATGGGCTAGGTTTTAATGAAGTATTAATTCCAAAGAGTCAAAACAAAACGGCCGAAAAGGACGAACATTCTGTCAAAACTGCTGCAGTACAGCACGGACCAGACGGAACCAAAATAAGGGTTCCGTCCGTTGTGCAAAATGGTACCGCGGGTACTTCAGCAGAACAGAATGTTCGCAATACGGACCGTACTGAATTTGTTAAAGTAACAAAGAAAACCAATGATAATGTTAAACTAAAACCAGCCACTATATCAGGAGTAGGACTTGTTAAAAATGAATTTAGATCAAAAACTACTCAACAACGATATAAAACTTCTTTTGCCAAACGCCCCTTTCCTAAGAGCAACCACAACGTTCAACCTAACTACCAACACAACGGTTGGAATCAAAACTTTCCTAGACCATATCAAACTCCAGATTACATGCCATGGAACCCTTACCCATCATTTCCATACATGAATCAAATAAATGGTATGTTTAACCCAAACGGACCCATGAGATATTGGGGACCAAATGTTTGAGTTATTTGCTTCTTAGGTATGCTTGAAAGTTGGATTAGAACCTGATGAATGGATAAAAGATAGTGGATGCTCACGACACATGACGGGCAACAAAAGTCTCTTCTCATCATACCAAGAGTATGACGGAGGTAATGTCACTTTCGGTAGCAATCTCAAAAGCAAAATCATTGGCAAAGGTACGATTGCTCATAACTCTCTAACTATTGAAAATGTTGCTCATGTGGATAGGTTAGGATTTAGTCTACTTAGTATTAGCCAACTATGTGATAAAAAGTATAAAGTACTATTCGATGAAAATGGTAGTAAAATACTAAAAGATGGCATCACCATAGCTAAAGGAGTTAGGAAAAATAACATATACGTCATGAAAATAGATAAAACATATAATGACAAACTTTGCCTAACAACATTAGACGATAGCTCATCCCTTTGGCATAGACGCTTAGGTCACGCTAATATGAGACTTATACAAAACCTATCTTCAAAAGAGTTGGTTAGGAATTTACCAAAACTAAAATATGACCAACACTTTTGCGACGCTTGCAAAATTGGTAAACTAACACATAGTAGTCACAAATCTAAAAATATGGTGTCCACATCTAAGTGTCTAGAATTATTACATATGGACTTGTTTGGACCATCCGCTATAAGAAGCTATGGAGGCAACTTATACACTTTGGTCATAGTAGATGATTACTCAAGGTTTACTTGGACGTTGTTTTTGAAAACCAAAAATGAAGCTTTTGATAAATTTGAAATACTTAGCAAGAAAATTCAAAATCTTCTAGGTGTCAAAATTGTGTCGATCCGAACGGATCATGGTCGTGAATTTGACAACGAAACTCAATTTGGAAACTTTTGTGATACAAATGGTATAACACATAACTTTTCCGCTCCACGAACACCTCAATCAAATGGAGTAGTAGAACGTAAAAATAGAACAATTCAAGAAATGAGTAGAACAATGCTTAATGAACAAAACATTCCTCAAAAGTTTTGGTGTAACGCCGTTGACACTTCTACATATATTTTAAATAGAGTCCTAATACGTCCTTTCCTAAACAAAACACCATATGAACTTTATAAAGGTAAAAAGCCAACATTAGGATATTTTAAAGTCTTTGGTTGTAAATGTTTTATTCTTAATACTAAGGATTATCTCACCAAGTTTGACCCAAAGTCTTATGAAGGTGTATTTCTTGGTTACTCTCAAACTAGTAAAGCTTACATTGTCCTAAATAAAGAAACAATGATAGTCGAGGAATCGTTGAACATAACATTTGACGAAAGTCCACCTCCCTCTAAGACATCACCTTTGGTAGATGATGACTTAGTTGAAAGTCAAATAATTGAAAGTCAAATTAATAATAACAAGGAAGATGAACCATTAAATAAGGAAATTGTCAATATAAAAGAATCTAAAAGTCATCCATTAGAAAAGGTCATAGGAAAACTTAATCAAAGAACCTTAAGATCACAAGCTCAAAATCTAAGTAATCATTTTTGTTTTGTATCCACCATTGAACCAAAAACCATAAATGAAGCAATAAAAGATGAATCATGGGTAATTGCCATGCAAGAAGAATTAAACCAATTCGTTAGAAATGATGTTTGGAAACTAGTTCCAAAACCCAAAGATCAAACTATAATTGGAACAAAATGGGTCTTTCGAAACAAAATAGACGAAAATGGTGTAGTATCTAGAAACAAAGCTAGGCTTGTTGCACAAGGTTATAATCAACAAGAAGGAATTGACTATGATGAAACTTATGCACCGGTAGCTAGACTTGAATCTATTAGAATATTACTTGCTTATGCATGTGCTTATGATTTTAAATTATTTCAAATGGATGTTAAAAGTGCTTTCCTTAATGGGTTTATTAACGAAGAAGTGTATGTTGCTCAACCTCCCGGTTTTACCGACTTTGAGAAACCACATTATGTCTTCAAACTCAAGAAAGCATTATACGGCCTTAAACAAGCACCTAAAGCTTGGTACGACCGTCTTAAGACTTTTCTTATTGATAACAAATATACTATGGGATTAGTAGATAATACTCTTTTTACTAAGAAAAAGGAATCGCAAATTATTATTGTTCAAATATACGTTGATGACATTATATTCGGATCAACTTGTCAAGAGCTATGTGATGATTTCTCTAAAATCATGCATGACGAGTTTGAAATGAGTATGATGGGTGAGTTAAACTTCTTTCTAGGACTTCAAATCAAACAACTAGATGATGGTATTTTCTTTAACCAATCTAAATATATAAAAGACATGCTTAAGAAATTTGGTCTTGAAGATTCCAAACCAACTAAAACACCCATGTCCTCGGACACTAAACTCACCAAGGACGAAGAAGGTGAATCCGTAGATAACACTAAATATAGAGGAATGATTGGTAGCCTACTCTATCTTACGGCTAGTAGACCCGACATAATGTTTAGTGTTTGTCTATGTGCTCGCTTTCAAGAAAACCCAAAGGCATCACACTTAGAAGCATTAAAAAGTATTTTTAGATATATTAAGGGAACAACGTGTTTAGGATTATGGTATCCCAAAGGAACGGGTATAGAAACCATAGTGTATGCCGACTCGGATCATGCCGGTGATTATGTCGATAGAAAAAGTACAAGTGGTATTTGCACTTTTGTTGGACATTGTCTCACCTCATGGTTTGCAAAGAAGCAAACGGCTTTAGCCATCTCTACTACTGAAGCCGAATACGTCTCAGCCGGAAAAGCATGTCAACAAGCTCTTTGGATGAAGCAAGCTCTCGTAGACTACGGAATTCATCTCAACGACATTGTGATACTTTGCGACAATAAAGGAGCCATCGATCTCAGCAAGAATCCCGTTCAACATGCTCGTACAAAGCACATTGAAATCCGTCATCACTTTCTTCGCGACAATGTTCAAAAAGGAAACATTTCAATCGAGAAAGTATCCTCCGAAGACAACATTGCCGACATCTTTACTAAACCTCTTAAACGAGAACCTTTTAATCTTCTTAGACTTGGTTTAGGGTTAATGGAACCAAACATGTAGGATAAACATAGCCTAAAACATTAGAATAGTCAAACCAAAACAATTTTGTCTTGTATCTGCTACTGTAGCCACGGCACCAAACGACAACACGGACGGAACCAAAAATTTGGTGCCGTCTGGTCCGTGGTGTCTACAGAAGCAAAACAGCTTTATACATAACATCTTCTTCCTCACAACCCACTTTACCAAAACGTGTAAAACTTAAACCAAGCTCATTATTGTCATCTTCCCACTCACTAATCACTGAAGATAACATCATTGTAAGTATCCTAACTACATTTCATCTCTTAATTCTGAGTCTAGGATTCTTATTTATGCACAAAACTATCACAAATCATTACATGGGGTTTTATGTATGCTTTTATACCAAATATGAATTCAATTGGCAAATTGCATAACTAGTTATTGAAATTAGGTACTACATTATCATATTGCATAAACAAATCATGTTTCCCACTAATTGATAGATAATAAATATAAGGCCTTATTCAAACAACCAAACACCCCATGTCAAAAGTTTTGAAAAGCTTCTCACTTGTAGGAAAACATTTTTCATTGCTAATACAAATAGAAACGTTAGAATTTTCATCACTTGCATGCTCTTGAATACTAAAGGTATTGCATAACTAATATGCACTCCCGGGTATATTCAAATGTAGCCACATTGAATTAGGAGCATTTGGGTTATCTCATGGTATTTTCCAAACACTCCACTAAAACCATTTTGTGCATAAAATGAGTCGAGATAACCGCAACTCCAAATTGTTTTCATATAGGCACACACTAGAATCAAAAACGTTAAAATTTTTTTTTAACATGTTAATTCTTGTCCTTAGGAATAACCATGGTAGCCGCAAGATTCTATGATCACAAAGACACTCTTAACTACATTCCCAAACACCACAAAACCAAAGGACTCACCAAGGAACAAGTAGAAATATTTAGGGGTCTAGAATCAAGGTATTTCCACGAGGGTAGAACCATTCACCCATCCTTCCTTGAGCATACCAATCTTCGTGAAGAACTAGCCGCCATTCAATTCGATTGTCTTCTTGACATTGATGAACCAATTTGTCCTAGGTTCGTATTAGAATTCTATGCTAGTGTGACCGGTTTTAGTGATGAAGATGATGATGAGTTTTGTCTTAGCTTTAGAATCAACCAAAATGACTACACCATCACTTTAAGTGAATTTGCTAGAGTACTAGGAATTCCCAACCGAGGAACTTGTGTCTACACGGATAAGTGGTCACTCACCGCCCTTGATGCAATCAATGACCGCTCTCTTCCCTACATAACCCGTTTAGCCGATAAGGATGTCATCCGTGAACACCTTTTTAACCCAAAAACGGATACAACCCGAGTAACCCGAAAGGGAAAAGAGGTAGACCGAGATCCATATGGAATGGAGCTAAATGAACTTAAGCACGAATTTAAGAAATGGGAGGAGTTACTTAGAGCAAACGTCATTAGCACCATAGGGAATAGGGATCACATAAACGCTTGTCTTTGCCACATGCTTTACAACTTGTCCACCCGACAACCATTCAACTTAGCCTACTACATAGCTAGGAGAATGATTGATATTCCAACTCAAGGATCCGTTGCTCTTCCATACGGGATGCTTCTCACCCGTCTCTATAGAAACTTCGCTCCAATTCCACCAACCCCAAAAGGGATGCATCTTCACTATGAACTCATCCCTCACATCTTTGTACCTTTGAGTGATGCTCGAGTTGCTAAGACTAAAGGCAAGAGAGCTAAACCTCTAACTCCTTCATCATCATCATCAAATAGCTCCGAGGATGGTCTTCCAAGCTCTCATCTTCCACCTCAAGAGTATTATGCATCTCTTCCCGAGATTGAGAATGAATCAGCAGAATTCAAGCAAACTAAGGGAATGTTCAAGTGCCTTGGTAGGATGATGAACAAGATTTACAAGAAATTGGATAAATAAGGGTACTTTAAGGAGTGTTTGGAACAATGCATTATCATTAATGTTTGATACTATTTAGTTGTTTTTATTATGTAGGATGATAATATAACTTGAAACAATGGTGTATGCTAACAATCTCATGCAGGGGGATAGCACAAGTATGCTATCAAATTTTACCCATTTTCACTATATTGTGAAAATCAATAAGCCTTGCTCAAAATCTATGCTCCACTATGTTTAGATATGTGTTATTTACTTTTCCTAAATAGAAATGTTTAGTATAACAGGTTTTGAGAAAAATTTCAGGTTTCGGAAATTTACCCGACACCTAAAAACGAACTCTGTCCATATTTCAGCACTCCACGGATCAGACGGTACCATTATTTTGGTACCGTCCTTTATGTAATTTGGTACCGCCATACCTGTACAGGCGGACCAGACGGCACCCTTTTTAGGGTTCCGTCCGTGTATGATTTTGGTGCCGTGGATCCTCCAGGTAATTTTCTGAATTTCGACTCTTTCGTGATTCCAAATTATCTTCCATCACTTATAAATCAATCTTAACTAGTTTATACTGTTATTAGAACTAGTATTATTCACTAAGGGATATAAGAAATCCATTTCCCACCAAAATTCAAAAATTTGAAAAATCCACCCAAGGAGCCCTTTGGCATAAAGGAAGGAACCAAATTTTTGGTACCTTCAAATCCGTGGGTAATCTGAATATTAGGAAATTCCACTCACTAGAACACATTTATTGCATATCTTTTCTTCTTCACTCCATCTTCTTTGTATGGATTGACTTGGGTGATATGACTAGCATTCAACCCACTTCCAAATCATTAGGAACCTCATCTCTTCAATGGTTCAACATCAAATCAAACCTTTTCTCAACAATTTCTTACCTCTATAAATTGAAAGGCTTTACCATGATCATCCTCACACCTTCTTCATTCTCACTACTATCTAGCAAATCAAAACCCAAGTTAAAAATGACTAAATCATCACCAAAACCTTGCAAGAAAACCGCTAGAATGAGCGTAAGGCCTTGTTGTTTTGTTAATCTTAGCTCATCATCCGAATCTTCACCACTCACAATCTCATCTCCCATTAGAGATGATACACACCTTACCTTAGCTACACCCACTTCATCACACATTGTGATCACCACTCCACCACCAATAAAAACACCTACTTCACCTCCACCGGCACCCATCCAAACATCCAAAACACCCTCACCACCTTCACCAAGGTCTCCCACTCTCACTCCCATGGAGTTATTTTCAACTCCACCAACATCACAAAATCCTTTCCTAGAGGACTTGGAAGACTTGCCTCCTAGGCCAAGTCATCCACCACCATTGCCATCCTTTGGCACCATTGAGCGAATCGCTCATGAATCACCTCGGTCATCCATTGACCCAAACGCCCCATTAGGGCCAAGACCTCTCCTTTTCCACCCCATTCACAAGGACATTCATGGTCCTTTATACGGGGATCATCCACTTCCATCATCAATGTCCCCTCATATTGAGGACATTCCGGAGTGCATGTGGGATGACAATCCCACTAGAGAGGAGATTCAAGCCGAACTCCACAACCTCCACCAATTCAAAGGCATGGTGGATTCTCACTTAAGTGAGACAATGCAAATGCAAAGTGCTTTGCTTGCATCCATCATGACCACTCCAAACATCCCCAACACCACCAACACATCCACCATTCCACCACCACAACCTCCGCAAACTTTCTACCCTCCAAGGCATGGTTGCTCAACTTGTGAGCAAACGGGTCAAACCGTGGAACGGACCCGGATTATGGTCCATGACTTCCACGAAGAAATGAGGTTCATCCTCAACCACATTCTTGAGCGTCTCAACGCTCTTTCCCATCCACCATCACTTTAGGATGGTTTTTAGAATAGTCTTTCTTTTTACTTTCTTAGGATAATTTTTATTTTCCTTGTACTAAAAACACATCATTGTGTTCTCTTTTCATGATCTTAATTCATGAAAATTTTTAACTAATGAATGTTGTTTATTACATTGTTGGTGTCATTACATAGTGTTTGGAAATGCTTGTGAATGATTATTATTACTAACAATTTTTTTGTAGCCTTATTTTCACAATCCATGTATCTTCCCATTAAAGCACCCAATTTAGGGGGAGCTTTGAACAAGGGGGAGATAATAAGCTCGGGCTCATTAAATTCCGCATAGCCTCTTCTTTTTGTTGAGACAAAAAGCGGGATAAAATATAGAACTTGGAAATTATTCATATTTGACTTTTCTGAAAAAGTCAAACTGCATACAATTGACTTTCTAAAAGTCAAACAGGATGACTTTCTAAAAGTCAAACAGGAACCCTCATTGATAATACTTGACTTTTCTTAAAAAAGTCAAACTGCATACTTTGACTTTCTGAAAAAGTCAACATCATGCATCAACTAGTGAATTCTTTGACTTTCATAAAAAGTCAAAATTCATACACTTGCATTATCATTTCCTTTTCAAAGTTCTAAAACTAATATTTTTATAACTCTTGTACAAACTTTGTTTCTTTTATAAAAATAAAATTTATATTTTGTCCTCAACAAAAAGGGGGAGATTGTTAATACAAATATCGTCATTAAACGTTATTTATATTTTTGATCTTTGCCTAAGTTTTGTTAACGACAAAAGTAAATTTAATTTATAAAAGCTTAAAAGCTTGTCAAGTTTATTAGATATTAAAACAAGCTTTCTCAAACAATATATTCATCATTCAAGCATTTACATTAGTAACATCTTGATATGACTCTAATCATTATGTATGATAGTAGTTTGTAGAATGTGTTAGGTTCTTAAAACCAAACACTACTTAAGCATTTGCATATTTCTATTAATAGTAATACAACATTTGACATCATGTATTACATCATGGAGATCATTGGAAGATTCCATTAGATATTTTGTGAAGATTTGTACTCTTCATATCTTGCACAATCTTACTTAGATAGAGTTGACTTTAGGCAAGATTTGATATCTTGACTGTCAGACTGGCGGTACCATTTTGGTACACGGGCGGAACCCTTTTAAGGGGTCCGCGGTCCGTGGATGCTCCTGTCCAATTTGGCTATAAATAGCAATGCCAAGCCAAGTAGTTTCTCATCCCTTTCTAACATACTCTCATACATATCTTCTCTCTAACCTTTCTAATTCAGTTTCATATCATATTAGTGATCTCTTTTGTAGCAAAGAAGATCAAGTCATATTCAAGCTTCAACGAGAAGTTGGAAGTCTTGTTTGTTTAGTGTTGTATGATCTAGTGTTGATTCATACTTCATTGTTGTATCAAACCATCATAATCTTGTGAGTGTGAGTGGTTAGTATTTTAGTCCTCAAAATACATTGTGTGTGGGAGTAGTTGTACCCTTGGAAAGAACTCGACATCTAGCTTAGTGTCGGAAATAGTGTAAGCGAAGTGTAAAGGTTTTCTCCGCCGGTGAAAGGAGCTTGTTGACTAGTGAAGTTAAACTCTCGAGTGTGAGACTCGGGGAGTGGAGTAGGGCAAGGAAAAAGAGTCCTTGTAGGCCGAACCACTATAAACAACTTGTTGTGGTTTGATCATTTCTTTCCTTATTTACTCATTACATATTGCTTGCATATTTCATTAACATACTTAAGATCAATATCAATTGATCTTTCAATAAGTTTCAAAATAAAGTTTTTAATCGGTAATCGGTAAACTATTCAACCCCCCTTCTAGTTTTCTACAGTACTAAACATGTTTACATAAACAATTAGCATACAACATGTAATATCATTCAATAAAATGAGAGAAATGATGTACATAACTCTAAAACTAAGAAAATGATCCGAACATGAAGTATGATTCCTAACCAATCTAAATTATGCTTAAGACTAGAACATCACTTGAATTTCTAAACTTAAGGATGTTTAGGTTTGTTGACCTCATCGAAATGTTCAAGGAGGTGATAAAACATGAAACGTAGCTCGTCACGCACTTCATGTACTAAACCTTCAACATGTTGACAATGATAACAATCTTTATCATGGCTAGGGAATGGTGGTGGTAGGAATGGAGTGGTTTGAGATGGAAGGTTGGATGAAGGTTCCACAAAAGAAAGAGGGATTTGTGGAGGCATGTTTGATGAAGTTGGAGGTGGTTCAACTAAGGATGAAGGTGGTGGAATATGTGTAGGCGATGGTGGTAGAGAGGTATCTACTTCCATGTGATCCGGTTGTTGTTGATTACTCATAATCCAAAATGGACTATTTCAGGGTGATGGATAAAAGGATACGGGTGCTAGTGTTGTTTCAACACCAAAGTTTTGTTGTTGAGCTATTTTCTCAATTGAGGAAAATGTTGGCAATGGTGGTGGGTGAGATGGCCTAGAAGGTAAGTCCTCTAAGTTGTAGAGGTGTGGAGATGAGAGTAGAGTGGTGAAAGAGATAGCTCTAGGTACTAGAGGTGATGGTTTAGTGGAAGTAGGGGTGTTTGGTTTAGGAGGTATAGTAGTGTTTGGCAATGGTAGTTTTGTAGGAACAATTCTTTTAAGAATTGGTTTGATTGGTAGAGTTGGTTGTGAGGGAATTCTAGTGTTTGGGGCTTTAACGGGTGATGATTTGGTTGAAGAGATTTCGTGAACAACCCTTGAAAGTTTCTTAGGAGGTCCTTTGGTAGATGAGTTAGCACTAGGAGCTTTCCTCATGATGAAATGATAATTGGATAGTGAAATAAGAGCTTTTAGTTGCTGAGATTGAGGTTGTGAATGGTGATTTGGAAGTACTAACAAAGAGGTTTATAAAAGGAAGGAGTTAGTAAGTGAATTTAAAGCTTAAGCCACTAAGATCCTTCAAATTCCAATGATTTGCATGCACAAGACTTTCTACAGAGTTGCATTGATCTAGGAAGTCAATTAAGAAAAGGTGGAGTGTTTAAGTTAACAAAAAGAGCTTGAAATGATTGCTTTAGCTTAGTCTGTGCAGCCGGTTCCCACGGTTCCCTCAAATGAGGGATCCATCTAGGCTAAACCTAGGGATTCAGCTCTCAGCAGTCAAAGAAAAGAAAGATGATGTTTTGTAAGGTCTAGTACCTACACATCTTGAGTGTTTTCAGTCTTCTCAGGTGTCTTAAATGACATGAGATTTAAATGATCAAGTGAAATGAGTGAGGGTAGCTAATGACTGTCTTTTATGGAAAGAAATGGGTTTTATGAGCACCAATGGGTGATCAAGGATGACACTAAGAAATTTGAGAGTATTAAGTGGAGTCAAATGATCCTAGAGATCAAATGGTAACTTAAAAGAAATTTGGAAAATTCCTTAAAAATCATAAGAAATGAAAAACTAGTTTTTAACCTATTTTGAGGTAAGGATGATTAAAGTCAATTTGCTAAAATTGAGAGAAATATCAAGCTAGGTGTTTTGAGATTAGACAATCAATGTGTGAGCATTGGAGCAGAAATATGGTGAGTTTTGATGAAAAGATAAATCAAAAACACCTTGAAAGTGATCCTAAGTTAGTTATGAGTTAATGTGAGACCAACTGAGCTTGAGGAGGACTTAAGTGATCCTAAAGTATCATGTTTAACTAGTATAATAAGGTCTGGAGGATTGGATTGATATGGGGATAAAAAAAATCTACTTATGCTGCCGGGATCCCACGGTTCCCTTACTTGAGAGATCTGGCTAGTTGAAAGTCAGGGATCTGGTCATCTGAGACAGAATACTCAACAGTGAATGTGAACTATTTTATTCTAGGTGTCCAATTACGAAAACTAATAATATTCAAAGTAACTAAACACATATATAATCAAGATATCAAATGATCGATAAAAGTTTTATTTCATATGAATGATCATGTTACAAAGATAAAAGATGAGTCCTAAGGATTGATTGTATCTGCAGAAAAGACTAGGTTTCTCCTGCGTTTTTGTTTGATGGATCGTCGAATGGGTGGTGAGTATTTGAGGATTCAGGAATGAAGAATGCCGTGATGTGAGATGTGTTCAAAGGTTCCATCATTTTGTTCACAAGTATGTATAAAGGACTTTGAAATTGAGGATGATAGTACATGATGCGATGATAAAGGCATGTTTAGGAACATTTCATACGGAATAAGTTTGTACGTTCTCGCTACCTTGGACATTTACAATACGTCTTGCGAAGAAGTAGGCGAGATTGTATTATTGTTGAGTTAGGAGACAATACATCATGTAAGCACAACATGCAGGAAGTATCTCACGGTTTCCTCTAAGACTCCAAACGTTTTCATGTAGAATGAATGCGAGAGGCTTGAGATCATCTCGGATATCACGTGCATGGATTATGTTTGGATTTGTGTAGTTGGATTGAGGAGTGCATAAAATGCGAGTTGTTTCTTGAGGAGAAGGTATGTGTGAACAATATGGACTGTTTTCTTCACGGTAGTTAAAGAGAGAATCAAGAGACCAATCTTCAGTGAAGGCACATTGTCCATGATTTGGAATTCGAAGAATGTGAGCAAATTGCTCAAGAGTTAAGACAAACTTTTGGTTTTTGATCCAAAAACATAGTGATAGAGAGGGATCCTCGTTACGAACGAGTTCAACTTGACGGAAGAATTCCAAAACAAACCGCGGGAAAATTTTCTCATTAATTCCGAGAAGACCTTCTAGTCCTATGGTGCGGAATGAGGTATTGATACCTTCTTGGAATAGTAGAGGTGAGTCAACAACACGTCCTTCATGAAAGCAACGAGTTTGGAGATTATTGAACCCACGAACATGATTGCCATGTGTGTTAGGCTCAAGAGAAATATTTGGAATGTAGACACAACTGAGTTGATGATCGAATTCATACTCATGAGTCATGATGAGACATATAGACATGAAATGAATAATTTTCAAAAGTAAGTTAGGACAAAGTAACGCTTCAAAGGTGAGAATGTTTTTGATTGATGACATCTTAGTTCAATCCTTTTTAATGTTGAAATGGTATGATCTCTTTATTTTCTATTGACTATTCTATTTTTATTAACAATGATAATTAACTTACTTTGTTCTAATGTTCTAGTAGGGTTTTCCCTTTTATGATAAATTTTATGAGGTGGTTTTTATGTTGCATGATAACGTGGGTTTGGGGTCGAGAAAACCTCCTTTTCTACGAGCAAACTTTTCAACCCTCTAGGCAGTGAACCTTATCGTTGTAATGTAGTATGGGGTAAGCCTCAGGATTGATATCGTTCTCTAAGGGAATAGGAATGCTAGAAATAATTTTATGATGAGAAGGCGGGGTTGAGGATGATTCTTTTTTTATATTTTTAGAAAGCTAAGATAAAATCTCGAAGCAATTGGTTGAGGGTGGTACTTCTACCGATTTCTCTACTTTTACTAATTATCTAATTATCTAATTACTACGGATAGCTATGTTTAATTGAGGTGTGCTCATAAGATGATTAAAGATGTGTTCACTTATATACTATTACTCCCTAGTTATTTTTTATTGGTTGGTTGAATTGTCACGTCCTTTATCTTAACGCGTTGTATTCCTATTAGTCGTAGGGTGTGCGTATCCCCTATTTCTATGAGGTTATCTCTCGTATATGATTCACGTAATCGGCAAACCTAAGCTATTTCATCTGTGCACCCTATCATCCTCAAGCATACTCATGCATTAAATACAACGAAAGCATAGATGCACTCCTAAGCTTGTATCAATTAAGACAAGAAACAACCTAACAACAATCAATAACTAGGTTTCATAGATCTAAGCAAACACACAAGTAATTTAGCTAGACATGTTAGACAAGCAAGCATACACACAATCAATAGAACATGGGGTAGACATAATGATAAATTGGATTAACAAACTTATCTTAATGTGTAAAATAGGGTATGGGACCCTATAATACTGTCCAACTCGGACTACAACTGAGTTAGGGTTTGCTCTCCAAAATTCTACCTCTTAAAATACAGAAAAATCGAATTCTATATATAGATTTACAATCGCGACGACGTCTCCTTTTTCTAGCGACTCGCCGTTAGGTCACCCTTCATTAGGGTTTCATCTGGGCCAAGTCATCTATGGGATGACGTCACTTGAGAGTTGTGACGTCGTCGGTCTTTAGTTGCGACGTTGTCTGAGTTCTAGATCTGGGTCGTATGGAGTGAAAAAGTGTGAGTGACGCCCTCCATATTTTAGGCATGACGCCTTCAGGCATTGGGACTAGAAATTCCACTGAGCCGTCGTAGGCACATTCTGATCAAGTCTTCATAGAGGTACGACGTCGCCTTACGGATGGGACGCGGTCAGGTTCTGCTGATCAGTCTCGAGTGTCTTCGATCTTGACTTTGCCATTTTCTTCATGTTTTTGCTCTTTTTCGTTCAAATGTGCTTCATTCCAGTATTTTGCTTCTAAAAGACCTAAAAAGTGAAAAGGAATGAAATTAAGCAGTAACGGATATAAAATGTGTCGAAATATGGCTTAAATGACCCCCTAAAAGCGTACGTTTTAAATCCTTATCAAGTATCCCTACACTTGGTATTTTCTTGTCCTCAAGTAAATGTGCTTTTGACTAATCAATTTATAAGTTAGGGGGCATGAAGCATTGGTTTAAAATAGTTTACAACAAGTAAAAGCACCACAATAGTCATAACAAGCACGTAAATTATACACTAGCACCTCACAAGTGGTGTTTGAATTCTCTCATCTCTCGGGTTTATATGAAATATAATATGAATGGAAATGGAAGATAAACACTCATTACCTGGCATAGTACATAGATTACCATAAGCTTGAGACTAGATCAAACCTCCACCGCTTTGGCATAAGCACCTAGGAACAACTATCTAAGAGATCTTTACTATAACACCCCCAAATCTCGGTACAACGGAAGACTTAATCAAGTTTTCGGGGCGCTACAATTGGATTGGTATCTCACACAAGTATAGCAAACAAGATAGTCATTTAACATTCAAAACTAATCCCAAATTTAAATACTCAAAACATTAATCCCAAAGTGTAAATATTAGGCCCAAACATAATTTAATAAAATAGGTCCCCATAAATTATCAGAGTCGATTATGGTCCTTGACCATGCCTCCTTGCCAAGCTTCCAACAAACACGCATTCCAAACATCACTTAAATACCTGAGAAAGCATGCAAAAAGGTCAGCTAACGCTGGTGAGTTCATAGGTTTAAATTCAAATAAAAGTAGTGGACCTGTAGGAGTTAATTTGCTATGCGAGACCTAAGATAGATACACATCAATCACAAACAAATATCATATCCGATATCATAATGGGCCCCTAGCGACACTAGCCAGCACAGTCGTAGCAAAGTCTAGAATGATTGCTAACCCTGGACTAGGTCGAGGTAGAAGTCTATACTTAGCTAGGCAAATGTTATAGCAATTAGGATTGCTACCCTAGACTAAGGCAACAACTACCACATATCTATCTAATCAGTCAAGCACATAAGCAAATCAAAATAGTTTAGAAGGTCCAAAAATAGTAGCATGATTCTCACCCCAATTTAGTTAAAAACATAGATAAAAGTGGGGCTATGAAACTCACCTCAAGCAAGCAACACACAAATAAACACTAGCAGAAGATAACAGCTAATCACGGCACAACAACTATCGACTCGGCACAACCTATTAATGTAAACCAATTTTAATATATATTTCCCAAAATCAACGTTATCTACCCCAATGTATTCCTTTTCGTTATTTCCAAAAATGTCTTGTTTCACCGTTAGTCCTAGTGTTTGGTATCCTCATGTGGGTGTATCAACTCAATATGATGTCAAGAATGCAGTCAAACAACCAATATGTGACTCAATGCAACACAATGAGACGTCTAAGCGATAAGCTCCATAGTCCAATAAGTTTCGGAATAAATAGTAGACCTTATCGAATTTGTCAACTCGATAAACTCAATTATTTATTCGTGTCGCTTATTATCCCATAAACCGGTCACATCCTAACGAGTCATAAGGATAATTCACCCATTGATAACCTTATCCTACGTACCTAGCGGTCTCTTATTAGATTTGTCAACCTAATAAATCCGCTACCCACGTGGATCGACGCTATTAATGTTAGGTCATCCGTAACCCATGCACACTACGTAAGTAAATAAATACTTGAAACTAGTATTAAATGCCCATAATTGGCATATTTTGATAAACGTGCACTCGCAACATTAATTACTTACTTATTAGAAAACCTTTCCATTTTAGTCGTTAGTTTCCATTTTAAAACAATAGATAACAAGGCAAGTCTTGCTATCGATATTTTTGGTATAAAAGCCTTTTTATTATTTATGTTCCATAGTTTATTAGCATTTTCATATATACACATTTCGTCAAATTTCAATATTAGTTTCATATCGTTATTCGTTTCGAGTCCACAAGCACGAGTCATGACTTCTCGGCTTTTAATCAATCAATAGTCCAAACTATACTAAAGTCCATGTTACGGCGTTGTCGGGGTCAACTATTGACTAAAAAGTCAAAGTAACACCGACGTTGCTCAAAGTTGACAATTTATATATTAAGTCCAAATAAAAGTCATAATAACGCAATTCAATCTGAAATCAACCCAAATCAATCTCGCCAACCAATCAACCATCCAAATATACCCGAAACCAATGTTATGACCCTAATGGTCATGCACGGTCACGGTTAAGACCACGTGAACCAAACAAGCTCTAGAAGCTTTTCGGCTCCACGCGTCTCATCCAAACACCAACAACATCAACCCACAAGCTACCACAACGACTCGACCCGGACCCTTGGTCCTTGAGGGTCACGTACGCCACCCAAGCCATGACCATCATGGTCATGGTGGCTCGTACGCCCCAAAAACATAACCAAACACCATCCAAATGGCTTCCACAACATCCAAACACAATCAATCAACCTCCAATCATTAACCAAACTTCAAAACCATCAACTATTCCTAATCAAAAACATAAAACTTGACCTAAAATGCAAAAACCCAACAATACGATACATCACATGATACCAAATCACTAGCTACATGTTTATTTAAGTGTTAATTAGTTTTAATCCCGTGTTTGAACCAAAACCCCTAATTTTTTAATTACGGTAGAGCCATAATAATGCCATACGTGGCTTCATGTGGCCAAAACAAGCTTGACCCATGTTCCATTTACCTTTTCCAAGCCCGATCTACAAGATTTAATGAAAACCCTAAAATCACGAATCTTAATTTCAAGATTTGAAGGTGTTAATGAAGGCTTTTGTGAGAGTATTATATATGGATGGAAAGAGGAAAGAGAGATCTACAAGATGGTGGTGGAGGTGAGATACCACTTGTCGGAAGTTGGCCGGAATTTGGCTGGAAAGTTGGCGGCAATGGTGGTGGTTAGGGTTAGGGTTTTTAATTTTTGGAAGAGAGAGAGAGTAGAGAGAGAAAGTAGGTGTTAGTGTGTGTTTTAGAGAGAGAAGTGAAAGAGGGAAATGAGATGAGATGATGGTATATATATTTTGAGGAAGGGACTGAATAAAAAATGAGGGGATGGGGAGGGGGCGCCGGCTAGAGGGAAAAAGGAGGGGCCGGGGCCGTCATTTTTCGTAAACTATCCCGTTTACCCATTCCCGAGCTCATATATTGTCCTACGAGTGTCCCACGACGTTCATTCGACTTTATATTATCGTTATTTATGTTTTTCCACGAGTTTTGACTATTTATTTGTCAAATTTTGAGTTACGGTTTAAAAGTTACGTTATTTCTCGTTTTAGGCTTTTATAGTGCCGAATCGAATAGCGCCTATCAAAAAGAGTTAAAACTCACACGATAACTCATCCAATAATAAAATAAATCATAAAAAAACTAATAAACGATATCAAATCAAGTCAAGGTCGATGAAAATAGTGGTAAAGGCAAAACTCGGTTTAGTTTAACGTAATGCAGTTATCTAAAATAGACTCCCTAAATTGGCAGTTGTCACATTTATAATGGTTGTAATGTTAGGCTTAGGGTAGGGAGACAAAGGGTTTTTTTGGATAGGGGATATTTAGTTGTGGCAAGTCAAAAATATTATGTTACAAGCATGTAAAGAGTGGCATTGCTAAGCCAAGACTTGACTCACTAACACTAGATAACAAAACAAACATAAATTTAAAACATAAACATAAAGATAGATGTAGGATGGTAGCCCATATATTTTTTTTTCGAACTTTTCTTTTTCTCTTTCTTTCTTTTTTTTTTTTTTTGACATACCTTTTTACTCTATCATCCTCTACGATAACATCAAAATATAAGGGATTTATATGACCATCCCTACACTTGAGTTTTTATTTCTCTAGCACTAATTGACCCGATTTGAAAAGATCAAAACACTTTGAGTATTTAATTACGTAGATAAAGGGAATTTGAATTTATCATTCTTTCCCGTTACTCCATAAAATATTACTTTTACCCATGAGTCCCAATCGTCCCAAAACTGTGTACAAAAGATATGACTTGACTTAGCAACCATGCAAGTAACTAGATAATTGAACTAAGGATTTAATAATGATAACAATAATGCACTAAAGATGAGTGCATACAAGGTAGGCTAAGGCGATTTGGATGTACATTTGGGGGTGGATTGTAAATAATGCTCTTCATTGATATTCCGGAAAACCGAAACATCACGAGAACCGTGAAAATGATAGGCTCTGAGGGGTTAACTTGGGGTATCGTGTACTAAAGATGAGTACATCGCAATGGCGTGGGGTAATTACTCAACCGATGTGGAAGATGTAATTATAATACAGGTTTCAACTAGGGTTATCCTAATGCCTCTTATCATTTAGCTATTCCTAACTACATAAGTGTAGTCTCAATAGCGATCTCGGAATGCATCACAAAACAAGTTCTAGAATCTATTATACTACCGGTACACTCACTAAGCATTAAAGGTGGATGCTTTTATTTCTAAAGATCTAGGGGCGAACCTCACATTTTTGGGGTGGAATTTGAGTGGTAAATGGTTTTTGTGCTAGTCATATAATTCCTATCCATGAGACGCTTTTTTAAAACTAAAGTTTAACTCGTAAATGTCATAAAAAATTTTAAATTTTGTGCTAAAATTGCCGTAACGAATATTTCTCATAGTTTATTACACAAATTACCAAGGACAAGACAAATGATCAAGGGAGTGAATAGTTTCTAAGTTTCCGTTTTATTCTTCCTCCCTACACTTAAACTGAACATTGTCCCCAATTTTCCCTGAAAGCATCAAAGTTATGATAAAGAAAAGTAAGTAAGGAAAAGAAACTAGTACTCCCCTGATTAGCTCGGTAAGATATGTATGAAGTTGCGGTTAAATCCTCTTTCAAGAAGAACGCATAAGTAATAAGCTTCATCCAATGTGTGTTTTTTTTCTTCTTGTTAAAAATAACCTGCACACTTATAAGAAAACAACAAAACCTTCGCGTAAAATCGGTGGTAAAACTATATATGACACAAAAATACACTAGAAAGAAAGTAAGATATAATGCTTGTGGAATGGATGTTTGTAGTTTTTCTGGAAAATTAAGACTTGGAATTTCCAAAAATTTACAAGTTGCACAGAAAACGAAAACTGATTATCCTGTTTCTACATAGCCAGACATCGTCACGTTTTAATCCTGACGCCGTTAAGTTGTCCTGATAGAAAGTGGTCTGCTGCATTTTTCTGGAAAAATTACATCATTAAAACCTGGAAAAATTCCTGCAAAACATCCATTATTACTCGATACAAGCATTTGACTCTAACAAACACACATATATATATCAATTTCAATAATTGTAATTCTTATGTTCATGTTCTTACAAACTTATGTGATCTTCCCTACACTTATCTTCTTGTAAAATACCTTTATATGTAATTAAGATGAGGTTAAAAACAAAATAAATAATTTTCACAAAGTCTAACATGAGAATAAACAACAATGAAAGAGATATAAAACACACAAAAATTTAAAACAAAACAAGCAAACAATTAAGCATGGGTTGTCTCCCACGAAGCGTTTTTCTTTATTTACGAGTCTTGTAGCTAGACTCGAAGTCGTGCTCCTACGTACCTATGTAAGTAAGTTTATCCTCAAGAATGTCTTAGGGATCAAACTTATCTTTTAACTTCCTATTAGTACACTTAGTCCGGTATGCCTTTTCAAACTTCTCACCATTGGGATCATAGATTGTCATCATAATGTGCCATTCTACATTCCCATCACTAGGTGGTCTATCCTAATTCCAATATATATTTAGGCTTCTCACTCTCAACTTTCCAGCAATTCATTTTAAGATTAATGGGCAAGGATCCTAGGAATTCGGTCATCTTCCTAAACACTAAAGTATCCTCGAATGGTTTCACTTCAACGTCCCTAGCCAATTGTTGTTCATTGAGAGTTGCGTTACTCACGAAGGTCTCTTCTAGATAGCAAGGCCGTTGAGGGCCTACAAAATCTCTATTGGTCCAAGGTTCATATCTAGATGGTCTTCTATCCAACATGATCTCATAGGGTATTTGTTCATCCTCTTTGTAGTAGATATGCTTCTTGACATCGTAAATTGACCTAACACTCCCTTCTCCTACCACTATCTTAGAAATATTACAACCAATTATGGCACTAGCAGTAGCTAAGAATCCTCTTCCAACTAACAATGGGCATGTTGGGTCCTTATTCATGTCTAGCACATGGAAATCCGCCAAAAGAGTTAATCGACCTAAGTGTACTCCATGTCCTTTATTATTCCTACCTTATATGCAAGGCAACCATCCGCTAAACCTAAGATGGTTTTCGTTGGTTCTATTTTACCTAGGTTAAGGCTTTTATAGAGGGACAACGGAAGAAGGTTGATGCTTGACCCTAAATCGGCTAATGTGTCGAAAGCTTTGGAATTTCCAATACTACACGGAATAATGAATAGGCTGGGATCATCTAATTTCTTAGGTAACTTATTTTGCACAAATGCGGACCCACGTTCTCCTAGTTGGAGTTCTTGCTCATATTTATATTTTAAAGCATTATAATAAAGCGCATGAGTCAAGACTTCAAGAACCGGTTTTTCTTGGTGGAGCTCCTTATACTCCTCTTCTAGAGTAGGTTTGGGTTCTTGATTGATAGGTTTCTCAAGAGTTGGATGGACCGTTGGCTCGGGTTGTTGGTATCTCATGACGAATTGTTTGGACCCCATGTTGATGGCGTTGACCGAACGGACTTGCGGATGTGAGGGGCATGGATATGCACTCTCCCTTGGTGAGAAAGAACATAAAGTCGATGAAATCAAATTCACTTTTGGGTTCTTTATAGTGTTACTTGGGAGTGCTTCAAAATATCCCGGTCATTGAAGGCTTTTAAGAGGGTGTCGAGCTTGGTTGTCATCTCGCTTTGTCGTTGCTTTAAATCAGCTTAAAGCTTAGTCAATCGAGCTTCTTGAGATGACATGAATTTGGACACCATTCCCTTAAGACTATTGGAAGTTACGGTGTTTGGAGGGTTGTTGTAGGAGGTGTGGTTTGGTTGGGACCTATTGGGTGGACTAGATGAGTTATTTTGGGACGGGTTTGAGTTTTGGCTACACCTAAGGTTAGGGTGATTCCTCCATGATGGGTTGTAGGAATTTCCTAAGTTATTTTGTTCGGGCTTGAAAGTGTACCACTTCTCTCCCGCTCCGTCGGTACGCGTGGAGGCGCAGTCCGCAAAAGCTTGTTCGGGGAGTCTTGGGCAATCACGAGTATCGTGGGCACCACTACATAACTCACAAGGTAGAGTGATTTTGTTCACTTGGTGTGAGGGCTTAGGAATTTTGTAGGAGCTCATTAGGAATTTGACTTGATCTTCAAGTTCGAGCATCCTACGATTGGAAGGTTGTGAGTCAATGGGAGGCAAGGAGATTGCCTTGATGGTTTTGGCCAACTCACGAGGGTCATTCCAATATTCGTTGTCATAGAGGGCAAGGTCCTCTATTGTACCCCACGATTCTTCCGCGGTGAGTTCACTAAGTTTGCCACCGGCCGCTTGGTCGATGGTTTGCCTAGTTGAGAAATTGACATGATCGTAAATGATTTTGACTTGAAGCCAAAGATCGATGCCGTGATGAGGGACTTTATGGAGCAAGTCCTTGAATCGAGTCCGCGCCTCGTAGAGAGTTTCGCCTTGACATTGTTGGAACATCAAGATGTCATTCCTTAGTTTAGTAGTTCTCCTCGGTGGGAAAAATTGGGTGAGAAAACGAGTGGTGAGATCATCCCAACTTGAGATTGATCCGACGGGAAGTCGCTCAAGCCAATTACTAGCTTGGTCCTGTAGAGAGAATTGGAAGAGACGCAATCGCGTGGTCTCCCGTGTAGTAGCATAAAGGTCGATAAAGTCAATAATTTTTAGAAAGTCTTTGAGATGCTGATTAGGATCTTCGGAACGAAGTCTATGGAATGCACATCTGTTTTGCACCAACCGGATGGTGTTGGATCACAGGGCCGTAGTTTGAGCTTGAATGGGGAGGTCAATGGTGTTCCTATAGCCTTGATAGCTCGGTCTAGAGTATTCACCAAGAGTATGGCCTCTTGGCGGGTCAAGTGGTGATGGGTTGAGTGGAAGTGGTTGATGTGGTGGTGGATTGTCGTTTGGAGGTGGATTGTCACCCATGGTGATAAGTGACAAGGTTACGAACAAAAACACGAAGAAGGGGGATAGACTACAAGAAAGCTGATGAAAATGAGAAAAAAATCTTACTTGATAGGAATCAAGCAAGGGAACCTAAACGAGATACAAGTCTAACTAGCTATTCTATTCCCCGGCAACAGCGCCAAAAACTTGATAGCATGGGTTCGGGGTCGAGAAAACCTCCTTTTCTACGAGCAGGCTTTTCAACCCTCTAGGCAGTGAACCTAATTGTTGTAGTGTAGTATGGGGTAAGCCTCGGGGATTGATATCGTTCTCTAGGGGAATAGGAATGCTAGAAAGAATTTTATGACGAGAAGGTGGGGTTGAGGATGATTCTTTTTTTTTTTATCTTTTTTAAGTTTTTTTAGAAAGCTAAGGTAAAATCTCGGGGCAATTGGTTGGGGGATGGTACTTCTACCGATTTCTATACTTCTACTAATTATCTAATTATCTAATTACTACAGATAGCTATGTTTAATTGAGGTGTGCTCGTATGATGATTAAAGATGTGTTCACTTAGATACTATTATTCCCTAGTTATCTTTTATTGGTTGGTTGAATTGTCACGTCCTTTATCTTAATGCGTTGTATTCCTATTATTCGTAGGGTGTGCGTATCCCCTAGTTCTATGAGGTTATCTCTCGTATATGGTTCAAGGAATCAACAAACCTAAGAAATTTTATCCGTGCACCCTACCATCCTCAAGCATACTCATGCATTAAATACAACAAATCCTAGATGCACTCCTAAGCCTATATCGACTAAGACAAGAAACAACCTAACAAGAATCAATAACTAGGTTTCATAGATCTAAGCAAACACACAAGTAATTTAGCTAGACATGTTAGACAAGCAAGCATACACGCAATCAATTGAACATGGGGTAGACATAATGATAAATTGGATTAACAAACTTATCTTGATGTGTAAAATAGGGTATGGGACCCAAGAATACTGTCCAAGTTGGACTACAACTGAGTTAGGGTTTGCTCTCCAAAATTATACCTCTTAAAATACAGAAAAATCGAATTCTATATATAGATTTACAATCGCGACGGCGTCGCCTTTTGCTAGCGACGTTGTCAGGTCCCCGTCATTAAGGTTTCGTCTGGGCCAAGTCATCGATGGGACTACGTCACTTGAGAGTTGTGACGCCGTCGGTCTTTAGTTGCGATGTCGTCTGAGTTCTAGATCTTGGTCGTCTAGAGTGAAAAGTGTGAGTGATGCCCTCCATATTTTAGGCGTGACGTCGTCAGGATTTGGGACTAGAAATTCCACTGAGCCGTTGTGGGCACATTCTGATCAAGTCTTCATAGAGGGACGGCGTTGCCCTTTGGATGGGACACCGTCAGGTTCTGCTGATCAGTCTTGAGTGTCTTCGATCTTGACTTTGCCATTTTCTTCATGTTTTTGCTCCTTTTCGTCCAAATGTGCTTCATTCCAGCATTTTTCTTCCAAAAGACCAAGAAAGTGAAAAGGAACGAAATTAAGTAGTAACGGATATAAAATGTGTCAAAGTAGAGCTTAAATGACCCCCTAAAAGCGTACATTTTAAATCCTTATCATTGCATGAGTTTCTGTTACCAGGTCCACGGTTCTGTCGGTTCCCTTTTAAAAGGGATCCGGCTAGTTAAAAGTTAGGGATCCGTGGATCAGCAGTTTGACAGAAAAATGATCTTGATGTAAAATTGATTTTTGAAACTTTTATGTTATAAGAAGGAATGTGTTTTAGCCAATGTTACTACTTAAGCATGCATTGTTGATTTCGAAAACATGTCAAGGTTTAAAGGTGTGAAAAAAGAAAATGAAAAGGAAAAAAACAATATGACAAACACGCTATGAGAAATAAACGAGATAAACTAAGACATTAATAATATTCCATTTCAACACTAAGATCAATACAAAGGATTGGATATATGATACAAATGTAGATCAACAAGACAAAGTACATGTCTCCATGAGAAAACTTGATCATGGGATACACGAGAGCGATGAGTGACATGATGATGATCACGAAGGTGATGTAAACCATGATGATGGAAATCTTCCTTGGTTTTGATTTTTCAAAGTGTTATGAAGAAGAAGATGAAGTTTGAATGTGAGGTATTTTGAAAGTGGAAGATTTGAAAAATGGGGTTTCGTGGTATTTGAACGATCGAAAGATGGGGGAATGAGGAATTTTTGAGATTTGTGTTTTGTTTTATTATTATTTAGAAAGATTTGATTTTTAGGTTTTAGGTTAATACAACACATACTGATATACCTAGGTTTAGACGGAAGAGAACACGTATGCACAAAGGTTTTCTAATGAAGCCACGTATATCACAAAAGCATATATTATAAATAAGTAAATAAAGAAAAATTAATATAACCATATAAGTTTCTATGCAAGCATACTTATTATTAGCTAATGTTATTTAGAGATAAGTTTTAAGAAAGTCATACCTCTAATGCAATTTTGAGTGTCCCTTACTTTTGACAAAAAGTATCAATGGACAACTCCGGTTTCTTCGAGATCTAGTCGGTAGTATGTTAAGACACCCTTTTTGAAAAGGTTATGTTATTACCAAGGAATTATGATGGCTTGCTTAATATGAGGTTAACTAAAAAAATTATAAGAAAGGTTAGTGCATTTTGTAAGACTAAAAAAAAAGAAAAAAAAAAAAAAATTGATGTGTCATCCAAAAAGTGTTATTAAAACATGGTATTTGTTTTTAGAAAGTATTCTTTGTAGTTTTCAATCATACACGGATCGTATCAAGTTTTTAAATTACATTATACTCTAAGAAACTTGGTAACGAAGCTCTGGTATCAATTGTGAAAAACTAGAAGGGGGGGGGGGGTTGAATAGTTTTACCGATTAAAACATCGTTTTAAACTATTTAGATCGAATTATGTCAATCTATTTAATGTGTGTGTTGGATGATGATAGATAAGCATATAAACAAGTAATGCAAAGATAAAGAGTACGGAACACAAAACCACGACAAGAGTATTTATAGTGGTTCGGCTACAAGGACACCTTCCTTGCCCTACTCCACTCCCCGAGTTCCCCACTCGAGAGTTCGTAAGCACTACACAACACAAGTTCCTTAATGTGGCACATAAGCCTTCACAACGTCGCCTACTCTTTATCCGGTACAAGGCTAGACACCGGGTTCTTCCACAAGGTAGAGCCAAACCTATCACAACGTCGCCTACACTTTATCCGGTACAAGGCTAGATACCAAGTTTGTGAAAACGTAGAGGGGGGGGGGGTGAATAAGTTTCCGTTTCAAACTTAAAACTTTTGTATCAAATATAGTATAAACCATTGCATTTGCTAATCTCGACGCGAGGATGCATTTAACGCATTACGGCATGTAAGGCCAACCCCTTAGTATCACATAAGATTCCGCAAGACTAATGGTTCATTATAAATCAAGTTTCACCATTATTAGTCCGGTTGCTTTTTCTTGATCAAGCGTGTCATAATATGTAAAGTGTTAAATATAGTTTATGACTATATGAAAGACCAAGTATGCATCACACACATAGACATCAACCACATAGAAAATAAACAATGTAATGCAAGAATAAACGTAAAGCGATAAGTAAAAGGATAGACAAACCAACACGAGGATTTATAGTGGTTCGGCTACAAGGACACCTTCCTTGCCCTACTCTACTCCCCGAGTCACCTACTCGAGAGTTCGTAATCACTACACGACACCAACTCCTTATGGCGGAGAAGCCTTCACAACGTCGCCTACTCTTTTTCTGGTACTAGGCTAACCACCGGGTTCTTTCACACCAAGGTGAACCAGACCTACCACAACGTCGCCTACCCTTTATCCGGTACTAGGCTAAGTACCGAGTTCCATTACAATGGAGGAACTACTACCCAACAATACACAACACCTAAAGCCCAAAGGAGACCAACTCCTTATTACACCATCATCAAGGATATCAATATCCTTGGATCAATACTAATCTATCTTGTACATCGAAGCACACCATATCTAATGTACACCCTAGACATCTTTCACTAATGCCATTAACACGATCCTTCAGCACCTTTCACTAATGCCTTCAACACGGATCTTCGGCACTCTTCACTAATGCCTTTGACACATCTATGACACCCGTTATGTTGTGTGGCCCAACATAACAAACCTTGTGTTTTATGGCACAAACACATAAACCATCTAGTCTAGTCATAGATATATAACACATCTACGATACCCGTTATGTTGTGTGGCCCAACATAACAAACCTTGTATTTTATGGCACAAAAACATAAACCATCTAGTCTAGTCATAGATGTTGGAAAATTTAGTGCACTTGTGGGATTAGTTCACACCTGGTTTTGGGTTACGAGGTATGCAGTGTACACCCATGAGGTCCCTGAACACCCTGACTCGACTCAATAGTGGTTAGTACTGGTAGTGTATTAGTTACTACTGATAATGTAGTAACTGATGGTTCCTACTGATAGTGTTATGGTTCCTGCTGCTAGTGTAATGGTTCCTGCTAGTAGTGTATGGTTCCTGCTGCTAGTGTAATGGTTCCTACTGGTAGTGTTGCAGCAACTATTTTGTAACAGCTTTGACTCATTCAATTGGTTGTTAAGACTGCTTTATGACCACATTTATTTGGTCATGTAACCACTATTTCTATGATTATGGTGGTTTATTATGGGTGATTAATTGGCCGTTAATCATACATAATGTCCATTGATTAGTATTGAGTGTTCTATACTATAAATAGAGATTGTCATCTTCTGCTTGAAGACACACTGAAAAAGAACAATACCAGGAGAAACAAACTGAAAGCATAAACACTTGAAAGCAAAGGGTTATTGATTTGTGCCTAAATCAATAACATACATTTGGTCTTATCCCAAGTAGATATTCGTGATACCCAGGCATTAGGGTCAAATAGTTTACTTTAGAAAGTGATTACACGATTCCAAGTGATATCCGGTAACCACCTAGTGGTATTGCAGTTGCTACTGATTGTCTTAACCCTGTTCTGGGAACTAACCACCAACAATCAAAGTAAACTATTTGTGATAATCAATGGTTGTTGCTGCAATGAAACACATGGCTTCAAACTTTTCCAAGATTGATAAGTTTGAAGGGGTGGACTTTAGGAGATGGCAGAAGAAGATGCACTTCCTGGTGTCTAGCATGAGTGTGGTGTATGTGCTAACCACTCCTATTCCTGATGATGGGGATGATGCTACTGTGGAGCAGATCAGGAGGAGGAGCAAATGGGAGAATGATGACTACATTTGTAGAGGTCTTATTCTCAATGGTATTTCTGATTCTCTATTTGATATTTATCAGAACTTTGAATCTTCTAAAGAACTGTGGGATTCCTTGGATGCCAAATATATGGCTGAGGATGCATCAAGTAAGAAGTTCCTTGTAATTAATTTTACAAATTACAAAATGACTGATTCAAGACCAGTTATGGAACAATACAATGAAATTCTTGGTATACTTGGAAGGTTTACACAACACAATATGCACATGGATGAGGCTATTTCAGTCTCTTGTGTCATTGACAAACTCCCTCCTTCCTGGAAAGATTTCAAGCATACCTTGAAAAATAAAAAGGAGGAGTTAACTCTGGTTGAGTTGGGCAGTCATCTGCGCATTGAGGAATCTCTCAAGGTGCAGGATAATGACAAGCCAAAGAGTAGCAATGCTACTGGTGCATCTGTTGTCAATATGGTGGAGCATAACAACTCTACCAGGTACAATGACAACAAAGACAAACGTAAACATCATGATAACACAAGGACATATCTTAACAAGAAGGCAACACCTACTTGTTGGAAATGTGGCAAATCTGGTCACATTAAAAGGGATTGCAAGAGTGTTAAGGTTGGTGGTAAAGCCAATGGATCATGCACTAATGGTTCAAGGAGTGGTGGTTCTTCCAACTCACTGAAAGGTCAGAATATGGTTAATAAGTCTTTTCAGATTTATTATGTTACATATGTATCTGAATCTCATTATGTGCAGGATGATGATGTTGCATGGTGGGTTGACTCTGGTGCAACACTTCATGTGTGTAAAGATAGAAGCTGGTTCAAGACTTATGAGTCACTAAATGATGGTTCTATTCTTCACATGGGAAATGAGTCAACAGCCTTGGTGCATGGTCGTGGCTGTGTAGATCTTAGATTTAGTTCTAGAAGGATTGTAACTTTGTTTAATGTTATTCATGTTCCTGATATAAGGAAGAACTTGGTTTCAAGTAGTAGTTTGAATAATCATTGATATAAACAAGTTATTGAGTCTGATAAATTTGTTCTTTCTAAGCATGGTGTTTTTATTGGTTTTGGATATTTTTGTAATCAAATGTTCAGGCTTAATATTGTCACTGATAGTGTTAATTCAGCCTTTGTGACCACCACTGACCTGACTGACTCTACCCTATGGCATGCAAGACTTGGCCATGTACACTATCACAGGATGCAAGATATGTCTAAGGATAGGTTAATCCCAGCATTTGACATGGACACTGAAAAGTGTAAAACTTGCATGTTGACCAAGATAACCAAGAAACCTTTTCAGGGTGTTAGTCGTGAGACTAAGCTCTCGGAGCTAATACACAGTGACCTGTGTGATTTAAATGTCACTCCTTCTTTGGGGAATAAGAAGTACTTTGTGACATTTAGTGATGATGCTTCAAGGTTTTGTTATGTCTATCTGTTACATTCCAAGGATGAAGCATTAGATAAATTTAAAGTGTTTAAAACTGAAGTTGAATTAAAACTTGGGTCTTTGATCAAAAGATTAAGGACTGATAGGGGAGGTGAGTACATGGGTACTCTGTTTTTTCAATCTGTTGGTATAATCCATGAAACGACTGCCCCTTATACTCCTCAGCAAAATGGTACTTCTGAAAGGAAAAACACGGTGCTGAAGGAGATGGTTAATTCCATGTTGTCCTATTCAGGATTGAGTCAAGGGTTCTGGGGTGAAGCTATGTTAATAGCTTGCTATTTATTAAATAGGGTTCCCAACAAAAAGAACAAGGTTACCCCTTATGAACTTTGGACTAAAAGGAAACCCAACCTGAACTATCTCAGGGTCTGGGGTTGTAGGGCTGTTGTAAGACTCCCTGATCCAAAGCTAAAGACTTTGGGTGAAAGAGGCATTGACTGCATCTTTATTGGATATGCTGAGCATTCCAAGGCTTTTAGGTTCTATGTTATTGAACCTAATGAATATGTTTCAATTAATTCTATAATTGAATCAAGGAATGCAAACTTTGATGAGAATAGATTCTCATCAGTCCCTAGACCAAGTCATAGGATTCCTAATGGAACTCATAACACTGGTGTATCAGAGGTCCCTGATGAAGTATCATCAGAGGTCCCTGATGAGGTTGTGGTTCAACAAACTGAACCTATGCTCAGGAAGAGCAAAAGGGTCAGGAATCCAAAGTCATTTGGACCTGAGTTTCAACTATACTTGGTTGAAGGAACAAGGGATGAGGTATCTGATCAATACTCCTATTGCTTCATTGTTGAGGATGATCCCAAAACATTTGAAGAAGCAATGAAGTCCCAGGATATTGCTTTCTGGAAAGAAGCAATCAATGATGAGATGTATTCCATCATGGGCAACAACACTTGGGTGTTGGTTGATCTACCACCTGGTTGTAAACCTTTGGGTTGCAAATGGATTTTCAAAAGGAAAATGAAGGTAGATGGAACTATTGAAAAGTTCAAGGCTAGACTAGTCATTAAAGGCTTTAAACAAAAGTCAGGAATAGACTATTTTGATACTTATGCCCCTGTGGCTCGTATCAGTACCATAAGACTGCTGATTGCTTTGGTATCAATTCACAATCTGATTATTCATCAGATGGATGTGAAGACAGCTTTCTTGAATGGTGAATTGGATGAGGAGGTTTACATGAACCAACCTCAGGGCTTAATCATGCCTGGGAATGAAAACAAGGTGTGTAAACTGATTAAGTCTCTTTATGGACTAAAGCAGGCACCTAAGCAATGACATCAAAAATTTGATGAAGTGGTTTTGTCTAGTGGTTATGTTCTTAACCAAGCTGACAAATGTGTATATAGCAAATTTGATGAATCTGGTAAAGGAGTCATCATTTTTCTATATGTTGATGACATGCTGATCTTTGGCACTGACCAAAATCAGGTTGACTTGACAAAGGATTTTTTGTCATCAAGGTTCTCCATGAAGGACATGGGGGAGGCTGATGTTATCCTTGGTATAAGGATTAAACATGAAAGTAAAAGAATTTCTATCTCTCAGTCTCATTATATTGAGAAGGTGTTGAGGAAATTCAATTACTTTGATTGTACTCCAGTGAGTACACCTATGGATACTTGTGAGAAGCTAATGCCTAATAATGGCAAGGCTGTATCTCAACTTGAGTATTCTAGGGTAATTGGCTGCCTGATGTATGCCATGACTTGTACAAGACCTGATATTGCTTTTGCAGTCGGTAGATTGAGCAGGTATACTAGTAATCCTAGTGCTCATCACTGGCAAGCAGTTCAGAGGGTACTGAAGTATTTGAAGAGAACTATGGATTATAGTCTCTCATATACTGGTTATCCTTCTGTGTTGGAAGGATACACTGATGCAAGTTGGATCAGTAACACTGAAGACAATTCGTCTACCAGTGGCTGGGTATTCCTACTTGTTGGAGGTGCAATTTCTTGGGCATCCAAGAAGCAAACTTGCATCACCAGTTCAACAATGGAATCTGAATTTGTGGCTTTAGCAGCTGCTGGCAAAGAAGCTGAATGGTTGAAAAACTTGCTTCTTGAGATTCCATTGTGGCCTAAACCTATAGCACCTATTTCTATCCGTTGTGATAGTGCAACTACATTGGCTAAGGCTTATAGCCAGATGTACAATGGTAAGTCTAGACACTTAGGTGTCAGACATAGCATGATTTGTCAGCTTATCATGAATGGGGTGGTATCTATAGAGTTTGTTAGATCTCAACAAAACTTAGATGATCACTTGACGAATGGTTTGACTAGAGACTTGGTTATAAAGTCTGCTAAAGGGATGGGTTTAAGTCCAACTTAGTCACTGAATGCTAAGACACCCAACTCCCTCCTAAGGAAACTTGGGAGCTGAGTTCAATGTGGAAAGCTGAACATTCAGTGGACTGGAGCACATGTTTTATTTACATCCCAAGGTTATGCTAAGAACCTGCTGAAAGGAGGATGAAGTCTTTACTTCTTAATGGTTAATTTCTTTGAAAAAGTGCTTGGCCGGAGCATGAATAAAGAGGAACCACCTATGTAAATGTTGAAGTTTTGCCGCTTCAGGGAGCTTTGGACTTTTGGTTCTTACAACATTTATGAATTTGGATATAGACACATGGCTTGTATAGTGTCAGGAGCTTTTAAGTGTTTGAAAACTTGTGTGTATTTTATCTTCAGGTATTCAAATGGGTTGAAGGGTTCAATTCTTAGAACACCCTGATTCTCGAATATTTGAACGTGTAATTTACTAAGATGGAAATTCAATCCTCAAGACATTTTCGTTTATGCACATGTTTTGTTTGATGTTTGTTTTTCTTGGAAAGGAAGTGAACTAAATTTGGGGACGATTGTTGGAAAATTTAGTGCACTTGTGGGATTAGTTCACACCTGGTTTTGGGTTAGGAGGTGATAAGGTTTTAAAATGTACCTTTTTGAGGGGTCGTTTAAGCCCTTATTTGATCACTTTTGTATCCGTTATTACTTAATATCGTTCCTTTTCACTTTTTAGGTCTCTTGAAGTCAAATGGTTGGAATGGCACTTATTTGGACGAAAAGGCGCGGATATACAAAGAAAATGGCCAAAGTCAAGAATCGAGACACTCAAGCTGCTGAAACACAAGGGGACGGCGTTAGGTGTTATCTGCGACGCCGTCGGAGCACATGTTGTGACGATACAGTAGCCAAATTGCTTATTTTCAAGTGACGGTGTCAGGCTTTAAAAGAGTAGGTCGTCGCAACTCAGGCGGCCTAGATTTGATCCATACGGCGTCAGATGCTGAAGAGGACGGCGTCACAAGCATAAGGTGACGCCGTCGCAAGACTAACGTGGCCAGGACAAAACCCTAATGACGGCGACCCGACGGCTTCACAAATCATAAGGTGACGCCGCGCGAATGTAATCTTATATATAAAATCCGAATTTTTTAGTTTTCAGGGTGTAGTCTTTTGGAGTAAAAACCTAAACCGAACCAAGGCTGTCTTGTATAGTATTTTAGGGTTCCAAACCCTATCTTACACCAAGATAAGTGTTTTACTTCATTAATTCAATTATGTCTTCAATTATTTGTGTGTATGCTTGCATGTTCTCCATGTCCGGCTAATTTACTTGTGTGTTTGCTTAGGGAATATGAAACTTAACTATTGAATATTGATTGGTTGTCTCTTATCTTAATTGTTAATGGTCTAATAATGCGATAGGTCATTCGTTGTGTAGTTAATGCTTGATTAATCTTTGTGAACCTTAGACTATAACACCTAGAGTAGTTGTAGGTTAAACCATCCAAAGAGTACCTTAGAGTTAGAGTTTATAAATCCTAGATATTTTGTAGACGAGACCCTTTGGTAGTTTCAAAGAGTTAGGGATAAACGCATACCCTATGACCTTAGACACACAACGCAATTAAGAATAAGGACGTGACAATTCAACCATCAATAAGAGATAATTAAGGAGTAATAAAACCTAAGTAAATACATATTTAAATCATCATACGAGCACACAATAATTAGACATAGACTACCCTCACCTTAGTTAATTAGATAATTAGATAGTAGAGTAATCGGTAGAAATACCAACCCCCCAAATCCAAACCCCGAGATTCGTACTTTTCCATTTCCTAAAAAAACATAAAAAGATAAAAAAAATAATCTTCCTCAACCCCAACCTTAGCGTAGTAACTCCTCACTAGCATTCCTATTCCCCTAGAGAACGATATCAATTCCCGTGGCTTACCCTAATACTACACTACAACGATTAGGTTCACTGCCTAGGGTGTTGAAAAACTTGCTCGATGAAAAGGAAGTTCCTTTGACCCCGAACGGCGCGTGTAGCGTTATCAAGTTTTTGGTGCCGCTGCCGGGGAATAGAATAGCTAGTTAGTAGTCCACCTCGTTTAGGTTTCTTTGCTTGATTCCTATCAAGTAAAATTTTTTTCTCATTTTTAGCTTCCTCATAGTCTATCCCCCTTCTTCGTGACCTTTGTTCATAACCCATCACTTTTCATCATGGAAGGTGATAACCCCCCTAAAATCATTGTCCCGCCAAGAGACCGTACTCTTGGTGAATACTCCAGACCTAGCCACCAAGGTTATAGGAACACCATTGAACTTCCCGACCAAGCCCAAACTACGGCCCTGCGATCCGACACCATCCATTTGGTGCAAAACGGATGTGCATTCCATGGACTTCGTTCCGAAGATCCTAATCAGCATCTTAAGGATTTCCTTAAAATTGTCGATTCCATCGACCTCAATGCTACTACTCGGGAGCCACGCGTCTGTGTCTCTTCCAATTCTCTCTACGGGACCAAGCTAGTAATTGGCTTGAGCGACTTCCCGCTGGCTGCATCTCAAGTTGGGATGATCTCACCTCTCGCTTCCTTGCTCAATGTTTCCCACCGGGGAGAACCACTAAGCTTAGGAATGACATCTTGATGTTCCGACAACGTCAAGGTGAATCTCTCTACGAAGCATGGACTCGATTCAAGGACTTGATCCAAAAAGTCCCTCATCACGGCATTGATCTTTGGCTCCAAGTCCAAATCTTTTACGATCATGTCAGTCCCTCCATCCAACAAACCATTGATTACGTCGCCGGTGGAAGGCTAAGTAACCTCAATGTTGAAGCATGTTGGGAAGTCATCGAGGACTTAGCACAATATGAAGAAGAAGGATGGGAAATTCCAATAATCCAGGAAAGTGGGATAGATTCCCGCGCATAAATTTTTATAAGTATGGAGGCTCAAGTGAATGAGTTAATAGAAATGACCACACATGATTATGAGCATGTAGACGCGGTCAAGGAGTTTTGGCTTCTAATAAAATCATGACAAGATGAATTCGAGGACATAATGTTGACATGCGTCAACAACCAAGAGAAAGAAATACAGCAACTCGAAGCTCACATGAGAAAAACCCACGACACTTTCTTGGAACTAGCTGACAACTTCATGATGAAACTCCGTGAAGAAATCGCAAAGAATAATATACCTAGAAAGATCAAAAAGGTATACGCGATACCGAAGCTCGTGAGTATAAATCCTGAGCCCTCTTCAGTCTCAACAAATGAGACAGTCCCTTTCAAAGACTCACCATTTGGCAAGAGCTCATGTCTCAACACTCCTTGCATAAAAGAAATATTTCCTAGAGACATGTTCATTGGAAGGGTTCAAGTTTTACTTCCCAATTTCCATAACATAAGGAAACGTTCTTTTGGGTTTAAACCGGGTTTATTAGGTCAAGATGGATCCTTAACTAAGAATCTTTTGAAGTTGATAGAAGATGATCCATTTTTAGGAGAGAGATTTGATTCACCCGCTACACCAATAGAATTAGGTAAGGTTATAATGAATGGAGCACACTCCTTTGAACATATAAATCACCCATCACCCTCTCCTCACGTAGCAAATTTCCACCCTAAGGGTGTGTATCGCTACTATCACCCGCACTTAAGCTTAAGTGTAGGGAAAACCTCCCCTTTATCCGTTAAATAAGGGTAGAGTCAAGCTCGTGACTCGAACAAAAACAAACGATTCTTGGGAGGCAACCCATGTGTATTTGTTTTTCATTTTTATTTGTGTGTCATATATCTTTTATTGATTGTTTATTCTCATGTTTAAATTTGTAAAAATGCTTTATTTTTGTTTTTAACCTCGTCTTAATTACATATAAAGGTATTTTACATAAAGGATAAGTGTAGGGAGGATTACACACGTTTTCAAAAGAAACGTAAACATGAGAATTTCAATTGATTAAAAGATATACATGTGTGTTTGTTCGAGTCAAATGCTTGTATCGAGTCATAATGGGTGTTTTGCAGAAAATTTTTCTAGATTTTAAAGATGTAAATTTTCCAGAATTTTTTCCAGAAAATCGCAGACCAGTTTTTGTTAGGATAACCTGACGGCGTCAGGATCGCAACCTGACGGTGTCAGGAAGGAGTAAAAACAACTGATTACTTTTTTCTCGTTTTCTGAGCTACTTATAAATTTTGAAATTTTCCACGTCTTAATTTACCAGAAATTCTATAAACATCCATTCCACAAGCATTATATCCTAGTAGAGTCTTATATATATTATTACCGCCGATTTTACGCGAAGGTTTTATTTGTTTTCTTCAAATGTGCAGGTTTTATTTATCAAGAAGAAGATACATAAGGTTGGAAGGAGCTTTTCACGCATACATTCTTCTTGGAAAGGATTTAACCAATACTTCACACACGGATCCTACCGAGCTAATCAGGGGAGTATTAGTTTCTTTCATTTTTTATTACCTTCTATTATCATAACTTTGATACTTTCGGGGAACATTGGGGACAATGTTTAGTTTAAGTGTAGGGAGGGAAAATAAAACGGGAACTTTGAAACTATGCTTATCCTTGATTATTTGCTTTTTCCAATTGTATTTGTGTAATAAACCATGGGAAAATGTCGGTTAGGGTAATTTTGGCACCAAATTTAAAATTTTTCATGACATATAGGAGTGGGCCATTAGTCTTAACAAAAGCGTCTCACGGATAGGAAGTTACATGACTAGCACAAAAACCCTTTACCACCTAAATTCCACCCAAAATGTGAGGATCACCCTTAGATTAGTAGGAATTAAAGCATTCATCTTTAATGCTTAGTGTGTGAACTGGTAGTATAATAGATTCTAGAACTTGTTTTGTGATGCATCCCGAGATCGCTAGTAAGACTACACTTGTGTAGTTAGGAATAACTAAATGATAAGTGGCTTGCTATTTATAGTCAAAAAGACCAAAACCATGTTCTGCCCCAAGGATCCCTTCTGGAGGGATCTGACCCTTGTAATTCCAAGGATCCGTGGGCACTTTGAGGGATCCATAGGATGCTCCATTTTGCCCATGGGTTTTGGGTCATGGGTCATGGGTTGGTCCATGGGTATTTCATTAGATACAATGTATCTAATAGATGCAATGCATCTATTCAAATGGTTATGGGTCTTGGGTCATGGGTTTTATCCAACACATTTACTTATGTTTACTAAAGTGTTTTAAAAACTATTTAACTAAATATGTTTAATGGTTTGTTAGGGGTTTGATCATAATGCAACATAACAAACATGTACGAACCTGTGTTGTAGCATACAAGGACTTGAGTCGTCGAGAGGTGTTGAGAGTATGTTGAGACAAAATATAATTACAAGTAACTTATACATTTTACGTTATGTATTACAAGTTACATGTTTGTCATCAACAAAACAAATGAGAATGTATAGATTAAATATCGTAATATTTACACTAACAATCTCTCCCTTTTTGATGATGACAAAATATATGTAAACGTAATAGATAGGTAAAATGTCAAAGTTACTTGTGTCCGTACTTCCTATACATTACCTTCTTTTTTTACACTCTTCTCCCCCTTTTGTCAAAACAAAAAGGGTGTGTCCTTTAAACTTAATTTCTCCTAAGAATGGCGAGTTTGCATCATCCCTAGTGAAGTTAAAATGAAAACACCTTATTGCTCTAATTGGCACACCACGCCAATACCTTCAATACGAAACACTAATGACGAAGCTTAGCAACTCATTACCTTGAGCTTGCACGTCTTCAAAAGGTGGTGATCTCGCCTTTAAGAGGAACCTAGATAATCACAAAAAAATATATATATATCCTTTGAATTATAACCATTATTGCCAACGGCTCAATGGATCAAATTTTTGAGGCTTAACCTACATCAATGTTAGTGTTAAGAAGAAAAGAAAAAGGAAAAATATATGATGAGAAAGAAATCTCCCTTTTTGTTGAAACATAAAGGAATTTTGAAGAATGAATGTGTGCATGCTCCCCCTTGACGGTTGCTCCCCCTTGTTAAAGGCGTCAAGTATTTTAGGAAGGCTAAGATGAAATTATTGCAAAATTTGCAATGTTTTTGCTTTGACAAAAAACTCCCCTTTATTGAGAGCGTCAAGTTCTCCTAGTGTGTTTTGAAAATCTACAAAACAAAAAGTTAGTGCAAAATTATATTCGTCCTTGGACGAGTAAGTCATATGATTCACTTTATAAATGCTCGACGGAAGCTCCCCCTAGCTCGAGGGCGTCAAGATGAACCTACAAAAAAATTAGTGTAAAATTCATCCATAAATAGACGAGAATCCCATACACATCAAAGTGTATATATATGAACCTACAAAGAAAGGATTAGTGTCGAAAAGAGAATAATCCAACTATTTGCATCATCATGGTTGGTTTAGAGGTTGTAAGGTTTGTTCAAGGTAAGAGAAAAATGTGCTTAGGGATGAGACGCATTTCATTACGAAATTCACTTGGCTATTGACAACATAGATGTTTGTGAAGGATACTATGAATTGTAGTGGTAGTGAGACACTTGTAGGATGTGGTTGACACAAATAGAAAGTGGTAGAACATGAGACATACTTCATCACGTAGTTCACTATACCTTGGACACGGTGATAATGATAGAAATCATCATTATGACTTAGAGGTATGGAAGTTGTGGTAGAGGTGATGAAAGGTATCAAGGTTAATCTTTGATTTGGTTGATGACTCAATAGAGGTGGTAGATATGATGACTTTGTGAGTAGTTATAAAAGTGGAGTAAGATGGTTAGGATGATGCAAGTTTAAAAAGAAATGTGCGAATGAGCACAACTTGACTTGATGATGAAGTCGACCATTGTCAACCTACAAGAATCCAAAAAGGTTAGTACAGAAGGAAAACATTTATACAAATGGATAAATTGTTCACATAAAATCATGAAACAAAAAGAAAGAACACATAAAGAATCATATAAATGCAACTCATCTATAAACATATAAGAAACTGATAATCCTAAGTGTTGAACAAGTGCTTTTGTGGAAAAATAAAATTTGAAATGATTATCTAAAGAGATAATGTACCTACTGTTCCACAGTTCCACCAGTTCCCTCACTAGAGGGATCCGGCTAGCTTAAGTCTAGGGATCCGGCTAACAGATGAGGTGAAAAAGAGGTGATTGGGTTCTATCAAGGTCTAGCACCTACATATCCTAAGTTACTCAGTCTCTTAAGTGTCTTACATTAAGATGGACTTAAATGATCAAGAGAAAATGATTGATGGTAACTAATGATTGCCTTTTATGGAAAGAGATGGGGCTTTATGAGCACTAGTGGATGATCAAAGATGACACTAAGAAATTTGAGAGTTTCAAGTGGTGTTAAATGACCCTAGAGATCAGATGATGACTTAAGAGAGATGTTGGGAATTGCAGATTACAAAACGAGCAAGAATGAAGAAAGAAAAAATAATGAGGGCCTTATAGATAATTTAATAGTAGGTTTGTTAGTAAGCTACAACTAGGGTTTATGTAACCTCCCTCTCCTATATAAAGAGGGTAGGCGTCTAGGGCTTAGGCATCCCTTTCCATTATCTTTTCATTTCATTTCATAGTATTGATCTCTAATGAGAGTCTAGACACACGATATAGCGTGTGTATTAGTAGTTGTAGTAGTTTTTATTTTCAATAAAGAAAACCTTATTAGTGATGTTGATTGTATCTTTTAATTATTATCCGATGTGCATTCAATCAATCAATATTGCTCATACCCTAGTTGAGTCCGGATCTTGGTTTCAACAATTGGTATCAGAGCCTCGTGGCTCTCGATCTAGGGTTTATAAGGTTTTCTGTAATTAGGGTTTATACCCTAATTGTTATGTTGCAGCATATCTGAATAAAGAAAATAGGCGGCAGATGTCAAAAGAAGAGCAGATGATCAGATTCATGTGAATGTTGCTGCTGTACGTATCATCTTTTAAATAAAGGTAATTTATGATCTAAACCTTGTACCAATAAATAGATCAATTATTTAGTTGAGTGCCTCGTGGATCTGTTTTTTTTAATTGGTGATTCGTATATTGAATTGGCGTATCACAACATGGACTGGCGTATTTTTGTTGATGATCATGGGTCCCACATTCCTCAAACATATTTATTGGTCAATCGCATGAAATTGTTGCTGTTGATAGTCATGTACACATTGGTCCACACTTGAATAAAATATTTGATTGGCTCATAACTTGACTTCACGTGATGGTGTGGGGATAGTTTTTCTATAGAGGTATGCTACATCCACATAAATTTCTTACAAAAAACTTCCACTCGCTGATGTGTCAGCGGGGGATTGGTTTTTAGTGGGATGTGGATCCCACAAAAAACCAATCACCCGCTGACACATCAGCGAGTGGGAGTTTTTTGTGGGGTTTTTATGTGGATGTAGCAAAATCCTATTAATATTTGTACTGATTTCGTTTTACATCTACTATTCCTACTGATGATGTCATTTACTGATCACGTCATGTGTCGATGGTATATCAGTGGTAATAATAAGGTTAACTGTTTGGTCTCGTATATTTTTAATTGATTCTTTTTTAGGGGAATTAAACAGCTACTTGTCTCGTGGGAGTTGGGACCATCAAATGTGATATTCGTTAATTGATAATTGTTGTTCTCAATTCATATTACTGGTTATTGTTTATAGTTGATGGGACCTACGAAGTTTCTTGTAATTGGCAATTGATAGTCAACTGGTCTCCATCCTAGCACGCTGGTCCCCACTCGTAAATTGGGGTACTGTTTGTTTACTTGTTACTACTGATTACGTGATGTTCCTACTGATATTTGAAGATCACGTGGCTTGACTTGTTGCTGCTGGTGGATCACGTGATACGATGACATCATAATTGATTCTATCATTCACGTAAATTCTACTCTTGTGCATGGCTAATCAGATTTGTTTATTCGACTCTTGTGCTGATCATGTGGGTTATGTGAACCTACAATAATTGTCTTGTGCATTGGTGGGTATTAAATATGTTTGATTTTGGATGACGATATCTGCTGTTGTCGGTTACTTTGTTTTGGCATCTGGTACTGGTCGATTCATGGTTTAATGGCAGCGTGGGAACTTAATTCTGGTCGGATAACATTTATACTGTTCATGATCGGTTGTTGTATATGCTAATTCTGGTCTTGAGAGTTGGTCTTGTAATGTTTTACTAGTCTTGGTGACTTGAATTTTTATTCAACGATGAACCCTAGTAATTAACATATTTTCGGCTTGATTTGGTGTTCCTACTGGCTGCATATTTTGATTCATTTCTACTGATCGGTTTCTGCTGGTGGTATTGGTTTCTGCTGATTGGTTGCTACTGGTTGTTCTGGAGTTCATACTGATTGATCAAGTGCGTGTCTTATCATATCTCAAAGTGAGTCAGGCACATTTGAGGTAACTTGTTCGTACTTTAATGGTGCGACAAAGACTTGATAAATCTAGCGAAGGGGTGAGATCTAAAGACTAAAGGTACTTAATGCGCACATTTGCTAACACTTTAAGGAGTTACGTTGTTGTACTCAGTGTTAGTGAAGGGGTGTGATATACAGATTGACGGTGCTTAATGCTCACATTTGCTATCACTTTAAGGAGTCTCGTTGTTGTGCTTAGTGTCTCATATTAATTGAGGGTTTATCAAGATTTAGAGTCACATGGATAGTACAAGATATAAGACACATCCTTTGGTGTTTCTACTGGTTCTCCGCTCCTGCTGATATACTATTTTGATGCTGCTGTTGAGTTGATTTTTTTATAGCTGTTGCATTTTATTTCTTTTGTTTAGTTGTAAAAAAAAAAAAAAAAAAAAAAAAAAAAAAATTGAGATGGTTAGTATAATTTTAAGGGGAAGCTTATGGTTTATATACTTACCATCTACATGTATCACTTGAGGGGAAGCGTCTACGAGTTGCACAAGACCCCTTTTTAGATGAAGGGGAAGAAGATTCATGGTATGCAGCTTATTATTTGTGATGACATGTTTTGGCATTGTTTCTTCATACAGGTTGTTTTGTACTATCAAGAACCTGGAACTTAACCTAGTCAAATTCCAGTTTAGGGGAAGATTGTTGGGAATTGCAGATTACAAAACGAGCAAGAATGAAGAAAGAAGAAATAATGAGGGCCTTATAGATAATTTAATAGTAGCTTTGTTAGTAAGCTACAACTAGGGTTTATGTAACCTCCCTCTCCTATATAAAGAGGGTAGGCGTCTAGGGTTTAGGCATCCCTTTCCATTATCTTTTCATTTCATTTCATAGTATTGATCTCTAATGAGAGTCTAGACACACGATTATAGCGTGTGTATTAGTAGTTGTAGTAGTTTTTATTTTCAATAAAGAAAACCTTATTAGTGATGTTGATTGTGTCTTTAATTATTATCCGCTGTGCATTCAATCAATCAATATTGCTCATACCCTAGTTGAGTCCGTATTTTGGTTTCAACAAGAGATTTGGAAAATTCCTTAAAAATCATAAGAAATTAATAACTAGTTTTTGGCCTATTTTGAGGTAAGGATGACTAAAATTAATTTGCTAAAATTGAGAGAAATATTAAACTAGGTGTTTTGAGATGGGAGGAACAATGTGTAAACATTGGAGCGGAAAGATGGTGAGTTTTGAACTAATGATAAATCAAAAAATACTTCGAATGTGATCCTAAGTCATCTATGAGTAAATGTGAGATCAACTGCGCCTAAGGAAAGTTTAAGTGATCCTAATGTAGCATGTTTAACTAGTCCAATAAGGTCTAGAATGTTGGATTGATGCAAGGAGGCTACAAAGGAACTTCTGTCCACCCGGATCCCACGGTTCCTTCACTTGAGGGATCCGTCTAGTTATATCTAAGGGATCCGGCGTCTGAGACAGATTTTCTTAACAAAATAGTTGCAGAATTTTGCTCTATGTTTCGAATTATGAAACAAATTGTTTCTACAGCAAGCATACATGTATACATGTTAAGCAAATCAAGGAGAGCATGTAGAGATCACATATAGGCAATCAAATGAGATCGAGCTCACAAATGACACAAAGGTTTAGCAAACTTAACAAGCACTATTCAAGAAGCCCAAAACAGATTTATGGTTTAGATTAGTAAATCATTTACACTGACAATGATATGAAAGGTATGTGTCTAGAAAGAAAAGAGCACATGATGGTGTTCAAGACAAAAGAGTTGTTAGGTGCTAGTTTAGGACAATCTAGTCATTACGGATTGTGATTAGCATACAATGAGCTTCGTCCATGAAGTCATGTAGCTCTTCTCGATCAAAGCAAGATAATCGCTTGATGAGGCAAGTGGTTGTGGTTAACTAAAAGAAAAATTAATTTTACAACTTGTTTGATTAGTAATCCTAAGACAATGCAAAGTATTTCCATTGTAAACTTACTTTAGGAAAACATAGGAGTATAAATTTCTCAAGTGAGAGAATGAATATGAAACTATTACTAGCAGTGCTCAATTACGGCTAAACACGACCTTTTTTACGGGCGATTCCACATACCCAACTTCTATCAAGGAAGCAATTCAACCGTTAGGTTAAATTGAGTTTCTAGTGCAATAAGTTCTCCATTATTCATTCTCAAGTTAGGAAAATTTATATTCCTACAATGTCCTATCGAAGAGTAACAATGATGATGCTTTGCTTCATTTTTATTAATATTATACTTGAAACAACTAAGGTGACGAAGGTGTCAAAAAATTAAAAGTTGTCCATACGGTGAACAAAAAGATGGTTGGATGAGCTAGTTCAACATATGTTGTTGGAAGGCTCGAGTTTGGACTTTCGGATATGAACAAATATATTTACGTTGCAAAATAATTTACTTGAGTATAATCAAGTTGTCAATCCTACTATGAAGCTGGGAGAGTGATCATGAAAAGAAAAACGGGAGAGTACATCATCAACACAAGTGTAGGTTATGATCCGATGTACATTCTTGTTGTTTTTAGAAAACGATACAAGAAAATATGAAATCAAGAAATCATATAAGCACATAAAACATTTATGTTGCACACATGACAAACTCAATCAAAAAGCCATTTAGTGTGTTATATGTTTTAAACATTTTTCAACTTATAAAACTAACATTTTTGACACAACTAGATGTTATCCCAAACACTCCTTCAAGTAGCACATTGATTAGTAGAAATTTACTAACTCGACAAGCAAGAGAATGAATAGCAAGGTAAGGAAACCACATATGTTATTCAATCAAACAAGCACAAAAGCTATTTGAGAAAAGCAAATAATCAAGTAATGCAAGGAAGACAATTTATCATTTAGCATAGCATACGAAAGTTCTTTTCATCGCTTTGTGTTAAACATGTATACCAAGCTTGATTAGTTTCTTTTATAAATATGATCAAAACCTTAATTTCAAAAGAGGACACATTGTTATTCAAAGACGAAAACATCCGTCTCCAATTAGACCAAAAGTTTGTGCAAAAGTTATGACCGAAAAATGACTTTCTATTATAAATCAATGATACTGTAAATTTTTGTTTTGAATCAGTTTATTAAATCATTTTTAAATGAAAGTAGACTCAAATACCTTTAAAATGATAGGTGGCATGACTTCTAACGACTTACGGTTAATTTGTTATGAATTTTTGAAATTCAGACAAAAACTGTCTTCTGTACCAAGGATCCCACGGATCCCTTGCTTGAGGGATCCGTCCAGTGTAACCTGAGGGATCCGCGGATCTGACACAGAATTACAAAAATGCACGTTTTGACCCGACGAAAAGGTTTAACCTTTGTAGACTTTTTAGTGAAGTTATATTATCCATTTTCACCTTTATTCAAGCTTGATTAACAAGATATCTAACAACAAAACTTCAAAGAGAAAAAAAATCAACAAAACACTTTTCATATTATGCTTGACTTCACCAAAAATTTGATACAAGGACCTTACTCATTTTGAAAACCATATGTTTTAAAAACTAGAGCCAACCCGCTCTGATACCAATAGTGAAAACGTAGAGGGGGGTGTGAATACGTTTTCGTTTCAAACTTAAAACTTTTGTATCAAATATAGTATAAACCATTGCATTTTCTTATCTCGACGCGATGATGCATTTAACGCATTACGGCATGTAAGGCCAACCCCTTAGTATCACATAAGTTTTCGCAAGATTAATGGTTCATTATAAATCAAGTTTCACCATTATTAGTCCTGTTGTTTTTTCTTGATCAAGCGTGTCATAATATGTAAAGTATTAAATATAGTCTATGACTATATGAAAGACCAAGTATGCATCACAAACATAGACATCAACCACATAGAAAATAAACAATGTAATGCAAGAACAAACGTAAAGCGATAAGTAAAAGGATAGACACACCAACACGAGGATTTATAGTGGTTCGGCTACAAGGACACCTTTCTTGCCCTAATCCACTCCCCGAGTCACCTACTCGAGAGTTTGTAATCACTATACGACACCAACTCCTTATGGCGGAGAAGCCTTCACAAAGCCGCCTACTCTTTTTCCGGAACTAGGCTAACCACCGGGTTCTTTCACACCAAGGTAAACCACACCTACCACAATGTCGCCTACCCTTTATCCGGTACTAGGCTAAGTACCAAGTTCCATTACAATGGAGGAACTACTACCCAACACTACACAACACATAAACCCCAAAGGAGACCAACTCCTTATTACACCATCATCAAGGATATCAATATCCTTGGATCAATACTAATCTATCTTGTACATCGAAGCACACCATATCGAATGTACACCCTAGGCATCTTTCACTAATGCCATTAACACGATCCTTCAGCACCTTTCACTAATGCCTTCAACGCGGATCTTTGGCACTCTTCACTAATGCCTTTGACACATCTATGACACCCGTTATGTTTTGTGGCCCAACATAACAAACCTTGTGTTTTATGGCACAAACACATAAACCATCTAGTCTAGTCATAGATATATAACACATCTATGATACCCGTTATGTTTTGTGGCCCAACATAACAAACCTTGACACATAAACCATCTAGGCTAGTCATAGATACAAGAATATGATACTAGAGAATATCCAAGACAATGTGTCTAATGGATATGAAATCCTAAACTAAACATCAAGGACACAAAGAATGATGTAATTAGTTTTCTATGAATGAAGATGACAAGTTTTCCAAGCTTATTGTAGAAGATCTTCATGTGCTTGTATCTTGTGATGGGTGATCACTTCAGTAGGTAAAGAAGCAAGATCTCTAAGCTTGCTTTGGAGGATCACTTCGGGAGTATGCTTACAACAAATGAGAGTTAGAAGCATTATGATCATATGAGATGAGGGTGGTTTACATGTTTCCTAATGATCTAAGTATCCTAGAAATGGTGGAGAGAAACTATGTGTGAAGGTGTGAAGAAATGGTAAGAAGTGGCTTGTTATTTATAGGCAAAAAGACCAAAACCATGTTCTGCCCCAAGGATCCCTTCCAGAGGGATCCGGCCGTTGTAATTCCAGGGATCCATGGGCACTTTGAGGGATCCATAGGACGCTCTCTTTTGCCCATGGGTTTTGGGTCATGGGTCATGGGTTATGGGTTGGTCTATGGGTATTTCACTAGATACAATGTATCTAATAGAGGCAATGCATCTAGTCAAATGGGTATAGGTCTTGGGTCATGGGTTTTACCCAACACATTTACTTATGTTTACTAAAGTGTTTTATAAACTATTTAACTAAACATGTTTAATGGTTTGTTAGGGGTTTGATCATAACGCAACATAACAAACATGTACGAACCTGTGTTGTAGCATACAAGGACTTGAGTCGTCGAGAGGTGTTGAGAGTATGTTGAGACAAAATATAATTACAAGTAACTTATACATTTTATGTTATGTATTAAAAGTTACATGTTTGTCATCAACAAAACAAATGAGAATGTATAGATTAAATATCGTAATATTTACACTAACAAAGTTCTTCCACGAGATAGAACCAAACCTATCACAACGTCGCCTACACCTTATCCAGTACAAGGCTAGATACCGAGTTCCATTACAAAGGAGGAACTACTACCCAACACTACACCAATACACTACTACCCTAAAGGAGACACACTCCTTATTACAACATCATAAGGATATCAATATCCTTTAACCCAAACTATCTATCTTGTACGTCGATGCACCATATCAAAAGTACTCCCTTAGCACCTTTCACTAATGCCTTCAACTTGACCTTTTGGCACCTTTCACTAATGCTAGATACCGAGTTCCATTACAAAGGAGGAACTACTACCCAACACTACACCAATACACTACTACCCTAAAGGAGACACACTCCTTATTACAACATCATAAGGATATCAATATCCTTTAACCCAAACTATCTATCTTGTACGTCGATGCACCATATCAAAAGTACTCCCTTAGCACCTTTCACTAATGCCTTCGACTTGACCTTTTGGCACCTTTCACTAATGCCTTCGATACGACCCTTTGGCACCTTTCACTAATGCCTTCGACTTAACCCTTTGGCACCTTCACTAATGCCTTCAACACAACACTTCTAAGGAGGGAGGAAAGAACTATCAATAAGATAACTTCAGTAGTCTTTATGATGACGAAGCTTGGAAACTCAAGGACTTGAGCTTGCTCGACTTCAAGAGGTGGTGATCTCGCCTTTAAGAGGAACTTAGAGAATCACACAAACACAAAGCTACATAGAAAGATCCTTTGGATCTGAGGTTAGAGATATTACAATACTAAGAGAGAGTATGCGTAAAAGGGGTGAGTTGCAAGAGAGAAATGGCTCACTATATATAGGAAAATTTCTCTACTGTTCAACGGTTCCCACGGATCCTTCCCCAGAGGGATCCGGCTAGTGCAATCCAAGGGATCTGGCAGCTTGGTCAGCTTAAATCCAGATTTTGGGTTGCAACCGGGTTATGGGTTATGAATACCCAACAAGATATAATGTATCTAGACATTGGGTCATGGGTCATAGGTCTTGGGTCATGAATAATACCCATAATGACTTCATGCATGATGTCATGCAATGGGTCATGGGTTATGGATCAAGCTCCATGGGTATGTGTCACAATTCTCATTTTCCGGTCATTCTCATACTCCATATTCATCATTTCATAACGGTTCATGCATGGTTTTGCATTTTACATTAAACGTACTTTCATATTAAATAAACGTTATCGCGTAATTAATTATTTTAAACATTTAATCCGTTACTTCTAAAAATGATCCCGATATATTTTTATACTTACATTTAGTTTATAAAAACAATATTTGAGTTTACCTAGTGTTTTAAATTTATTTTGTATATAAATCGTTAAAGTTATATTATTACGACGCTTTTCTTAAAAAACTATACGATAATCATTATATCACTCAAATTTTACAAGAATTATATTTTTACAATTTATATGACCTCAATATATTTTACTTTGGTCCATTAAAATTTATTTTAACTAAAACTACCCTAGTTACACCAATGTATACAAGTTACAATTTATCTCAAATACACTTACATTTTTACTTACACACTTTATACATATACATAATATAAAAAAAAAAAAAAAAAAAAAAAAAAAAAAAAAAAGATATGTGGGAAGACATACCCCCCTAAAATCCGGTCAAGGGGGGGATAGTCTTGGTTTGGTGATAATTTTTCTTACACAACTATATTTGCACTCAAACTATCTTACTTACACACACATCACAATAATTCACAAGCTATCAAAAACTTTCTCTCCTCTTGTGTTTCCTCTCAAAAACCGGTCACATAAAGAAGAAGAAGAAGGATTCAAAAATTTTCAAGTTCAAGTATTTTACAATCTAGTAATACTCTTATTAAGATTTTGAAATAAAAATCTAGAGTATTTAGGCTAAACCTTGTTCTTTGCACCTCATCATAATACTTGTAAGCATATCATTTATATTTTTCATCTTTCCTTTTCATTTCATTAGTATCTCTTCATTTTTGGAGCAAGCATGCATGATTTGTGTTGTTTATACCATTTTTACATGATTTTTAGAAATATATATATATAAGGTCATCCTATAATTATCCCCTTGGTATACTTTGGTCTTGATGATGTTTAGGAACCCATGACACCCTAAGAAGGTGTATGTTAGGATTAGATTAGCTTTGGAGTTGATTTGAAGGGATTGGAATAGGTTTAGTACGAGAAAAACTATTTTCGATAAGTTATTAAAAGTGTTCTGTCCTTATTTTGATTTTCTGGAAAATCCGACAGTAGGCACGAATTTTTGGCCTTGATATTTAGAAAATATACTTTAAAACGAATCCGTGGCCGCTTGAACGGATTAAAACGGAGTTATAACGAAGAAGTTATGGATTTTACAAGTTTGACGACGAAATATATATTTTTCAGAAAATTCAGCAACCTATTTTTGGTTTGTACGGGTCAAAAACGAGTCCTAAGCTTTACAAATTATTTCGACTTATCAAAAATATATTAGTATACTTTGATACGAAGCTAAGGACATATAATACGTAGAAAACGGATTTGAAACGACTAAGATATGCACGTTTTCATAGAATTGCCGTAACTATTATTTTCTGAAAAACTATATTATTTTTACGAGATAAGTATTACGGTAACTAAAACGACCATGTTTGAGGCTGTTTTTAACTATGATGTGGAACTTTTTGGAACGAGATGTTTTCTAATAAAATTAAGATCATCAAGCATATTTTTCAAAACGACCAACCGTTTGTATAGCGGAGTTTTAATAAACTATTTACGGATGCTTAAACTTGGCCGAAACTCACTTTTTACACAACAATTAGACAAAATCACCATCTTTAACCCTTATTATCTTTATGTTCGAGACCTTTATGTCGAAAACTCCTGAACTGAAACTTCTAGATTTTGATACAAACTTTCCAAAACCGTCGAATTCGTTTCTTAACGATCGACGTACACCATTTTACGACTAGTTTTTCGAAGCCATTTTTGTCACTTTCATGAAATTTCCGACGACATGATTTTACGACGAAAAGTGATAATTTCACTATAAATCATTACGAAACTATTGTAGGATGACATTTTGACGTAAATACTTGTAAAGTGATTTAAGAATGGTCAAGACGTCAAAAGAGTATTTTTCGACGATAAGTATTATTTTCAAAACCCGCAAATGGTATAAATAACATACGTAATGCATGCATAACATAAAATCATAACTCATTACATATCAAAACATTCATTCTAGGTCGCGGATAGTTTCCGAGTCTCTCTTTCGTGCACTTCATTTTGTTAGCATATCCATCATACCAGGTGAGTTCATACCCCACTTTTACTCGTTTAAATTCTTACAAACTATTTGGGGGAGATACATGCTTAAATACTTATTTCACTCTTGCGAATACTCAAACCATTTATACAATTGTGTTACAATATACTTCTTATACACTTTGGACATTATGTGTGGTTTATTGCGATATGTGCCTTAATGTGCTAAACTAGTTTTCAATTATGCATCAACATACAAACTTTAGCAACTGGTTAACTCCTGCGGGAGCCGGCAGAGAGGTATTGATAGTACTATCGGGCTGACGCCCCCACCCTTGGGTCCTTGATGACGTGACCAGGGGTGAATATAATCTGTTATTCAAGGAAACATAACAAACAAGTTAAACTCGTCAAGAGGTTCAGTTGGCTGTGATTCTTTACATTAAGTACATGTATATATCGTATGCACCTATGTCCTACTTACAAACAAGATTGACAATTCCATATTTTGGCAATGGGTTGTAAACACACAGGTTGCAAGTTTTGTATGGGCGGAACTTGGAACTGAGTGGATTTACAATGCCTTTGCTGCATAAACAATTTTTGAAAGGCTTTACATTTCATCACAAACTTATGAACTCACCAACCATTGTGTTGACACTTTTTAGCATGTTTATCTCAGGTCTTAAGGTGATAGCAATTCATGGAGCTTTTGGGTCGCATGGCATACATTGGAGTCTTGTGCTTTTAACAATTACCATTCGACATGTTTTGTAAACTTTTTATGTATTATCAAACCTTGTGATTTCTTGTGGTGTAAACATTAACTTATTTATCGAATGGTAAACTTTTCAAAACGTCTCATTATAGAGGTCGTTTTCTGTATCCATACTTTGTGCTATGACGTCATACCCCAATGACACTATCGTTCCGCTGCGATATTTTGGGGGTGTGACAGTATGGGTCATGGACTTTGGGTTTTACCCAATAATATTCAATGTATCTAGTCAATGGGTTAAAGACTTAGATTTTTACCCATTACCTTACCCATTACAATATATACCAAGTATATATATATATATATATATATATATATATATATATATATATATATATATATATATATATATATATATATATATATATATATATATATATGTGTGTGTGTGTGTGTGTGTGTGTGTGTATGTACATTTCTATATTATGTAAACACTAGTTGTTATATATATGCATTTCTATAAGATGTAAACAATATTACTTATTCAGTATTTTATATGAAAATGTAAGTGTGTTAGTAAACTATTGGCTCAAAGCATTTACGTATTTTATTTGTTTCGTTAAAATGATTTTACGTTTGTTATCGAAAAAATATTAGAAGATCGTAAAATATAAATAAATGTTTTTACGGCTTATTTGTATTAACAGTTTTTAATACGCTTCGCGCTGACCCGCTTCTCCGTTTTTTTGTGCGTCATAATGGAGCTACCTACGACTATTTATATGTGCGAAGCATCTCAAGGCCAAGTTGGTATATCCAACGCCTCGATTAAAACTTGGTTGATTTAATCTTAATAAGTTAAAACTAATGAGTAATGGTTTTGTTAAATTTTATGATATGAAGATGTGTGCATGCTTTTTCATACATATTTTTTATATCACATCAAATTTAGTACCCTAAAATTTCAATTTATCCCATCTAATTATAAGAAACACTTGATGTTGCAATTTATGTTATGTGAGATCTTAGCTAGATTGCAATGACAAGGTAAATCTCCAAATTGTGTGAGACCTCAACTGGAATAAATTTGCAGTTTTTAAATTAGACAACTTAATTGAGTTAGTTAATGAGATCTTTGACTTAAGGCATAAGATGGGGTGAAACATGCTTACATTTGCATAAAGGTTTGGAAAATTGTAAATCCCATAATTTCTAGGAATTGAAAAATGTTTGTCAATTATTGTTCGACAATTACCTTGTTGAATACTTTCATCACTAGCAGATCAACTAATGTGGTGGAACTATGAAAATTTTGGGCCTAGTTTCAAGAAAAATTGTATGGTTAATATGAATATTTACCAATGGCATTTTATTTTCTTGAAAGGTTGAATTATCGAAAGTACTAACTTTTAAACTTTTGTCTGTAGAAATGGCTCAACCTGAAACTACACAATAGGTTCGTCGTTCAAATCTATGTTTGAGCGAGAAAATTTGACTGGTAGCGCTAATTTCAATGACTGGTATAGGCAACTAAGGCTTGTCTTGCGTGTTGCCAAAAGACTAGAATACTTGAATCAGCCTTGTCCTCCTGAACCGGCTGCTGATGCTACTCCTGCAATAAGAGCAGCATGGCAAACTGCATATGACAAGTATAATGAGGTAGCATGCCTTATGCTTGGAAGTATGACTCCAAATCTGCAAAAGCATATTGAGCATTACTTCCCTCAGGACATGATCACTGAACTCATTCGTTTGTTTGAGAAGCCTACAACTGTAGAATTGTATGATTTGATTGATGCTCTACACAGTTGCAAACAGGGGGATGGTAAACCTGTGAATGCCCATTGTTTGGAAATAATGAGTTACATGGACCAACTTGGGAGACTCAACTATTACTACCCGCAAGATATCCAAATTTGCCATATCAACATATCCCTGAATATGGAATTTGACGGTTTTGTGCGCAATTTCAATATGCATTGCACGGGGAAGACAGTTAGTGAGTTTTATGCAATGCTCACTGCATATGGAAAGGGTTTGCCGAAAAAGGCTCCTACACCTCAGGTACTTGTTATTCAAGGGGGTAGGATCACTAAGCCAAAACCGCAAGTGAATAAGGGGAAAGGCAAAGGGAAAGGTAAACAGGTTGTTGTACTTAAACCCAAAATCGCCACACCCAAGAAGAAAGAGAATCCAAAGAAGGATCAAGCTTGCGATCTGTTAGGATTTAGAAAATCCAGTCATTAAAGTGTCGGTCACCTCAAGTGTATGTAATCGTTAGAAAGCTCGTAGTCGTAGTCATTTTATATTAGTTAGTATTTAGTTAAGTAACACCTTGGAGGACGGACGGGTCTTTACCCACTGTATGCCTGATCCACAGCCCGTAGGAGGCGAGTCTTGTAAGAAAACCATAAATACCCTCTACCTCCCAAGGTAGAGGGTTGGAGCTTGAATACCATTTTTCTTTTGTTTCACATAGTTCCCAACTCTCTTCTCTTTCTCTCTCTAAAACTTGTAGACGCCCCATATGATTATGGTTTGATGTGTTTATGAAATCCTATAAGTTACAATTGGTATCAAGAGCCATGGTTTGATCACTCATCTTTCATGCTCTTTGTTTTGGTGGATTTCATAAGGTTTTTGGGGTTATAAGTGTTTAGAAGATTTTGAATCATTTGGTCAATTTCTAGTGTTAAAGTTTGAATTTTGATTGTACTTTTGTGTTTAGGATCATCATATGTGTTTTGGTTTTGAATTGGAAGGCTTGAATCATTGTGGTTGGGTTGTTTTTGATTGATAAAGTGGTTGTTTTTTAATATTGTACGAAGCGAGTTGAGCCTCGATAAAACAATTCTAGGAAGCGAGTTGCTTTGTTATTGGAAGCGAGTTGGTTTATGCGACTTGGCTATTAAGCGAGTTGTCTGTCTCTGCGAGTTGACACTTAAGCGTGTTGTCTTGGAAGCGAGTTGGTTTATGCGACTTGGCTATTAAGTGAGTTGATTCTTTAAGTGACTTGGGTTTTAAAGCGACTTGTCTATTAAGCGAGTTGTATCTTTATGCGACTTGGATTTTAAGCGACTTGTCTATTAAGCGAGTTGGTTTATGCGACTTGGTTGTTAAGCGAGTTGTCTATTTATGCGACTTGTCTATTAAGCGAGTTGATCCTTAAGCGAGTTGGTCAGGGTGCGACTTGTCAAGTTTACTACTTGTCTATTGAGACTTGTCACTTCTTCGTGCTACATTTTACGGTTGTTCTTTTGATTTTGTAAAATCCCGTGAAAGAATCTATTTCCCGGTTTAATCAAAGAATAATAAAATCCCATAGAATCTGGAATCATGTCTAACAACGTACCTACTATCGTTTCTACTGTAGCTGAGGACGTGCAAGCAGCTGGATCAGATACTCGTCCACCTATGCTTGACAGAACTGATTATGACTCATGGGCTCAGCGAATTAGGTTGTACTATTTGGGAAAGGAAAATGGGGTTAACATTCTCAAATCAATTGATGAAGGACCTTATCAGATTAAGACTACAAGAGACATACTTGAAACTGCCATGGATGGTACAGTGATCTTAGGATTGGACAGACCAAAGACGTATGATGAGCTCAGTGATAAGGAGAAAAAGAGATATGATGCTGATATCAGGGCTTCAAACATTATACTTCAGGGTCTTCCAAAAGACATCTACAAGTTAATCAATCACAACACTGAAGCCAAGGCAGTTTGGGACAATGTCAAGATGCTTCTCTCTGGTTCTGAATTAACTGAAGAAGACAGAGAATCACAGCTATATGATGACTTTGAGCACTTTAAGATGAAACCAGGGGAAAGTGTCACTGAATATTACGTGAGGTTCCACAAGATTGTGAATGACATGAGGAATATTAAAATGACTATGCCAAATATTCAGCTAAACTCAAAGTTTGTGAACAACATGAATCCCGAATGGCATAAATTTGTCACTTCAGTCAAGTTAACTAAGGGTTTGAGGAACACTAACTATTAGCAATTGTATGCATTCCTGCTTCAGAATGAGAGACATGCTATGTTTGAACGAATGATTCTTGAACAGTTCAAATCTAAACAGGGAGAAGCAAGTTCGTCAAATGATTCAACAGCATTTTACACCAATGTAGGAATTACCACCAAAGCTTCTCAAGTCATACCCACGGGTAATGGTAATTACAAGCTCATTCCTGATCCAGCATATAAGCCTCCAGACTCAAACACACTCATGGAAAACTTCATCAATCAACTATCACTCATGGTTAGTCAAAATCTAAATTCCACTCCACACACCAACAATAACCTCAGAACATCATCCAATCCACACAATTAAGCTACTGTCAGAGATGGTAAGGTAGTGGTGCAGAATGTGCAAGGAAGACGGTATGAACAAGGGATGATTGGAGCAGGTTATGGTAATACTGGAGCAGGTGGAGGGTATGTGGCTAATCAGAATCGTGGAAGGAATGCCAATCAAGGACAAGTAAAGCCAATCAAGTGCTACAACTGTGGTGGTGATGGACACATTGCAAGGAACTGCACATCTCCAAAACGCCCTCAAAATGCAGAGTACTTCAGGGACAAGATGTTGCTGGTGCAAGCTCAGGACAGTGGAGCGGTTTTGGATGAAGAAGAGTTGTTGTTTCTTGCGGATGGAAATGCCAAAACCTATGATGCTGATGTGGATGAGCAGCCAATTCAGGAATTAGGTCACAATCATCAAAATGCCTTTCAAGTTGCTGACTGTGATGCATTTGACTCTGATGTCAATGATGAAACTACTGCCCAGACAATCTTCATGGCTAGCATTTCACCAATGGTCTCTCCAAAGGTTTCATCACCACAGCAGGCTGGTCCTTCCAAAGAATCAATCATCTATGAGGTATTAAAACTATACGATGAAGTTGATGAACAAGAGATGCATAACAAAGTACAATCACATGTAACTAAGGAATCATATATGGATAATGTGGGTAATAGTAATATTGTCCCATATGATCAATATGTGATACAAAGTGAAAGTGAGATTGTACCAAGTGATGCATCCTCTGCAGTCAATGATGACTATGTTTTTGATGATTACACTCCATGTGCCACTGATGATTCTGTTATCTTTGAACTGAATGCCTATAAAGAACAAGTTGCTGTTTATGAACAACGTGCTAAGTTTGAGTTAACTACCTGTGAGCAGGAAATGGATGACCAAATGCGTACAATTATTAGAAAAAGTAATTTTTGAGAAGAAGTGTTAAAACAAGAGTTAAACTCCTTACAAGAAAAGCTTTCTAAAACTGTTAAGCAAAAACAAGAACTCCAAGATAATGTTAAAGTGCTTAACCAAGAATTTAATGCTAAGGAATCAAAACTTTTGAATGACTTTTCCAATCTAAAAACTTTGAAAAACAAGCTTGAAATTAAGTTGTACGTACAAGGGAATACCATTCAGACTGGTCACATGATCATGTTGGAATCGCTCCTAACTCGTAAATGGAACGACATTGACGGGATTACATTTTCTATCTTTGTTACCTTAAACACAAGGGCTTGTTATGTCATTTAGTGATAGATGTAAGTGTTTGGGTATAAATACCCCTCCATACTTCCATGGAGGGGTGAGTCTCTTAGTGTAATTTTCATCTTTCCTAATAATAAAACACATAGTTTCTCCCTTCTCTCTCTAGCTTCTCTCACTAACATGAAGATGATAATCTTTCATCTTCCAAGACCTCCCGATTCACCAAATCTTCCATACATACGATCCTAACATTGGTATCAAGAGCCCGGTCGGATTTTATCATTGGTTGATTTTTGGTGTTTTCATCTTGTCAAAAATCTTGTTTCAAAAATCTGTTTTTTAACAAAGTTTCAACCTTTTTTACATATTTTTTGTGTTTAAACAGATTTTTTACAAGTTTCTTTTGTATCCAATGGTCAAAAGTCTAATGGTCTAAATACATGTTTTACAATATCTGTCTTGGTCTTGTGTCAATAACTAGTCCAAACAGAGTTTATATCTTTAGACTATATTTCTTTTGAACCAAAAAATCATGGAAGTCATGTTGTCAAACTGGTCAGATTATTGTGGTAAAAAATGGGTCAAAAGAAGTGATATTTATACAATCTTTTTTTCTGGGTTTATCATGCTGGACAGAACCTTTGATCGGAAAATGGTCGGAACAGAAGTCTACAAAAGTCAAAACCCTTGCACATAAGCTGAATACAAACTCCTATCCAATGGCAACTTAGTATATCCCTCACTTGGATAAGTGTGTGGATTGCTTCGACTGTGTGAATTTCTTCTAGCTTGGATAAGTTAGAAGAAAACCCTAAGTTTACGCATAAAGTTTACGCATAAGTCTTACGCATAAGACTTACGCGTAAGACTAATTTTACGCATAAGGTTGTTTACGCGTAACCGTGTTTACGCGTAATCGTGTTTACGCGTAACCGTGTTTATGCGTAACCGTGTTTATGCGTAACCGTGCTTACGAGTAACCGTGTTTACGCGTAAGACTGACAGAAATGATGAAGAGAGAAGACCAGATTTTGACCATAACCCAAATACCAAATACCAGACTCTCATTGACTTCAGCTTTAATACATCATCAGTCAAGACTTTATTAAACAAACTGTAACAAAATGAGAAGGTGAAAACGTGACTGTTGGTGTACTCAACGTTACCACAGCCACGAATTAGTCCATCCAACACCAACATCAATCCAATTAACTGTCTCAACCAAACCCTCTACATCACTTATCAACTCTTGTACAAAGATCTACAAGTCTCGACTGATGAAAGAAAAAAAATTAATTAATTATGAAAGATATCAGTCGTTACTTTCGTGGTATAAAATTACAACTCATAGACCATTCAAGATCTAATCACGAAAGAAACATCTCTTCATCGATCTATGTTGAAGCAAACTTTCTTTGTGCTATCCGAAAATTAATGAAAAGATCAAAAACAACTTGTGTTTTTGTCTTCCATTTGATTCGATTTAAAAACACACAAGTACAATGATGCTCATACAAACTGATTGGTCCCGAACCGTCAAGTTATATCACACAAGCTAGCCACTTGTGAATGGCCAACCGTAAGAAACTTAAAATAGCTCAGAAACAAATGCAATTTAGATCAGAGGAATATAGTGGATTCCTGGGTCGTTAAGTCCCACGGAGGATGAATTGGTGTTTAACACAATCAGATGTCGAATAATCACTAAGGATAGTGATTAGTAAGGATTTTGAGTTATTTATACCTAAAGAAAAGTTTTGTAAATTACAGGGGCTTAAATGCAAATTAAAGAAAGTTAAAAAGATAAACTATATTAAATAAACGTTATCACTATTTTTAAACTGATGTTTTTAATTTTTCTTTTATAAAACTTAAATTAAAAACTAGGTGACGTACACAAGAAAATGAGAAACTGAAGCAATATTAATCCTAAAAATATGAAAATGATATTTTTACAAACCTAATGATATGAGAAAATTTTAAGAAAAAGAAAATTATTTTTATAACTATTTATCTAATTATTATTAATTAAAAACTATTTTTAACTATTAAATAATAGCCTAAAATACAAGAAAATATGAAATAAAGCTAGAAAAATGAAATTATGACTTAGGAAAATCTAAAGTAACTAAAAAGAATTTTTAAAACTATTTTTATATTTTTCTGATTATTTTTCTATTTTTTATGAATTTTAAACTATTTAAAACTAATTAAATTACTAAAAATTACAAATTAAACTATGAAAATTCTGGAAAAATAATTTTTTTACTTTTTATATTTATCTTAACCTAAGAAAAATGAAAAATTATTTTTTTGAACTTTTTCTGATTTAATTGTATTAAAAGCTAATTAAAATTACCTAAAAACTGTTTTTAATTAAGAAAAATAGCAAACTGTTATGAAAAAATATGAAAAATTCAGGAAAAGTCTAATTTAATATGCTGAATCTAAGAAAAATAGAAAAACAGTGGCTTATGTGGAGGAAATTGAAACTGCAGTTGTAAGTGCTTGTAAATAAGCACGTTGAATAAGCCAAAGGGTCCAAATGAGCACCAATCCAACACAGAAGCTAATATATGCTAAAAGTACTCTAAAAAAACTAAATACAACTATCCTTAACTTATAAATTGCAAGCTACTTATGATTTGATGATTTGACTGCAAGGACCAAAACAGATTTTGAGGTCTGCTTTGTGGCTTAAGAATAAGCACTCAGATAAGTCCAAACTTAAAACCAAAAGTATGAATCTAAAGTAGACCTGGCTATGTGCTTGTAAACCAAAAATTAGACCAAGAGAAGCTCTGTTGAGCTCTGGACAAGCTCTGCAAGATACTGATAAAACTCAGTATTCACTGAGTTGTGAACAGGGCAAATAAGCCCTGTTTGACAAGCTTATTTGAAGCTTTTACAAAATTACTAAAATTATGCAAAAATCATTATAAGAAACTTAACCAGCTGAACTTTTTAAAATCAAAAGTCTCACATGATTTGACCCAGAAATGACTTAATTAAAAATCAACTTAGATGGGTTAAAACTGAGATTTTGCAAATTGACTTTTTGACAAAAATGAAAGGTTTGACTTTAATGAGTTTTGATTCAATTTATTTAACTGAAATTGATGTTTTATGTTATATTAAGACTATTGCAAGCTATGATAATGATATCTAAACATAAATCAAGACTTTGCTTTTCCAAAATCACAACAGTTGAGAATTTAAGACAGGTTATATGGAAATTTGACTATAGAGTGTGCAGACACAATTTTATTACTAAAATCAGTACCAATGAGCTCAGTAAACCTAAAACAACAAGAACCTACCACTGAACAAACCTCTAATACAGATAAACCTTCAGATCCAAACACCCTTTTAAAACACTGATTTGCAATGTAAACTAAGATACCTACTGAACTGGCTTGAATTCTTGATTAAAGTGAGTTTAATTATCCTACTTACAACTTAATAAACAAGTTTAAACTACTTATGACTGCTAATACAGATTGTGCAATAAATTGAGTTTGAACTTACATAAAGTCCTAGCCACTATGGCTTGAAATCAATCAACCAAAGTTCACAGGACCCACTATCCTAATTATATCAACCAAGGTAGCTCTGAATCAACTCAAAAACCAACACTGCATCATCCATTTCCAAACTTATACCCATTTTGCTTCATCAGTTGACTTTCGTTGACTTTATGACTATTTTGCTTGAAAATGACTGATAAGCTTATCAAAAGCTATACAAAGCTTAAATAAGCCTATGTAAACTTAAAAATAAGCCATTTGAAGCTTGAAGGTGAGAGTTTGAAACTAATATTTGCAACAGTAAACTTTAAAACTTGAAATGTTGTTCAACCTTTAATTGATACTTGAGAACAGTTTGAATACACTTAAACAACTTAATTGGATACAATGAAACCAGAGATTACAGCTTAAAGCTTAATTAAAAACATAAAAATAAAATACGACATACATAAAATTAAAAAACTAAAGACTGACTTCTTCTCTTGCCTCTCTTCCTCTTTTATGCACCAAAAAGCTTCCACGTGTCCTTCTGAGTGAATCCCAGCTTTTATCTCAACCATTGGATGCCTAGAATTGATATTGGCCATTTGATCATTTTTGGCGGGAAAGCCTATTTTGACCTGTGGGCTCTGAAAACTGCAACTAGGGGGAGTGGCATTTATTGTGGTGGGAAAAGTGGGTAGAGGTGATGATGAGGGGGAAGGGAAAGGTGATGGGAGAGGGCTGTGTGTTGCAGGCAAGTTGTGGGAGAGATAAACAGTGGTGGGCGGGTAAGGATAATGTTTGACTGGGTGTTGACCAAAGGTCCAAAATAGGGTAATGACAGGGGCCAAATGTGTATAGTGGCAGGGGTCCAAAACATTTATGACAAGGCTTGTTTTAATATTATAGGGACCATTTTGTAAATCTGCCAAACTAGAGGGACCAAACCTGCCATTTTTTCAAAGTTCACACAAGGGTCACTTTTGACAAGTTCCAATAGTACAAGGACTAGTTTTGACATTTTCAATTTTCCAAGGACTATTTGTGACAATTTCAAAACTTGAGGGACTAAAGTTGTAATTTTGCAATTTTTGATTTCAAGGACCAATTTTGACAACTTAAGAATCCCTAGGGACTTAAAATGATATTTTTATTTATTTAGATTTACCAGGGACTGTTTTTGACAACTTTTGAAACTTGGGAGACTAAAACTGCCAATTATGCAAACTTGATACGTTTTTCACCAGATTTTGATATTTTTGCATTTAAAACACATAAAACACTTATTTGTGATATTTTTATCATTTTGATGCATTTCTGAGTGTTTTCAGATGTTTTTGCAGTTTAAATGGTACAAAAATGATGAGTATTTAGACACTCATCAATCCCCCACACTAAGATATTGCTAGTCCCTAGCAATGTTTTGAGAAAAATTAATGGATTTCATCTCTTTACCAAAAGCCATTACTTCTGGAGTAGCCAAATGTTTCAGTTCAAGTAAGAACCTTGGTACACTGATAACCAAATAATTTTGAGCAAATCACCAGCTTTCAACGGATTTGATTTGTCTTTACCAGAAGCCGTTTGATTCTGGACTAGCCAACTCTTAGATAATATATCTTTGGTGAGTCGATTACCAATTATGGTTTTTCAACTGCCTTTACCACAAGCCATAAACTTGCGGGCTTGCCAACTCTTCACTTTTAAGGATATGGTGAGCTGAACACCATACAATTTTGGGCAAATTGCAAGCCGTCAACGGATTTGAGATATCTTTACCAAGAGCCGTTTGCTCCTGGATTAGCCAATCCTTTTGTTTATAAGACAAGGCGGACTGATAACCATAAGATGAGTAAGTGCAAAACACTTACTCCAAAAAAAATTTTTTTTTTTGGCCAAAAATGGGGGATTTGGGCGGTATAATTACATGATAAAATTCGTGAGAATTCCCCCCCACACTTAGAAATGAATATTGCACTCAATATTCAAAGTACCGGCGGTTATGCCGAAACATAGAACGTAAAAGGGAAATACTACGGCCATTATTTAGCAAGATTTTTTTTTTTTTTTTTTTTTTTTTTTTTTTTTTTTTTTTTAAATACACTTATATACAACAGCGGAGGGCAACTCCCCCACACTAGGGTGGTACACACGGGTGAAAACCCATGTAGCATGCTACTGTTTTTGATTCCCGAGTCGCTAGCTTGACTCGATCCCCGCATTCATTGGTTCATAGGGAAAGTTTGTAGATCCGGGAAAACCACAGGGGGAATGTCCTCTCCAAAATAATGCTTCAACCGATGACCATTCACTTTAAAGTTTGGACCATCGGGCTGAGATAACTCAATGGTGCCATAAGGATAAACCTTAGTGATAGTAAATGGACCAGACCAACGGGACTTAAGCTTTCCTGAGAAAATCTTCAATCTTGAATTGAAAAGAAGGACTCGATCACCAACGTTGAAAACGCGGTTCTTGATTTTAGAGTCATGAATCTTCTTTGTCTTTTCTTTGTAGATCAAAGAGTTCTCGTATGCTTGATCACGGAGTTCATTTAATTCATTCATTTGAACTTTTCTGTGATCACCAGCTGTCTGAATATCGAAGTTTGCATGTTTCAAGGCCCAGTATGCCTTGTGCTCAAGCTCAACCGGCAGATGACACGCCTTCCCGTATACAAGCTTGTATGGAGTACACCCGATGGGTGTTTTATAAGCTGTACGGAAGGCCCAGAGTGCGTCATCTAGCTTATCCAACCAAGAGGCACGGTTTTCGCCAACCGTCCTCTCCAGAATTCTTTTAATCCCCCGGTTGGAAACTTCCACTTGCCCACTTGTTTGGGGGTGGTACGCAGTAGAGAGACGGTGAGTTACACCATACTTCTGCATGACTCTTTCAAACTGGTCATTGCAGAAATGCGTACCACGATCACTGATTATAGCTCGTGGAGTTCCAAACCTAGCAAAAAGAGATCTTAAGAATTTCACAACAACTCGGGCATCATTGGTAGGCAAAGCTTTTGCTTCAACCCATTTTGACAAGTAGTCAACGGCCACGAGTATGTACTTATTACCGCGAGAAGAAGGAAATGGCCCCATAAAGTCAATGCCCCAGATGTCAAAAATCTCACACACTTGAATGGCGTTTTGCGGCATTTCATTTCTTTGTGAGATATTCCCGTGACGTTGACAAGCATCACAGGCTTTGACAAATTCGTGGGCATCCTTGTAAATTGTGGGCCAATAAAACCCGGAATCAAACACCTTTTTGGCGGTGTAGTTTGGACTATGATGGCCCCCAGTGGGTCCAGCATGGCAAGATTTGAGAATGTCAAGAGCTTCTTGTCCATAAACACACCGTCGGATGACTTGATCCGCACAGATTTTGAATAAGTAGGGGTCGTCCCAGAAGTAATGTTTAACATCCTTGAAGAATTTGTTCTTCTGTTGGGTCGACATCCCTTTCACTATGAAGTTACCCGCATGGTAATTTGCAAAGTTAGTAAACCATGGGGTAGAAGAGTTTCCACGAAAAGAAACCGCATTGAGTGTCTCGAGAGGAAATGTTTCATTTATTTCCTTTTTCTCGAAAACATCTTGGTGAGGGTTCTCTAATCGGGACAGATGATCAGCAGCCAGGTTCTCAGCTCCTTTTTTATCACGTATAATGATATCAAATTCTTGTAGGAGGAGAACCCAACGGAGCAATCTCGGCTTTGCATCTTGTTTTGCAAAGAGATATTTGAGAGCCGAGTGATCCGTTACGCATTTGGTCAAGATGAGGTATGGCCGAAACTTTTCAAACGCATACACCACAGCTAATAATTCTTTTTCTGTAGTGGTGTAATGGGTTTGAGCTTCAGTCATAGTCTTACTTGCGTAGTGGATAGGCTGAAAATGCTTGGTTTTTCGTTGCCCCAAGACTGCACCGATAGCAAAATCACTTGCATCGCACATGAGCTCAAAGGGTAAATCCCAGTCGGGGGCAACTAGAATGGGTGCTTCCGTGAGCTTTTCCTTTAATGTTTCAAAAGCTTCGATGCACTCAGGTGAGAAGATAAAAGGAGCATCTTTTTCAAGAAGATGGGTCATAGGCCGAGCGATTTTAGAAAAATCTTGTATGAATCTACGATAAAACCCGGCATGACCAAGAAAACTCCTAATACCTTTGACGGTAGTAGGATGAGGCAATTTAGCAATAACATCAACTTTTGCTCTATCTACCTCAATCCCATTTTTTGAAATCTTATGGCCAAGGACTATGCCTTCTTTGACCATAAAGTGGCTCTTCTCCCAATTTAGACAAAGATTGGTGTCTTCACACCGTTTGAGCATTTTATCTAAATGGGAGAGACATGTTTGAAATGAATCCCCAATGACCGAGAAGTCATCCATAAACACCTCCATTGTTTCCCCGATCATGTCGTGGAATATGGCCATCATACATCGTTGGAACGTGCCAGGAGCGTTACATAAGCCAAAAGGCATACGTTTGTAGGCAAAAGTTCCGTATGGGCAGGTGAATGTGGTCTTCTCTTGATCCTGTGGATCAATGGGGATCTGAAAGTAACCCGAGAAACCATCAAGGAAACAATAGTACTCATTCCCTGCTAATCTCTCAAGCATCTGATCCATGAAGGGTAGAGGAAAATGGTCTTTACGGGTGGCTTCGTTTAACTTGCGATAGTCAATACACACACGCCATCCCGTAACCAACCGAGTTGGAATTAACTCGTTTTCTTCATTTGTGACAACAGTTATGCCCCCCTTTTTTGGAACACAGTGAATTGGGCTAACCCAAGGACTATCTGAGATTGGGTAAATCAATCCTGCATCAAGAAGTTTGATAACCTCCTGTTTGATAACATCATGGATTTTTGGATTCACCCTTCTCTGATGTTGAACTGCTGGCTTGAAGTCATCCTCCATCAAGATTTTGTGAGTACAAAACTCAGGGTTGATACCCTTAATGTCGGAGAGTTTCCAAGCAATTGCTTGCTTGTGTGACTTCAAGATCTTTATGAGAGCAGCTTTTTCATCTTTACTCAAATCTCGAGCAATAATGACAGGCAATTTATCATCACCTTCAAGAAATGCATACTCAAGATGAGGTGGTAAGTCCTTAAGTTCAACTTCAGGAAATTCTTCAGTTTTCTCAACTGACTTGACTTCCTTGTTATGAAGCTTGACGGGAGGGAGTGGAGGTGAAGTGTCCTGATTTAACAACTTCTCAAGAATAAGAATATCTCCCTCCGAATTAATCTCATGGTGATTAATCTCTTCTGGAATTGCATCACTAGTGTGAGGGGTTGATGAGTGATCATCTTTAAGCAATTTCTCAATGAGAAGTATGTCCCCCTCGATGTCAATTGGAGCGTGATCAATTTCCCATGGAACAGAATCACTAGCCAAGTATGCTTCAATCTCTTCCAAGATGAGGTCGCTTCCCTCAAACGGAGTGAGAGAAGGAGTAGAATTGGCTATGATAGGTTGAGAAGATGTGGTGGGATCCCCACTCACAGAATTATGAGAATAACCAAGAACTTCTTGAGAGTACTCTTCAGAAGCAACATCAATGATATCTATTCGGTTAACCGACTCAGAATCATAGTTTGCGGAGTACCTCGAAGTTTGATCAAGGTTAAAGGTGACAACTTCATTACCAACACGTAATGTGATTTCTTGCTCAAATACATCAATGAGAGCACGGCCCGTTCTCATAAATCCTCTTCCAACAATGAGAGGAACCCGTGGATCAGCATCGAAATCAACAACTACAAAGTCAGCTGGAAAATGGAACTTTCCTATTTTCACAAACACGTCCTCGGCAATTCCAAGTGGACGGGATATTGTACGATCTGCAAGCTCGAGAGTCATGCATGTAGGAGTAAGGTCCGGAAGAGAAAGTTTCTTCCATACTGAATGAGGCATCAGGTTTATGCTTGCACCAAGATCGGCTAAGGCAAAGCATTCAACCATTCCTGGAAATACACAAGGTAAGAGAAATTTTCCAGGATCTCCAAGCTTTTCGGGAAGCTTCTTCAAGATAACTGCAGAGCAGTTCTCGTTCAGAGGAGTTTTAGCCATTTCAAACAGCTTTTCCTTGTTGCTTAACATGTGTTTGAGAGTTGATGCAAACTTGGGCATCAACATGATAGCATCCGCAAAGCTTATGTCAAAATGTAGTTCTTGGAAAATTTGAAAAAATTTGTCCATTTGATGACTGGCTTTTTCGCGGAGCTTTTGCTCATTCAAACGTGATGGGTAAGGAATAGAAGATTTGGATTTGTGGTTTTCAACGGGAGCTACAGGAGGTTCAAAAACAACTCCTGGATTGGATTTGGGTTTCGGGACAACCTGAGGATGGACATTGCTGGTACTTCCGTTATTAGTAGGAAGTTCCCTGTCCTTTGTCGCCTCAGGTTCACTTTCCACTACCTTCGGGAGAGAAGAAGAAGAGGTAGTAGGAATAGCGGGTCCATCTTATGAAGTACCACTTCTGGTTGTGATCGCCTTTGCATCGCCCCTCGGATTAGCGATCGTGTTGCTAGGTAAAGTACCTGAGCCCGAGGGTCGATCATTTAAAGATTTCTTTAACTCAGCGATCTGACTGACCAACAACCTGTTTGTCTCCTCTTGAGACTTCATGAATTGCTTTAAAAGCTCATCAGATGTTGATACAGGAGGAGGTGGAGGGATAATTTGAGGCCGTATGTTCTGATTATAGCCAGAATTCCCTTGATTAGGATTTATATTTCCCTGAAATTGATTTCCTCGATTGAAAGTGTTTTGATTAAGATTTCCTTGATGTTGGAAACCTTGATTTGGTCCGAGATAGAAATTACCTTGGTTTTGATAACCTTGGTTCATTCTAGGTTGGTTCTGATTCCGGTTAGGATTCTGGTTAAAACCGGGTGGTGCCTGATAAGTATTAGCTCGGTAGTTTGGTTCATTTTGAGGACGGTATTGATTACCTCCTTGATTTGAAGTACCGGCTATAGCATTGGCTTTAAAAGGACTACCATCGGTGGCAGTACAGTTGTAGTATGCATGAGGACCACCACAAGTAACACAAACTTCAACTTTCTTCACTTCACCATATGATGGTGCTTGTGTGAAAGTGACTTTCTTTTGGTTAGCAAGAACCAAAGCCTGAACAATATCCGTGAGTTTTTCAATCTTAGCATCGGTGCTAGATGTACTCACGGGAGATGAAGCAGAAGGTCCAGCATTAGACTGAGTCTGATATGTCTTTGTGCGGAAAGGACGGACCTGGGACTTGTTTTCAATGATTTGCAAGGCTTCTTTTGTGGTCTTGCTCAAGAAATTACCTCCCGCGGAGGCATTTAAAGAGTCTTGATTAGTCTGGTTCAGACCATTGTAGAAAGTATCCATTTGTATTAACTCGGTAAAACCATGATGCGGACACTTACGGAGTAATTCTTTGTAACGATCCCATGCCTCCCCGAATGATTCATCAAATCTTTGAGAGAATTTCATTATCTCATTCTTAAGACTTGTAGTTCGGGATGGAGGATAGAATTCGTTAACAAACTTTGTGACTAGATCTTCCCATGTCTCAATGGATCGAGGGGGTTGTTTCTCAAGCCAATTTCGGGCTTGTCCCTCTAGAGAAAATGGGAACAGAAGAAGCTTAATTGCTTCATGTGGGACATTCTTGTATTTGATGGTAGATGCAATCTTGTTAAACCATCGAATGTGTGCATGAGGATCATCCCGCTCAAAACCATAGAATTGGCTTTGGGTTACCAGATTAAGTAACCCGGTTTTGAGCTCAAAAGTATCAGCCACGATGGCTGGGACAACAATAGCATCTCCGTAACCCTCGATGGGTGCTTGGAGAAGCTCATTCATCGGCTTGTCTTCTGCCATTACGGCAGGTGGTGGTGGTAGACGTTCCTCAGTCACGGCTGAAGGAGCAGAACGTCCTCTACGTCTACGAGGAATATTTGCAAGCTCAGAAAGTGGACTTGTAGAACTGGAAGAACGAGTGCGCATGCACTAAGTATAAAAATCAGTTTTCAAAACAAATGCGAGGCAAAACGACAAGTGAACTTAACCAATAATCACAAATGAAATGGCTTCTTTGAAAAAGGTACACCAAATCACAAGGACACAAAGGCAAGTTTTAAATCTGTTGTTCGGGAACTTATTATGGTCACACCCCCAGTTAGTAGGTGTACTGCCTTGATTTGCGGTGGTTGATTTTTATGTATATATTAAGTACCACTGAAAAGACGTAGGTATGATATGTGCTGATGGTTTAAAAACTTTTGGACAATATTTTTGGTATCGTCTCGTTTAACCAAATCGTATTTCTTTAAGAATCACCTTAAAAGAAACACAAGCTAGAAAACGTTACGATTGTTTTGTTGTTTTATATTTTGTTTGGTGTTTTTAACACTTTAGGAAAAGTGTTAATGAACTTTTTGATTTTGTTATAACTTTACAAAAAACTGTTTACAAAAGGTGGTATATGTGCAAGTACGGGTCTGAAAATGCTTAGGACACGCTTACAGCCTCCCCGGCAGCGGCGCCAAAATTTGATTGGTCCCGAACCGTCAAGTTATATCACACAAGCTAGCCACTTGTGAATGGCCAACCGTAAGAAACTTAAAACAGCTCAGAAACAAATGCAATTTAGATCAGAGGAATATAGTGGATTCCTGGGTCGTTAAGTCCCACGGAGGATGAATTGGTGTTTAACACAATCAGATGTCGAATAATCACTAAGGATAGTGATTAGTAAGGATTTTGAGTTATTTATTCCTAAAGAAAAGTTTTGTAAATTACAGGGGCTTAAATGCAAATTAAAGAAAGTTAAAAAGATAAACTATATTAAATAAACGCTATCACTATTTTTAAACTGATGTTTTTGATTTTTCTTTTATAAAACTTAAATTAAAAACTACGTGACGTACACAAGAAAATGGGAAACTGAAGCAGTATTAATCCTAAAAATATGAAAATGATATTTTTACAAACCTAATGATATGAGAAAATTTTAAGAAAAAGAAAATTATTTTTATAACTATTTATCTAATTATTATTAATTAAATACTATTTTTAACTATTAAATAATAGCCTAAAATACAAGAAAATATGAAATAAAGCTAGAAAAATGAAATTATGACTTAGGAAAATCTAAAGTAACTAAAAAGAATTTTTAAAACTATTTTTATATTTTTCTGATTATTTTTCTATTTTTTATGAATTTTAAACTATTTAAAACTAATTAAATTACTAAAAATTACAAATTAAACTATGAAAAATCTGGAAATTTTTTTTTTTTAATTTTTATATTTATCTTAACCTAAGAAAAATGAAAAATTATTTTTTTGAACTTTTTCTGATTTAATTGTATTAAAAGCTAATTAAAATTACCTAAAAACTGTTTTTAATTAAGAAAAATAGCAAACTGTTATGGAAAAATATGAAAAATTCAAGAAAAGTCTAATTTAATATGCTGAATCTAAGAAAAATAGAAAAAACAGTGACTTATGTGGAGGAAATTGAAACTGCAGTTGTAAGTGCTTGTAAATAAGCACTTTGAATAAGCCAAAGGGTCCAAATGAGCACCAATCCAACACAGAAGCTAATATATGCTAAAAGTACTCTAAAACAACTAAATACAACTATCCTTAACTTATAAATTGCAAGCTACTTATGATTTGATGATTTGACTGCAAGGACCAAAACAGATTTTGAGGTCTGCTTTGTGGCTTAAGAATAAGCACTCAGATAAGTCCAAACTTAAAACCAAAAGTATGAATCTAAAGTAGACCTGGCTATGTGCTTGTAAACCAAAAATTAGACCAAGAGAAGCTCTGTTGAGCTCTGGACAAGCTCTGCAAGATACTGATAAAACTCAGTATTCACTGAGTTGTGAACAGGGCAAATAAGCCCTGTTTGACAAGCTTATTTGAAGCTTTTACAAAATTACTAAAATTATGCAAAAATCATTATAAGAAACTTAACCAGCTGAACTTTTTAAAATCAAAAGTCTCACATGATTTGACCCAGAAATGACTTAATTAAAAATCAACTTAGATGGGTTAAAACTGAGATTTTGCAAATTGACTTTTTGACAAAAATGAAAGGTTTGACTTTAATGAGTTTTGATTCAATTTATTTAACTGAAATTGATGTTTTATGTTATATTAAGACTATTGCAAGCTATGATAATGATATCTAAACATAAATCAAGACTTTGCTTTTCCAAAATCACAACAGTTGAGAATTTAAGACAGGTTATATGGAAATTTGACTATAGAGTGTGCAGACACAATTTTATTACTAAAATCAGTACCAATGAGCTCAGTAAACCTAAAACAACAAGAACCTACCACTGAACAAACCTCTAATACAGATAAACCATCAGATCCAAACACCCTTTTAAAACACTGATTTGCAATGTAAACTAAGATACCTACTGAACTGGCTTGAATTCTTGATTAAAGTGAGTTTAATTATCCTACTTACAACTTAATAAACAAGTTTAAACTACTTATGACTGCTAATACAGATTGTGCAATAAATTGAGTTTGAACTTACATAAAGTCCTAGCCACTATGGCTTCAAATCAATCAACCAAAGTTCACAGGACCCACTATCCTAATTATATCAACCAAGGTAGCTCTGAATTAACTCAAAAACCAACACTGCATCATCCATTTCCAAACTTATACCCATTTTGCTTCATCAGTTGACTTTCGTTGACTTTATGACTATTTTGCTTGAAAATGACTGATAAGCTTATCAAAAGCTATACAAAGCTTAAATAAGCCTATGTAAACTTAAAAATAAGCCATTTGAAGCTTGAAGGTGAGAGTTTGAAACTAATATTTGCAACAGTAAACTTTAAAACTTGAAATGTTGTTCAACCTTTAATTGATACTTGAGAACAGTTTGAATACACTTAAACAACTTAATTGGATACAATGAAACCAGAGATTACAGCTTAAAGCTTAATTAAAAACATAAAAATAAAATACGACATACATAAAATTAAAAAACTAAAGACTGACTTCTTCTCTTGCCTCTCTTCCTCTTTTATGCACCAAAAAGCTTCCACGTGTCCTTCTGAGTGAATCCCAGCTTTTATCTCAACCATTGGATGCCTAGAATTGATATTGGCCATTTGATCATTTTTGGCGGGAAAGCCTATTTTGACCTGTGGGCTCTGAAAACTGCAACTAGGGGGAGTGGCATTTATTGTGGTGGGAAAAGTGGGTAGAGGTGATGATGAGGGGGAAGGGAAAGGTGATGGGAGAGGGCTGTGTGTTGCAGGCAAGTTGTGGGAGAGATAAACAGTGGTGGGCGGGTAAGGATAATGTTTGACTGGGTGTTGACCAAAGGTCCAAAATAGGGTAATGACAGGGGCCAAATGTGTATAGTGGCAGGGGTCTAAAACATTTATGACAAGGCTTGTTTTAATATTATAGGGACCATTTTGTAAATCTGCCAAACTAGAGGGACCAAACCTGCCATTTTTTCAAAGTTCACACAAGGGTCACTTTTGACAAGTTCCAATAGTACAAGGACTAGTTTTGACATTTTCAATTTTCCAAGGACTATTTGTGACAATTTCAAAACTTGAGGGACTAAAGTTGTAATTTTGCAATTTTTGATTTCAAGGACCAATTTTGACAACTTAAGAATCCCTAGGGACTTAAAATGATATTTTTCTTTATTTAGATTTACCAGGGACTATTTTTGACAACTTTTGAAACTTGGGGGACTAAAACTGCCAACTATGCAAACTTGATACGTTTTTCACCAGATTTTGATATTTTTGCATTTAAAACACATAAAACACTTATTTGTGATATTTTTATCATTTTGATGCATTTCTGAGTGTTTTCAGATGTTTTTGCAGTTTAAATGGTACAAAAATGATGAGTATTTAGACACTCATCACAAACCTTACCCGAGACCTTGGTTGTAACAAGATCTTGAAGCCAAAACATTTAATTATTCTTCTTTCGTGGGTCTGTGAAAGGAGAAGAAGATTTCATTATGTAAGAATGAGTGTGTTTGTGTTCGTATGTTGTGATAAGTTTTGATGGAGGATGGTTTTGAGAGATTTGTGTTATTGGTTTGGATCTGGAAAACGAGAGTAAAGAGTTTGATGGGGGCTGATTAAGTTTGTGATTAGGGTTAAACCTAAGTAGTAAGAGTTTTATATACCACGGGTATTTAGGGTTGGGGTGACCTTGGATTGGATTTGGAATGGGCTGGCTTCGTTATACCTGATCGTAGCATTTAAGATTATGGGCTTTGCTGTCTTTGGACCTGGATTATATGTGGCATGGGCTGAATGCTAATATCAGATTTATTGGGCCCGAATATTGGATGTATATTGTGCTGAAATTTTAACATATAATGTATTTTAATACATTGTGAAAAATTTTAGCATAATTTTTGGAAAAAGAGAGTGGTATTGTGGTATTATAATTTTCACGGGGATACATTTTTTGACAAGAATCGGGAAACCATTATCATAGTTCACATTAACAAATTAACGAAGGCTAGTCTTGAGCGTGTAACCGCAAGATGTGATTACGGAGTTAATTCTTTATTATTTATTTGAGGTTGAAGTGGGATATCACGGGTACGTGTACTTAGTATCTGAAGATATCAGGGTTGGTTGGATGCATGATTCTTCGATATCCTTATTCGAGCTTTAACCGTTTCAAATGACAAAGACTTGAGTTATCTAGTTGAACCTGATGTAAGGAGTTACGTTGTTGTGCTCAAGTGTCACACTAAGGTGTGGATAATTTGAGAAACTTTAAGTTTACCTTTTTTTCGATGGAGTTAAGAAAAAGGGTTCTTCGTCTGACAATAGTGCAAGTTTAAGTCACAAGTTCGGGTTATACTACTTCAGTCTCAAATTCGTCATATTGGGTTTTCTCCATCAATAGTCACTAAAAAAAGCTGTCGGAATGATAATGGGTCGGTAAAGAGTTAGCTGAGAAGAGTATACACGAGTAGAGAAGTTTTATCAGCAGTTGATTCTCACGAGATATTTATGGTACTTCACACTTGTTCGATTAATTGAACATACACGGTTTCGATGTCTCCAATTCATCATCAACATACGTGGTGTATGATTCTGATTCATTGAAAACATCGGGGGGAAGAGAGTATAGGTGGTGTTTGCTTCCTTTGATGTTTTTGGATTTTTTTTCGAAAACCCTCTCCTTTCATGAATTTCTTCAATCAGGGGGAAGAAATGAGACGATCAGTGGTTAAAATTTCTCAAGTTGGTGTTATCGTCTCACTTTCACAGAGTTATCGTGCGTGAAGTTATCTAAATATGATGTTGTGATGCCTCACACACGGTCATTTCATCGAGTAATTGCAGATTTACAGGTAACTATTATTCCGATAGACCGCAACATTCAGGGGGAAGTTATTTCATTTCGTCTTTCGTGGTTTGTTTGGTGTGAAGCATCTACATACGTGAGAAGATCTTTTTGATTTCTTGCATGTTACCCCCGAACGGACTTTCCGAAATAAGTCAGATTTACCTTGTGTGGTTTACTGCTCATCTACAAATTCCGCTGCGTACTGAAAACTTCAAAAGTTAGAGGAAATGTTCACTACATCAAAGTTTCGAATCTGCTGAAGACGGTTGTCAGTTTGGGGGGAACCTGATTCAGAAACTTCGCCAAAAAGGAGTGTACGGAGAAGCTGCTAAAGACATGCGACATGAATTGGGGGGAAGTTAATCCAATTTATGCATATTACATCATTTGTCTACAAGTGAAGAAAACGGTTCTCAAGTCAAGGTACCAGAAGAAGACAAAGAGCGTAAACTTTCATCATCCTCTGCACTTGAAGAGCTTATGAAGACCTTTCTTTATTTGTTTTCTATATTTGTAGTAAATGTTGTAAGTAATCCCTTATGTCGTCCCATTGGGGGAAGATTGTTGGAATCGCTCCTAACTCGTAAATGGAACGACATTGACGGGATTACATTTTCTATCTTTGTTACCTTAAACACAAGGGCTTGTTATGTCATTTAGTGATAGATGTAAGTGTTTGGGTATAAATACCCCTCCATACTTCCATGGAGGGGTGAGTCTCTTAGTGTAATTTTCATCTTTCCTAATAATAAAACACATAGTTTCTCCCTTCTCTCTCTATCTTCTGTCACTAACATGAAGATGATAATCTTTCATCTTCCAAGACCTCCCGATTCACCAAATCTTCCATACATACGATCCTAACAGATCACTGAGCATAGAGTTTTCAGCGATAAGCATAGCATTCCCCTCGTAAAAGAACCCAATCCTGAATATGGTAAAGTGGCTAGAGAAGCTCAGAAGGTAATATATGATGGTAATGAAATCCTTAAGCCTAGGCGGAAACCTAGTTGCGCTGAGTGCACTGAGGAAGATAGGCAATTAGATGAAGTCACTAGGGAGAAAATGAATAAGAAGCTAAAAGATCTTGAGTGTAAAAAGCAAAACATAACGTTCAAACCCCATGATTACACTAAAGAAAATTGGATTTCCCTAAACAAGTTTAAGCCTCAAACTCTATTAACCCAGAACAAGTTTTTTGGAAAAAGGACATAGATATGCAAAAAGCTAATGCACTTGTTAAAAAAAACACTCCCCTTAGGAAAATGCCTCAAGCAACTGTGTATCCTCCTAATACACCAATGCATTTAGTTCCTAGATCTATTCCCACTAAGAGCAAGACCTTAATCAGCCTATATGTTGTTTATCAACTATTCGTTGATTTTGAGAAGACATGTAAGAAAAGAATCACACCTACAGGGATAACTGAAGGGGAGAGGGGTTTTGAGCAAACTAAAGAATGCTATTTAACTAAGGTCATGCCTTTATTTAAACAATTAAAAGGTCAATTTGAGAGTCTTCAAAAGGGGATAGACTCAGATATTAAAGAAATGGAAAGGAATTTGATGCAATGATAGTTGAGGTCAATGATTATGAACGGGAACTCAAATATAATGAAATTGAAAGGAAGAATCTGCATATCTTAAATGAGAACTTAGTATTGATTTGTGTGGCTCAAGATGTGTTTTATACTGTTACTAAGCATTCTATTACTGCTTCTCAATTTCATGAATTAACTGTTGCTTTGAAAGTTTCCCATGATCGTGTCATTGAGTTTGAAAACAAAAACTCAGAACTAAATGAGAAAATTGATCTGGATGATCACGATAATTTGGTAAAACATCTTTCTAAGCTAGAAGTTGAACATTTTGATTTGCAACTAAAATATCAACATCTCAAAGAAAATGTCAAAACCTCAAACATAAAGACATCCTCAAATGTTCCAGAGTTTGATGCACTTTTTGAAATAAACAAACGTGACGAACAGATTCAAGCTCACTGTAACACGATCAAAAAGTTGAAAGCCCAAATTTCACAATTAAAGGGTGAAAAGAACAATGTGACTGGCTCCCAAATGCCTCCTTCTTTAGATTCTCAGTGTTCTTAAACTTTTCATCTTCAAAACTTGGTTAATGTTTTACAAAAGGAAAATGAGAGTTTTCTAGAAGAAACTGAAAAAGTTAAACGACACTTTAAAGAGTTATATGATTCAATGAAAGTTACTCGTGACAAGAACAATGAAAAAATAACGTCTTTACAAAAGGAAATTGAGAATCTGAGGAGTCGGGTAAAAGGGAAAATGGCACTTGTCTTTAATGAGAATGTGGCATCAAAGTCATCTACAGACTCTAAATATACTGTGACTATTAAATACATTCCTCCTCGTCTTAGAAATAATGAACTTGTGTTTCATAACTATTTTGCTCACCTTAAGGATAGTCTAGAATGTCTCTATGAGATATTTTCCATGCACATGTTAAGGGGGAGCATTTACATCAAACCAATAAGGATTGAATCGTGATTGATTTGTCTCTAAGTGCAGGTTTTCCCTAATATGTGCTAAACAATTTCAAAATCAGATGCACATATTGAGGGGGAGCAAATTTTTGAAAACCACATTCTTTCCCGAAAATATCTTTAACTGTATGTGAAACACTAATTTTGATCGGGAAAGTAATGTCGATATTTTTAGGAAATAATTGATCAAAGAAGTGAATTCTTCCTCTTGCCTCCATGTGTCAAACTGATTTCAAACATACGATGCACATGTTGAGGGGGAGCCATTTTCTAAAATATCAAAAATGATTCAGGTACAAAATGCTTTGATAATATATCACAAGTACTTGGATTGATTTTCAAATGGTTTTCAATTGGTTCCAATGGCTGATGAACAATACCAAAAAGACCGACCAAATTTACTTGATGTATGGTGATATAAGGATGGTTAGGTTAGGTATTCGTTCCCACGATCCCGCCAGAGCCGGAGGGATCTACCCAGGGACAATCTACCAGATAGTGTAGAGTCCTTAGGTATGATGAAAAAAAAAGGAGAAAAGTGAGATATGGGAAGAGTGCGGACTGAGATAGAGCTAGAACTGGAGTAAACCCAACAAGGTTCTAGTAATGAAGTCTCGGTAAGCACTGAAGGGGTTGAAGAATGAAAAAGAAATAAATGTGAAAAGGGTGAAAATAAATAGCCCTCCATTATTTCAACCTTAGGGCAGAAACCGGGTTCAATTCATATGCTACTGGCTGTTACCTAGGTAACATCGGTATTGAAGACAAAACGTCATGGACCCAGTGACGCACTACACTACATCTTCCCAAGCTACTCAAGTTCCTCTTAAAAGGACTTGTTTCATTCTCACAGGGGAACCTACATTATCTATCGACTTTCTCTTAGAGATGGTTGATATTGAAGAATGAGACCCTCTCCCTAGTCTCCGGCATAGGAACCAAATGTGCACAATTAAGTCTAGATCCACGAGATCATCAATAAATCTCATTAAGGACACAATCAATGAAGACTCTCTGTTTCACACAATGTGGAAAGAGAGAATATATTTTAAGAGTCCTACGCATTATCCTTGTGGTATTCCCAGAACATTTGAGTGATATGCAAACATATTCACAATGAAGATGGAAAGCCTTCTAGAGCCAACATCAAACAAGCTCTTGGTAGGTGGCATGTGAGATCTATCCTATAGATCAACCATGTGACAACTGAACAGAAATAATGGGGCGATTCAAAATTTTGAATCAATCCTGGTTCAGGTTATGGATTGACATATACCTTTGAAAAACCGGTCGTTGTGCTTAAAACTCTTTTCTCTAGCACATCGACTGTGTATTAATATTTCAAAAATAAAAGGTGTTTATGATTGATAATTGATTTTCCTTAAAAAACCTTCGTTGTATTGCAAAAACACTTTATTTTGAGCAGTACACGATTGTTTTTCAAATCTCTTTTCATCAATCAGTGAATCTCAAATTCGTTGGATCACTCACTCCGTGTTGTCTTCTTTGAGACGTTTCGGTTTGAGAATGGCTAGAGCAGCTGCGAAACCCTGTCAAGGAGATTCTTCATAATTATACCTGATCACAGGCAGTACTTGTACTGATCAACGGGGAACCGTGGGCCGTGTACCTCAATTCAACGAAAGTGATCAAAGACACCTTCGTGCGCTTTATTGCTAACTGTTGTATGCAGGTACACCCAACGTTTGCAGCTGATCAGAATGGAGAGGTCAATCCATAGCCCCATGCTCACTCAACACATTCATCTCTAAAGATTTCATGATAAATGCATCAACGACTCTGATATTCTCACTCCATGCTTCTGCTATGCTGCTGCAAATATCATGAATCAACTAAAGCTTCCACTACTCTGATGAGAAGAAATCATGATCCAGAATGTGAGCATGTCGGTCCAATGTCACAACATCACATAATGACAACACTGAAAAGGAAGAGTCAAAGATTTATGGAAGCTGATGATCTCAAAGCTGGCTCAAAACTCATTATCATGTGGATCAGTTAAAGACCTCCACTTGGATTAACCAAAAATGCGGAACATGAAGAATCTAAGACTACGGACTACTGGGCGAAGAACATAATCAAGAAACCAAGAACAATCAAAATGTAATATCTGTTTGTATTCAATTTAATTTGAGGTGACCTCCCTTAGGGGGAGATTGTTAGGATTTAGAAAATCTAGTCATTAAAGTGTCAGTCACCTCAAGTATATGTAATCGTTAGAAAGCTCGTAGTCGTAGTCATTTTATATTAGTTAGTATTTAGTTAAGTAACACCGTGGAGGACGGACGGGTCTTTACCCACTGTATGCCTGATCCACAGCCCGTAGGAGGCGAGTCTTGTAAGAAAACTATAAATACCCTCTACCTCCCAAGGTAGAGGGTTGGAGCTTGAATACCATTTTTCTTTTGTTTCACATAGTTCCCAACTATCTTCTCTTTCTCTCTCTAAAACTTTCTCTCTCTAAAACTTGTAGACGCCCCATATGATTATGGTTTGATGTGTTTGTGAAATCCTATAAGTTACACGATCACTGCACTGAGGTAGGACATTGGAAGAGGAACTGTCCACTCTACCTCGATGAGTTGCAAACAAAAAGGTATAAGAATGTTGGTACTATTGCCAGTACTTCAGGTAACTTCTTTATGATTGAATTATCTGCATTTCCTCATAAAATAAATTCCTGAGATATGATATTGGATGTGGCATTCATATTTGCAATACACTGCAGGGACTTAGAGGTGCAAGAAAACTCACATATGGACAGCAATACCTGCACGTGGGTAATGGAGCACATGCAACTGTTGAAGCTATAGGAACGTTTGAATTAGATTTGCCTTCAGGCTTAGTACTGTCTTTGAACAATTAACATTACGCACCTTCTATATTTAAAGGTGTTGTTTAATGGTGATGTGCTACGTGTGTACAAGTTTTAAATTTATAAAAGACGATTTACCAATTTTACCAATAACACAAACGAGCAAGTGCACTCGTCCGTTATAGCAAGATTTTGAATGTAAGTCGGGATCGTTTACAGGGATTTAAGTGAATCTGATTAACAAGTCTAAATCAACTAAGGCAACTCAAAAGCATATAACAACGAAAATAGATATAATGAAATTCAGATGATTAAAAACTACACTTGCTTAAACTAGTTTCTTATCCTTGATTAGTATGATTGTGTTAACCTCTTAACATGTTGGTTATGATAATTAGTTGGTGTACTAATCTATTGCTCTTACAAGTTAAACCTTCGTCAAGATTTTAGTTAATAAAAACAAGCATTAAGTTTAACCAATCAATTCAAGATCAATTCAAGTTTCATAAGTTTACTTTCACAAACTTAAATACAAAAACATCCATTTGCTTTATCAAATTTGCTTAGGAAATGGTCAATACAAAAGGTAACCGATTATAGACAAAAGGTTACAATTAATTGTAAAAAACTAATCTTACGACCTTTTAGATGTTTCCAATCAATCCAACTTGATAATCAAAAAGCGTTCTTATTACAACCACACTTTAGTTTCTTTGTTTAATCAATAATAATGGGTAAAAACAATCATCCATAGACAAAATGATTATAACTAGTTGAATAACAATAAGTTCTTTCGACCTCTATGATTACTATCAACTAGTCAAACTTGATTAAAAAATGTCACTATGAAACTTTAGCACAATTGGATCTTAGAATCAACTTGAAATTGAATTAAAACATGTTAACACAATCACAAACTAATCACATGATAATCAACATCATTTAAGCAAGTATATAAAGAAACTAGCCACTCATAGCAAACATAAACATAAACTCATAACTTTGAATATTAGAAAACTTGATTAAGAGTCTTACAATGCTTGGAATAAGATTACAAATGGTGAAGTAATGATTCCCAAAGTATTGGGGTAGACTCCTTGGGGTTTTGACCTCCAAATGTGGTACTTCTGGAACTCCAAACTTTCCTGGACTTCTAAGGACGAATTTGAGAGCTAAGAGCTTTGTTTGATGAGTAGAGAGAGTTGTATTGAAGTGTGTGTCTCATATGCTCACAAGAGGTCTCTATTTGTACTAGTTCCAAGGACTAGGGTATTAATTATTGAACTTGGCCTCCAAGGAGTTAGGAAGGGACTAGAATACACCAAGGGAAGAACCTAGAATCGTTTGGATACAATGGGGAAGCTTAATGATGAAGAAATGGCAGAAACAGAACTTCCAAATGGATCGGTCGCATGACCAACGATCTGGTTGGTCTTCTAGCAATACCCCAACCGAATCGGTTGCGGGTGGCAACCGATCGGTTGGTCCGTCTTCAAATGTACTTTTTGACCATAATCCAGCCGATCCGGTTGCGGGTGCAACCGATTCGGCTGGTCTTCCTGAGTGATGGAAAATCGACCTTTAACTTTATTCTTACTTGTAGAGCTTGGTTCTTCAATCATCTTGGTCTTCTATGGTACTTGAAATGCTGATTTGTGCTTGACATGCTTCACTAAAACGGGAATCTTCCTTTTATTGATCATTCTTTTACTTTTCCTTACGTTTCCATGCACTTGGTTATAAATACTAGACAAACATCTTCTGATGCGATTAAGTACTAAAATCATACAAATATAACCAAATAACATATACAAAAGCACACATAAAGCTACTAAAAACGTGTACAATCTGAGCGTTATCAAATTCCCCCACACTTAAACTTTGCTTGCCCTCAAGCAAATCTAGGAAAAATATCCACCGGTACAAAATCATGATTACGAAAAATATGATGCAAATCCACCAAGTACAAGTACGAGAGAAGATCCATCAATTTAGCTTTTAAGGGTGAAACTTCAAGATGTTTGACAATATCCAACAATTTTCTTGCATGATTAACATTTCAAAACACCTCACGAAAAATGAACGAAATATAATTCACTCAATCACTCAATTTTTAGTGGAGTAATAAGATAAATCACACTCATTGCTCAGTCATGATTAGATTATTACCATAAGCTTGTACAAGAACAAAACTCCACCGACGTGGCGTGACCACCAAGCAAAAACATCTAAAGAGGACTTTTATTCGGATTATAATGTTAAGGCTTAGGGCTAAAGGGTATGGATAAGGCATGGGAATGTTAATGAAATTGGTGTTAAAAGAAAAATAGAATCAAGTCTAATACCCATGTTACTAGTTACCAAACAATCTGCAAACCACTAAATGATTATAGCTTCATTTTCTTTTCTTCGGATTTCCACAACTCTTTGCTTTGATTCGCCATAACAACTTTTCTTCGAACATAGCACATTGGCTAATACATTCACATTTTTTTTTCTTTTAACTCATCCTTGAAATGGCTCACACAACTAACAAGGTGCGGTTACTCATAATCATTTAAACAATCTTCTCATACCAGGTGACTAGCAACCAACCATTTAGATATTGACAAGGGTTAGGCTAAGGTTTAAAGTGTAAAATCATTTTTGTATTTTCTGGATTTATAAAAAACGAAAAGGATGGCTCAGAGGGTGTAACTAGGGGTATCTAGCGCTAAAGATGAGCACTACAAATGGATCCATGTAGATAGTTAACTAACCAATGTGGTTAGCTAATATATCATAATATGAAAAATGGAAGGCCATTTGGGTTAAATCCTAAGGTGCCTCTTTATCACACGAATTCACTTATATCGCACGAATGCGATCTCACTGCGGTCTGGTAATGATTTACAAGTACAAGTTCTAGAATAAATAAAATCACTAGCACACTCATAGCAAAAGTTTCAAGCATGAAAGTTGTATGCTTTATATAGAACAGGCTCAAATCCTTACAATTTTAGTGGAAAGGGCTATAATTTGTGCTAGAAAATGTTATCGATCCCAGAATGGATTGCAATAGTAATCGGAACACATCTCAAATTTTCAAATATTACCAGTTTTACCAATTTTTTGATCCAGTTATTCTAGTATATTATCCTAAAAGTGTGAAAATAACTAGATCACAAGGGCAAACAAAATTTAAATTTAAGCTTAAAACTCTAATTTTCCTATTCACCCTCCCCCCACCCCCAACACTTGAGTTAAACATTGTCCTCAATGTGAAAAACGAACTTCAAAGTATAGAAATATGGAAATAGAGATAAAACCAGATATTCGAATGAGTTTGTCAGCTTAATTTTATTTTATCCAAGCGTCCACTGGAGTAATCATTACCTGCACAAAATTCTTATAAACAAACAAAAGAGTTTTATTAAGATGTGGCACCCCCCCCCATACTTAAGTTCAACCAAAGGTTTAAACTTTAGGTCGTGACCACAGAAAATCAAATCTGAAACACATGGGTTGCCTCCCGAGAAGTGCTTGTTTTATTCACGAGTCATCAGCCTGACTCAATTCTTCCCGAATTAACTTGGCCGCAGTTGCAGCCTTGAACATCTTGAAAAGTTCGAGGACATACATGAATTCTTCACCAGTTGCATCAATATCGCTCCAGATGAACTCAGCAGATGGTTTCCAAGGAACACTTTGTGGGATTATTCCTGGAAAAGGTGCTACAAAGGTGATGGTTTCGAATTCATTTTCAGGTGAAACTGTCTCAACTGATATTTCATTCATTTGCTCCTTATCGTAGCATAATTTGATTCGGTGCCCATTAACGATGAAACTTCCACCCTATTTGTCGTAAAGTTCGACATATCCGGATGGATATCCATGTTTAATGATATATGGACCAAACCATCTTGGATGTAATTTAGGAGCTTTGAATTTAAATTTCATGTTGAAAACATCACTTTACCTCCGGCTTTGAATTCTTTTCGAATTCGCAGCTTTTTATCGTGGTAAGATTTTGTTCTGGCCTTATACAGTTTGGAATTTTCATGAGCTTGGAGTCTCAATTCGTCGAGTTCGTATAATTGCAAAAATCTCTTCTCTCCAGCTATTTTGAGATCGGTGTTACAGTTTCTAAGAGCCAGTAAGCACGATGTTCAACTTCGAATGGCAAATGACAAGTTTTTCCATACAGGAGTCTGTAAGGAGTTGTGCCAATAAGAGTTTTGTAAGCCGTACGAAACGCCCACAGAGCATCGTCAAGTTTCTTTGACCACACTGAAGGATTGTCCTTCACTGTCTTTTCGAGTATTCTTTTAAGAGCTCTGTTGGTGTTTTCAACTTGCCCACTGGTTTGTGGGTGATAAGCTGTCGCGAATCTATGATGAACCCCATATCTTTTCATGGTTTTCTCCATTTGTCGGTTACAGAAATGAGTTCCTCGATTGCTTATCAAGGCTTTGGGGATTCCATAACGAGCGAAAAGCTTTTTAAGAAAACTAACGACAACACGAGCATCGTTTATTGGTAAAGCTTCGGCTTCCGCCCATTTAGACACATAATCTATAGCAACGAGAATGTATTCGTATTTGTGGGATTTAGGAAATGGTCCCATGAAATCAATTCCCCAAATATCAAATATTTCACACACTTGAATGCTTGTTAACGGCATTTCGTCTCTGCGTGAGAGGTTGGTGGTTCTTTGGCAAGCATCACAGTTTTGGACAAGTGTATGTGCTTCTTTGAATATTGTTGGCCAATAGAATCCAGCATCAAAAAAATTTTTAGCTGTGGTGGAAGGACCATAATGTCCCCCAGTTGGGCCATGATGACATTCATCAAGAATCTTGCGGGTTTCGGAACCAGAAACACATCTTCGGATCATTCTTTCAGGGCACATTTTAAAAAGATAAGGTTCTTCCCAAAAGTTGTGTTTAAGTTCCGAAAAGAATTTGCTCCTTTGAGCGTAAGTTAATCCTTTTCTGAGAATTCCTCTAACGAGATAGTTCGTAAAGTCAGCAAACCAAGGATCATCGTTTCCATCAACCGTCATGAGGGTTTCATCAGGGAAGTAATCATCGATTTCTTCTTCCTTCAATTCCTCTAGATCGAGATTTTCAAGACGTGATAAATGATCAGCGGCCAGATTTTCTGCTCCTTTCTTATCTTTAATTTCGATGTCAAATTCTTGGAGTAACAGAATCCATCGGATGAGACGCGGTTTAGCATCTTGCTTGGTGAACAGATATTTGAGTGTCGAGTGATCGGTGAACACGACTGTTTTTGAGAGTACGAGGTAGGATCGAAATTTGTCAAACGCGAAAACTGCGGCCAGTAGTTCTTTTTCTGTGACTGTATAATTTAGCTGAGCACTATTCAGTGTCTTGCTAGCAAAATATATGGGCCGAAAGTGTTTTCCTTCTCGTTGGCCTAAAACGGCTCCAACAGTAAAATCGCTTGCATCGCACATAAGCTCGAAGGGTAGTGACCAATTAGATGAAACCATGATCGGAGCACTAGTCAGTTGAGATTTCAATGTTTTGAATGCTTTTATGCAATCAGCATTGAAGTCAAAGATAGAATCTTTCTCAAGAAGTTTCGTCATCGGACGGGATATTTTTGAAAAGTCTTTGATAAATCGGCGGTAGAAACCGGCATGTCCTAGAAAACTTCTAACGGCTTTAACGTTAGTCGGTGGTGGAAGTTTCATGATAACGTCGATTTTTTTTATCTACTTCCATGCCTGCACTGGAGATTTTGTGGCCAAGCACAATTCCTTCAGTCACCATAAAGTGACATTTTTCCCAGTTGAGGACAAGATGTGCAGCTTCGCATCTTTCGAGCATTTTATCAGGATTGGAAAGACAAGCTGCAAATGAGTTTCTGAAAACTAAAAAGTCACCCATGAAAACTTCCATGGAGGTTTCAAGCATGTCTTGGAATATGGCTATCATACACCTTTGAAAAGTTGCAGGTGCATTACAAAGACCAAAAGGCATAGCCGATATGCGTAGGTTCCAAAAGGACAAGTGAAAATGGTCTTTTCTTGATCATTAGGATCGATTGGAATTTGAAAGTATCCTGAAAATCCATCGAGGAAACAAAAGAATTTATTCCCTACTAGTCTTCCAAGCATTTGATCCATGAATGGGAGTGGAAAATGATCTTTTCTAGTGGCTTTGTTTAATTTACGATAGTCAATACAAATGCGCCAACCAGTGACAGTTCTAGTAGGAACTAGCTCATTCCGTTCATTAGTCACAACCGTCATTCCTCCTTTCTTAGGGACACAGTGAACGGGACTCACCCAAGGACTATCCTCGATCGGGTAAATGATACCAGCATCGAGAAGTTTGATGATTTCCTTTTTTACAACTTCTTTCATGTTGGGATTGAGTCGACATTCACGTTCCACAACAGGTTTAATCCCTTCTTCGAAATTGATTTTGTGTTTGCAGAAATTGGGACTAATTCCTCGGATATCAGATGTTTTCCAAGCGAAAGCTCGTTTATGATTTTTGAGGACAGAAACTAAATTTTCTTTCTCCTTGGCCTCGAGTAATGAAGATATGACTACTGGAAGAAGTGATTTTTCCTCAGGTAAGCATATTCAAGATGATCAGGGAGAGGTTTGAGCACGAGATCTGTTGGTGGCTCTTCCAGAGAAGATTTTATTCTCATCTCGTCATCGAAAGTTATTTCTTCAAAATTTTATTCCTCCATTTCTTCCTCCTCCGTGTTATCTCCTTCGAACTCTACTTTCATGAATGGATCAGATTCGTTAAGTAATGCATCCAATTCTTCGTCAGTAACTTCATCGATAACATCGATGTTGAAAAAAGTGTCATCACTGGAACGTGGATAGCGCATTGCTTTGTCGATCAGAAAGGTGATTCGATCTTCTCCAACTCCAAGGCTGAGCTCTTTTCCTTTCACTTTGATGATTGCATCAGCGGTATTTAGGAAAGGTCTTCCTAAGATGAGTGGGACTTTACTATCCTCTTCCATTTCTAGGATTACAAAGTCCATGGGAAAATGAATTTACCAACTTGAACGAGCATATTCTCAACGATTCCAACATGATATTGATAAGAATGATTTGCTAATCGAATGCTCATCTTTGTTGGTTTAAGGCTGTTGTTGCATAATTTGGAATACAGCGAATAAGGCATCAAATTGATACTTGCGCCAAGGTCGGCTAAAGCATCGCATTGAATATTATTCCTGAAAGTGCATGGAATAAGAAAGCTCCCTGGATCTTCGAGCTTTGGTAGGATTTTGTTTTGAACGATGGCTGAGCATTCTTCGTTAAGGAATGTAGGTGATATTTGCTCTAGCTTTCTCTTGTTGTTAAGAAGTTCTTTCAAGAATTTCCCGTAATTGGGCATTCCGGCTAAGACATCAACGAGGGGAAAATTGAGTCTAACCTCTTTGATTATTTCAATGAACTTCTTATAACGCTCTTCCATTTTTTCTTTCTTAAGGCGTTGCGGATATGGAATTTTTGGTGTGTACGCCTTAACAGATTGAATGGTTTTCTTTTTGGTGGTTTGAGTTTGGTTGGTTTCCTCAACTTCATCCTCACTATCTTGGGTGATTGGAGTATTTTCGTTAGGATTTGGTGGTGGATCGTACGAGAGACCAATTCTTGTGAAGACAGCATTGATATGCTCATTTCTTGTTTGTGGTGGACGGTACGTTTTATCGATTGATGGTTTTGGGTTGGATTCTATGTTACTTGGTAACGAACCAGATGGTCGAGAGGAATGTTGGTTAGAAAATCTGCCAAATTTGTTTTCAAGATCTTGGATAGATGCTTGATGATTTTTCTGTCCCTGCTCAACTTTGGCTTTGAGATTGAAAAATTGATTTTTGATGAAATCATTCGCAGATTTTTGAGCAGTCACGAATTCTCTCGTGGTTTTTTCGAATTTGGATTCTTCCATCTTTTTGTCAGAGTTTTGTGGGGGCAGATTGTCAGTTCGAGGTTGAGAATCACGATCGTTATCCCTTGGTTGGCGGTCTTGCCAATTTCCAAAATTTCTTCCGTAATAATTACCACGATATCCTCCTCCACGGTATCCTCCTTCACGGTATCCTCCTTGGACATAATTCGCTTCTCCTTCGTTAGGTCCACCCATGGGTTTATCGTCGCACTCAGACGATGGGTGATTTCCTCCATAATTGTTGCATCTGTCTCGCATTTCCTTCATTTCTTCTTTGATATCTTTGTATTGCGAGTCGATTTTCGAGGTTAAGGCTTCCATTTTCTCCATGAGTTTTGAGGTATCGGTGTTTTCGACAAAAGCAACGGTTTTTTGAAGAGGTTTGGTTTTTGAATCTTTAGACCAATCGAGTTTGAGAAGTACTCGATCTTCGAGTAATTGGTGTGCATCGTTAGGAGTCTTATAGAGAAAAATTCCTCCGGCATCAAGGATTCCTTGTAAGATTTCATCTAGTCCATGGTAAAAGATTTGGACAATGGTTCCTTTGGATAGTCCATGTCCATGACAACTACGAAGTAAATATTTCATCCGAAGCCAGGCTTCGACAAGTGATTCGTTGGGGTTTTGTGTGAAAGCACGAATTTCTCCCATTAATCGATCAAACATGGCAGGTGGAAAGAATCAGCTTACAAAGGCTTGCCTCATCTCCTCCTAAGTATTGATAATTCCTGGGGTCAATTCATTGTACCATACTTTTGCATCTCCGGCAAGTGATGATGGAAAAAGTTTGAGTTTGATGGCATTGACATCGGTGTCGCCATAACGGAACATGCCGCAAATTTTGATGAATTCGGCAATGTGCTTATGCGGATCGGCCCGCGCACGGCCATCGAATTGGCGGTCTTTGATAATAGAAAGATGGTGAGCCTTCACGGTGAAGTTGTCACCAAGGTTGACAGCAACAATAGCACTCCCAGAGGTTGGTGCTACGACTCGGTTGGTTCCCCACATGGGTTGATCGTCCACCATGGCAAAAGGTAAGTTGGTGAAAGGGGTGTAAACGACTTTGGCTTCTACAAGACTATCAAATGGTGGGTTTGGTATTCTAGGTACACGATTTTCTAAGGGTATTAAAGGTGTTCTCCTTCTTCTTCGAATCAAACGTTCGGGGTTGGTAAGAGGTGAGATTGGTTCTATTCCAGCTGCACGAGTGTTCATACAATGACCTAGAGAATCCAGGCAATATCTAAACACACGGACAAACAAAGATAACAGATTTCTAGACAGAAACGAGTAACCGGATCGGTTGCGAGGAGCGAGCGATCGGTTAGATCAATTGGTTATGGTTTTGGCGCAACCAGATCGGTTGTGAAGACGACCGATCGGTTGGAGCTTTCGGAATTTTATTTATTTTTAAATGGATCGACTGACGTGGATTCAAAACTTGCTGAAACACAATCAAATACCCGGCAGCGGCGCCAAAAACTTGATGTGCTACGTGTGTACAAGTTTTAAATTTATAAAAGACGATTTACCAATTTTACCAATAACACATACGAGCAAGTGCACTCGTCCGTTATAGCAAGATTTTGAAGGTAAGTCGGGATCGTTCGCAGGGATTTGAGTGAATCTGATTAACAAGTCTAAATCAACTAAGGCAATCCAAAAGCATATAATTACGAAAATAGATATAATGAAATTCAGATAATTAAAAACTACACTTGCTTAAACTAGTTTCTTATCCATGATTAGTATGATTGTGTTAACCTCTTAACATGTTGGTTATGATAATTAGTTGGTGTACTAATCTATTGCTCTTACAAGTTAAACCTTCGTCAAGATTTTAGTTCATAAAAACAAGCATTAAGTTTAACCAATCAATTCAAGATCAATTCAAGTTTCATAAGTTTACTTTCACAAACTTAAACACAAAAACATCCATTTGCTTTATCAAATTTGCTTAGGAAATGGTCAATACAAAAGGTAACCGATTATAGACAAAAGGTTACAACTGATTGTAAACAACTAATCTTACGACCTTTTAGATGTTTCCAATCAATCCAGCTTGATAATCAAAAAGCGTTCTTATTACAACCACACTTTAATTTCTTTGTTTAATCAAGATTAATGGGTAAAAACAATCATCCATAGACAAAATGATTATAACTAGTTTAATAACAATAAGTTCTTTCGACCTCTACGATTACTATCAACTAGTCAAACTTGATTAAAAAATGTCACTATGAAACTTTAGCACAATTGGATCTTAGAATCAACTTGAAATTAAATTAAACATGTTAATACAATCACAAACTAATCACATGATAATCAACATCATTTAAGGAAGTACACAAAGAAACTAGCCATTCATAGCAAACATAAACATAAACTCAGAACTTTGAACATTAGAAAACATGATTAAGAGTCTTACAATGCTTGGAATAAGATTACAAATGGTGAAGTAACGATTCCCAAAGTATTGGGGTAGACTCCTTGGGGTTTTGACCTCCAAATGTGGTACTTCTGGAACTCCAAACTTTCCTGGACTTCTAAGGACGAATTTGAGAGCTAAGAGCTTTGTTTGATAAGTAGAGAGAGTTGTATTGAAGTGTGTGTCTCATATGCTCACAAGAGGTCTCTATTTATACTAGTTCCAAGGCCTAGGGTATTAATTGCTGAACTTGGCCTCCAAGGAGTTAGGAAGGGACTAGAATACACCAAGGAAGGACCTAGAATCATTTGGATACAATGGGGAATCTTAATGATGAAGAAATGGCAGAAACAGGACTTCCAACCGGATCGGTCACATGACCAACCGATCCGGTTGGTCTTCTAGCAATACCCCAACCGAAGCAGTTGCGGGTGGAAACCAATCGGTTGGTCCATCTTCAAATGTACTTTTTGACCATAATCCAGCCGATCCGGTTGCGGGTGCAACCGATTCGGCTGGTCTTCCTGAGTGACGAAAAATCGACCTTTAACTTTATTCTGACTTATAGATTTGGTTCCTCAATCATCTTGGTCTTCTATGGTACTTGAAATGCTTATTTGTGCTTGACATGCTTCACTGAAACGGGAATCTTCCTTTTATTGATCATTCTTTTACTTTTCCTTACGTTTCCCTGCACTTTGTTATAAATACTAGACAAACATCTTTTGATGCGATTAAGTACTAAAATCATACAAATATAATCAAATAACATATACAAAAGCACACATAACGCTACTAAAAACATGTACAATCTGAGAGTTATCAAATGGTTTTTTTTACTTTAATGCAATTCCAGTAAATGGTGTGTTTGAGATTGATATGCATGATAATGTGATTGATAAAAATAATTCTGTTTTTAGCATCAATAATAAAAGAATAAAAAATGATTTGGATTCTTCATATCTTTAGCATTGTAGACTTGCCCACATAAGTAAGAAACGCATTCAAAAGCTGCAACATGATGGGCTTTTGCAAAATATCAATGATGAATCATTTGATAAATGTGAATCTTGCATATCTGGGAAGATGACAAATAAACCTTTTGCAAATCGTTTAGAAAGGGCTTATGATCTACTTGGTGTGATACATACTGACGTATGTGGACCACTAAGACATGTTCCAGGGAAGGGTGCTAGCTACTTCTTAACCTTTACTGATGATTTCAGTCGTTATGGTTATGTTTACTTGCTTAAACATAAACATGAAGTCTTTGAAACATTTAAGGTTTTCAAAAATGAAGTAGAACTGCAACTAGGAAAGAAGATTAAAGCTCTTGATCCGATAAATGTGGTAAATACCTAAGCCAAGAGTTTAAAGATTATCTTGCTGAGTGTGGGATTGTCCAGAAGCTCACATCTCTATATACTCCACAACAAAATGGTGTATTTGAGAGAATAAGCGTACATTGTTAGACATGGTGCGATCAATGTTTAATCTTACAACTCTTCCCTTATCCTTTTGGGATTATGCTTTATAAACTGTTGTTCGCATTCTAAATATGGTTCCAACTAAGAAGGTTGATAAGACACTATATGAATTATGGTATGGAAAGCTCCCAACTTGTCATACTTAAAGGTCTGGGGTTGTGAGGCGTTTGTTAAACGTGACTCAACTGATAAACTCCAACAAAGATCTGTTAAGTGTATCTTCGTTGGATACCCAAAGGAAATAATCGGTTACTACTTTTACTTTCCACCTAAAAACAAAGTAATTGTTGCTAGGTATGGAGACTTCCTTAAAAGGGATCTCATATCTCATGAATTTAGTGGGAGAGTTTATGATCTGGAAAATGATCAGGAAGATACATCACCTTCTGAAAACACTAGCCAACTTCAAGTAGAACCTGAAAGTCTGAGTGTTCCACCTGAAGTTGAAGTTGTGCCCATTCATAGGTCTGAAAGGACTATACGTGTTCCTAAACGGCTATGTCTTAATGTAGAAGTTGAGGAAAATATGTTAGGGAATCTTGGTGAACCTACTAACTATAAGGTTGTCATGGCTGATCCTAAAAAGGATAAATGGCAAGTCACAATGAATGGGGAAATGCAATCTGTTGGGTTTTAGGTTCCTTGGATCATGAATTACTCTAAGTACTGGAACCACGGACAGGTTGGATATAACCATGGACAGAAGGACGTAACCACGGATGAAGACAAACCGCGGCTAGTAGAAGAGTATAACCACGGATGATGATATGTAACTGCTGCTAGTATTGTAATAGTCGGTTTAGTTTATTGTATTAGAAAAATATGGAAAAGATATTTATCTTGTAGGTTACGTATTGTATAATGTATAGGACTCCTTAGCCTATAAAAGGAGATCCTAGGTTAGGTTAGATATACGTATGTTTTATATCTAAGGTCGATACACTTCAAGGTTGCAAAACCCTAATACTTTAAGAGTATTCGTATTATCAATAATATTGAGGTGTTGAATGTTTACTATTCTTCTTCTTAAGATTAAGTGTTAAATTCCGCGTAATACTTAATAAGTTCTTTGTTCAAGTCAGTTTCTATATTAGATCGTTTGCTCAACTGGGATCAACACAATCCATGATAGATAATGAAGTATGGATTGAAGTAGACCTTCCTTTCAATGCTAAAGTCGTTGGAAGTAAGTGGCTCTTCAAGAAGAAAACTAATATGAATGGCTATATACACACCTAGAAAGCTCGTCTGGTAGCTAAATGGTTTACTCAAACCTTTAAAGTTGGCTACGAGGAGACTTTTCTCATGTAACAGACATTAGAGCTATTATGATTCTTATAGCTATAGCAGCGTACTATGAATATGAGATTTGGCAGATGGATGTCAACACCGCCTTCTTAAATGGTCGCCTAGATGAAGATATCTATATGGCGCAGCCTGAGGGGTTTGTGAATCCAAAATATCTAAACCGTATATGCAAACTTCAAAGATCCGTTTATGGATTGAAGCAAGCATCATGGCAATGGAATAAGAGATTTGATGAGGAGATCAAGAAATTTGGTTTCACTTAGAATCTTGATGAGCCATGTGTATATCACAAAGCTAGTGGGAGTAATGTTACTTTCCTTATCCTATATGTTGATGACATATTAATCATGGGAAAACACATTCTAAGTTTACAAGATGTTAAGTCTTAGCTTGGAAAGTGTTTTTCTATGAAGGATTTAGGGGAAGCAGCATATATTTTAGGAATCAAGATCTACAGAGATAGATCAAGGCGGTTGATTGGAGTAAGTCAAAGTACTTACATTGATAAAATATTGAAGAAATTCAATATGCAAAATTCCAAGAAGGGATATTTGCCGATTCAAGTAGAACATGGCTTAAGCAGTGAACTATGCGCTTCAACACCTGCAGAGGTGGCACACATGAGAAAGGTGCCTTATGATTCGGCTGTAGGATCTATCATGTATGCGATAAGATGTACAAGGCCTGATGTGGCGTTTGCAGAAAATATCACTAGTTGATATCAACATAATCCAGGTGAAAAGCACTGTCATGCTGTTAAGAACATACTTAAGTATCTAAGGGCTACTAAAAATATGTTTCTAGTGTATGGTGGGAATCCGGATGCAGAATTTGATGTTACAAGGTTTTGCGATGCGTCTTTCCAAACTGATAAAGATGATAAGAAATCACAGACGGTATATTTTTTTGTCGTTAATGGAGGAGCAGAAGACTGGAAGAGCCAGAAGTAAAGTACGACTGCAATGTCTATTACAGAAGCTGAGTATATAGCTACTTCAGAAGCTGCGATGGAAGTTGTTTGGGTTAGGAAATTCATCTCGGGACTTGGAGTTATGCCCTCAATTGAATTACCTATAAATGTATATTATGACAATTCTGCTGCAATAACATTTGCCAATGAACCTGGAGTCATGAAGGGCACCAAATATTTTCCTCAAGAATATCACTATGTTCGAGAGCAAATCGACATAGGAGAGATCAATCTACTAAACGTTCACAAATGGAAATCTAGTTGATCCCTTCACGAAGCCTTTATCTAAGAAAAAGCTTACTCACCATGCTGATGGGATAGGACTTCGTTTAGCTAGTAGTTTCATGAAAATCTGTGATTAGTATTTGGATAAGGGATGTTAATGAAAAAATATTATTCTAATGAAATAAAATTATTAGTTATGTTTATTTTTCATTTTCTTAATATTATATCCTATATTCGCATGTTTAATCCGTAAAATAACTAATGTTATTCTAAATAGTCAGTTGTCGATCAATGATGTAGGAATGTCATTGAATTAAGACAAATATGAGTTTTGGTAGAATATACTTAAGTATATTGATGCGTGGGACATGCCAAATTCACATGATATTCAATGAATTGAATATATGACAGATCTCAACTTAACATGATTGTACTTTATGGATCCTTGTCATTAAGTAAATCATGGATATTTATCTCCAGACTTGAGATACCCGATAACTGTTATGGATGCAGCACACTTGTGTGAAATAGTCAAACGCTATTCGTAACTGGTAGTAATAAGGGCTGTTTTCAGAAGTGTTGTAAAGTTCATGAGTTTTGCTTGTAGTCAAGAGAATTTGTTCATTTGAATTTGTTTCAAAGCATAATACTATTGGGCCCCTCGTAGGGTTGACAAGATATTTCTATGGCGATACCCAAGATCTATCTGGAATACATTCAGATGATTTGGTAATCTTGTTCAATCAGATATAACGAGAAACAGAATATTAACTTATGTAATGACTTGATCCATATCCATAGTTAATGTAGTATTAGTAGCAAAATGATAAGTATAATGATGAATCATTAAATGGCTTTTCCAGGAAACCACACTCGGTTCAATCTGGGGGCATTGGCGTGTTAAGCTAGACTAAACCAATGTCATTACTATATTAAGAAATATCCAAGTGGGAACTGAAAGGTTAATGGATATAACTTAATGTACGTATGACCGGATTCGAACACGAGATTTCAGGATTGCACACATTACGTATGAGAATCAATGTAAAATAATTAATATATAAAATGTTAAATTTAATTATTTGATCACGAATATAATACTTAACGAAAGTTAGTATTTAACGAGGTTTGGTTAACGGTCGTTAAATATCAAGTTAAAGGACTAGAGATGAAATTAATGATCGAGAAGGTTCTAGAACCCCTTGGGTGTGCCATAACCGGTCGAATCAAAGGGAGAGGGCAATCCTACCCTAACTTGGACTCCTAAGATTGTTATAGTATAAATGCAAACCTCTTGTATTCATTCTAAACTAATTTTGGTGACTTGCAAACCTAATTTCTCTTCTCCTCTCCTCCCTTTTGAGCTTAACTGATCGTCCTCCTACCTAAACCCTTAGGGATCGATTTCCTAGCTAAACAACAAAAGTGTTTAGTTTGTTTGTGATCAAGAACCTAGTTTTTCTCATTGATTCGCTAGTAATACGTGTGTAAAAGAACGAAGGTCAAACACACTTGTGTTTGTGAGTTTTGGTGGTTTGACTTGGGTGATAAGTCGACTAGTATAAACCCTAGTCGGTTAGGGTTTAATTGTTTCTTGTTCCATTGATTCCTTGTTTCGCTAGGAATCACAAATGATATGCATGTTCTTTTATATTTGATTAATTCTTTACAAGTATTGATCTTTACTTTCGGTACATGTTTTGATGATCTTTAATTATTTTATATAACTGTTATTAATCATAAAATTCAACATGTCACACTCGACCTGACTTACACATAAGCCAACATTAATTAAATTAGGAGTCTAATTTGGGGGCGGATCATTTTTCTAGTTCATTCGTTTATTTTGTCCATGCCGGTTTTATCTACGCGAATTTTAAACGATATATACTTTCTTTGACTCTTGTTTTTCATCATCCGCAAAGCTGCCTCACTGACCGCTAAGATCTAAAAACAGGGTGGGTCCCACTAGAAGCTTTCATTTGGTCTTTAATTTTTGATAGGACGGTCTTAATTTTACAAATTTACTGGTATAGAATTTCTTTGTTGGTGTACTAGATCATCGTACTTTTTCCGTAACGTCGTAAAAAGAATCTTTGAGTCCAGATTTGGAATTTTCTAATTCACTTTTCAACCTTATACAGTAATATTACTCTACTATTCTAAATTGTAGGTGACCAAGAGTAATGTTTGTTAGTCTATAAAAAAAAGTTTGTTTGTTTGTTTTTTTTTTTTTTTTTCTTTTTTCCTTTAGTTAAAGGTCTATGTGGGTTCCATTTTTATATAAGCCTTTTAATTGAAAGGATATGATAATTTAAGCCTTGTGGATATAAGATCAAATAAGAGATTTTTATAAACCACACCTAAAAAATAATAATATTCAATGGTATCCCTTAGATAGATAAGAGAATAACACTGTGTTCTCCACTTTAGTTTAGAGGCAAAGGGAGTGGAAAGTAAAGAAAATGGGAGGAGAGAAAGTGACGGGGACGGTCAATGAAGGATTGCTACACTTTTATTTATGTTCTTGAGTTGTTAATAAAAGGAAAGGAAGTGATCAAAAAAAAGAAAAGTGGTGTACTCAAGTTAGAGTGAAGGTGAAGAAAAATGTTAATTTGACAATTATACCTTATATATTATAATGAGAAAAAAAATACAAATTAAGTAATCATAATCAAAATTAAACGGGTGGACGTAACACTAGATTTTCCCAACAAACCCAATCGTGAGATATAGTCGATATGTTGGACGTAGCACAACAATAATTTCTGGATCTACTTATTAATAATGCATTTTTTATTTGACATTAGAGTGTTATAACCTTAAAATAAAATAACGAAACAACTTTTTAATTTGTTTACTCATTTTTGGAACTAGAAATTTATAACCTTAAAATAAAATAACGAGAAAAAAAAGACGTGTGCAAAAAAATTGAAGATAAGACGTGACCATGAACGAGATAATTGAGCTAGATAGGAATAAATGAGTGACGGTTTGGTAATTTTACACATTTGACACTTTCATTCCTTCGTAACCCTCCCAAAAGTGGGCAGAAAGATCTTGTCTCCAAAAACCCCATATCCGACCCCACTTCCAGTCCCCTCCTCCTCCTTTCCTTCTTTCAAAAAACTTAAGAACACACAATTTTTGATATTTCTTTACTTTCCACTCACTTTCCCTCCTAAACTAAAGTGGAGAACACAGTGTAAAAGAAATGCCCCATTAGTCATCCAAGTTTATAGACGTCTTTGTAACGTTTAAGCTAATGAAAATAAGTTTTTTTAGAAATGAGTAAAACTTGTTATCAGCCAAATTACTTAGATGATTTTCAATATATTATGACGAACACACAAAACCCTTTGAATATTTTGTGAATCTAATTTGATGATCTTTTTTATATTGTATATTACAATCATAAGATATAACTTTAATTAATTTGTCATGTATGATAATATAAGTTCTATCTCTAACTTCAATTACTACTGAAGCTTCTGCTAATTTCATCAAACACTGTCTTGTTTTCACTTAATCTAATCGAATCACATTGATGTAAAATATCATTATGAACTAAAAAAAATAATAAATGATAAAATCAACACAAAGTAATGGAGTACACATCTTATCTATATACTAGAGTTTTTTTATTTTGCTTACCATCAAATTGATGCATACCAAGAAACAGATCTGCACCGTTGGATCAAAAGGACAAAACTTAATGAAGAAAAACACGGAGAGACTACTATTGTAAATTCGTCATTCTACCCCTAACCCACACTCCAAACAGTCATTTCTCACAAATATTACTCACACCAAAAAACACACAGATAACACTTTCTCTCTCTAAATGAAAACTTCAAAATAAAACAAAAATATCACAAATCATTCAATTTTAATCGTCAAAATCAAAGATAACACATAAAAATGAACGAATCAAGGCAATCAAAGCCAGATCCAGGAAAAAAATAGGTATAGCACTTCCAATTCATTATTTTGTTATTTATTAACTATTTGTTGTGATTTTATTCTTATATTTCTGTTTTTGATAGTGTTTACTGTTAATGAAGATTTTTTTTGCTTTTTTGTTGATTTTAGTTGTTTATTAATATATATACATGTAATACAAAAAAATGAATTTGTTTTGTTGTGATTTTTATTGTGATTGTGACATGCTTTTGGTTGTGTTTTTTAGTGTTTACATTTGGTTGAGTTTCTGAATAAAACACTTTGTATACATGGGTGCACACCAAGTGTTTGATGAAATGTGTGAGTGAAAAGTATCATACGCGTAGTATCACCAGTGATATTTGAAGTTGAATTGTATATATGTATTATCACTAGTGATATTTGTATTATCACTTGTGAAATTTTTGTTTATTTGATAGGGTTTTTTTTTTTTTTTTTTTACTTGTTAAGATTTATTATATGTCATAGTATCACTTTTGATATTTTATTGTTATTGTTTTGTAACCATAGTTAAACTTTTTTTTCTGCTAAAAGTTTTGATAATATACTATTTACTGTGAGTAAATGCAGTTCTGTTGTCAATCATATTTTTGACTCCATCTACAGAGATTCATAAAAGTAAAGGTATATTGTACGTATAAGCATGTCTCCTTTAGAAGAATTAACTGTGATAAAACCCTGAATGTATGCGGCGTACTTGATTTAACATTTAGCTTATGTGTTATCACCAGTGATACATACACATTCAGTAGAATGTGTATGTATACTTTCAGTAGAATGTTATAATGGTATCCCTTAAAACATGGATATTTATTCTACAGTATGAACACTTTGATGTTTTGTAGATTTTAGTAGTTTATTGAGGGATTGTTGTGAAAGTTAGATGATTATTGTGATAATATGAGAGACTTAATAGGCTAAAATAAATATTGTGAGTGTAACATGATTTTGTTAGATTTGTGGTAGATATGTGTGCGTAATGGATAGATTGGGCATGCTTTGATATGTTTAAAAGCGATATTTGACTCTAGTATTATTTGATAGTATATCACCTATGATACAGCAGTTCCAATGATTGCTTATTGTTAGTATATCACCTGTGATACAACAATTGCAACGATTGCTTATTTGTAGTATATCACATGTGATACAACAATTGTAATGATTGCTTATTGGTAGTATATCACCTGTAATACAACAGTTGTAATGATTCCTTGTTGGTAGTATATCACCTATGATATTTGATGACGTATACTTATTCAGTTTATATATCACGTATGATATTAAAAAACAATGAACTATTCATACACTAACATTGTATATATTTTATGCAGATTTGAATATAAAACTGAGAACTATCAAGAAGCAAAAAAGCAGGGGTTAAAGGTGAAAGGAAAAAGACCTTCGCGAGAAAACAACTAAGTCAAACTGAAGAAGTGAACAAAGAAACAATATCGTCACCGACAACACTAACAATACCAAACAAATTAACAAAATCCGCTGCTAGACATTTAAGCATAGAAAACACGAAGAACAAACACAGAAACAGATACACCACCAAAAAATACTGAAAGAAACATTTGTGATATCACATGTGATATAACAGGATCTACAACTACCAACACCACCAACAGTAATTGTTGAACTGACAACAGAGACTGCATGTAAGAAAGCAAAGACAGTTGCAGAAAAAGAAGAAGAGGAATGAAGAAGAAGAAGCTGCAAACTAAAAAGAATGAAGTGGGAAAGAAGACAAAAGGAGGGGATGCTCATGAAGCTGGCAAGAAGAAAGTTGTAGAAAATAAAAAGACAAAAGCAACAATTAGTAATTTTCTTTTGCTATATAAATTGTAATTTTCTCTTGCTACTTAAATTGTAAACAATGGTAATTTCTATTCAGTTGTAAACAATGCTTTTGGTTTATCTGAATATAAACTTCTTTTGGTAATTTTATTAGAGTATCACAAGTGATATTAATGAAAAGTCAGTTAAAAATACCGTTGACTTCATGAAGAAAACTATGAAAATAAAAACATGACATATTCTTAAAATCAAACAAGAATAGGATTAATGAAGCATTGCTTTTGAGTAACATAACGATTCGGCAAAAAAAAGGTCAACATATATATCACTTAAAGAATAATATCACAAGTGATACATGTCAGAAACAAGTAAACACATAAATGATGTAAATATTTCAGCATTTTCATGCTTTATCACAAGTGATAAAATGACAAAATATTTCATAAACTCACAAAGACATCATAAAAATTAATTCCAACTATTTATCACAAGAGATACATAACTTCTAATTTATGACAAAGACGGGGCTTGGAACCAGGAAGCTCAGCTGCAATGGCTTTTCGCATAACACCATCTTGACCAGTTACAATGATATTCGGATAACGCATAAAAGCTTTCTTGAATGCTTGGAGTAACAATACACAAGATTCAGTAGTTTCATTCTTAAGCATACCAGAACCAACAGTAACAGAACTCCTGTGATTTTCAATTGCAGTAAAAGGCACAAAAACCATCATGTACCTGAAGAGAGAAATATCTAAGGTGATAATATATACAAAATGTTCAAAAAACAATGAAATATCACAGGAGATATTACAAATTAAAAAGCATACTTATTTGTTTTGTATGTGGCGTAAAAAGAGACGATATCACCAAACTATTTGTGATTGCAATTTGCAAAAAAACGGCTCCATCAAACGAAAGAATCAACAACAACTGCAACTGTGGTTCAAAAAAGCACAACAACTCCACAAAACAAATTGAAGAAGCTCAAACAACTTTGATATCGCATGTGATATCATAAGATCCTCCATTACCACAACTGATTCAACAAAATTAAAGAAAGTTGATACACCTGTGATATCACAGGTGATATCACATATGATACAACTGAGAAACCAGCAATATAGAAAAGCAAAAAGGAGAAAAGTGTAACCTCAAGTACAACACACTGGGTCTTCTTATCTTCTGCAATTAACCGAATTACATGATTCCAAACAGGGTTTAAGTTGTAATCAACAACCTTACTTTTGAACTTTTCAAATGGCTGAATATATGCAATTACATAAGGATCAGACTTCCCAATAATTTCCATGTTTTTCAAATTATTTTCCTTCACGATTTTTAAGGTAACTCCTTGTGGCTTAAGCTCTAGGTCACTGCGCAATTATCGAACATTACATAAAATTTGCATCACCTCAGATATAGAGTGATGGAGAAAGCAAAATACAAAACGCACTAAAATAATTCAAAATGACGCCATTCAGAAAAATGAAAATAATCATCAACTAATGCAACATAGGATATGATTACTCATTTACAATAACTACAGTGCACTTTGATTAATTCCTTAAAGCTTGTTTATTCAAATAAATATTTTTAATTTGGTTATATATGAAATGATGGACAAACAGGAACATGTGATTGCTTCTCAACTTGTGCATCCCTCTCTTAGGCATTTTATCAAACACCTTCCATGCATCAAATTTTCATCAATTCACCCATCCCAAAATGATATCATACTAAAACCTAATGCTACTCACAATATAAAACATAAACTAAAAGTATCAAATAAACAAAATTTCACAAGTGATAATACAAATATCATTAGTGATAATACACATATATAGTTCAACTTCAAATATCACTGGTGATATTACACGTACGATACATAGCAGATTCAAAACAACAATCAGACATAAAAACAACATTCTAATGCAGTTAAAAACAAAAATTCAACTAATAACTTAATTAATAAGCAGAATTACATGAGCATATAAAAAGATTATCAAACATTTTTCACTCACACATTTCATCAAACACTTGGTGTGCAACTTAAAAAGAATGAATGTTAACAACTTGATCCACATAATTAACAACCGATCAACAACATTATCAACCGCAACAACATCAATCAAATCAGCTTCTGAAACAAACGGTTCATTCAAATCAAAAGAAGACATAAAAAAGGATGATATGATCCGGAGGTGATGATACGATGATGATCGGAATGGTGTGTTGGTCGTGTTGTCCCAGAACAGGGTAACATAATCAAGGCAGCAATAATACCACTAGGTGGTTACCGGACATCACTTGGAATCGTGTGATCACTTTCCAAAGTAAACTATTCGACCCTAATGCCTGAGTTACACGAATATCTACTTGGGATAAGACCAAATGTAGTTATAGAATTAGGCACAATTCAATAACCCTTTGCTTAGAAGTGTTAATCATTTTTTGTGTGTCCTTCATGCATAATCAGATATCCTATTTATAGGATATTACTCTTATCTAGTCAAATGGAATTACGAGAATTAATCGGCCCATTAATCGCCTCATAATTATCCCCATTATAACCGTTAGTGGTTACATGACCAATTAAACGTGCTCATTAAACAGTTGATACTGTCACTTAGCAGTACTTTCATAGCACTAGCAGTACTTTCATAATACTAGCAGTACTTTCCACTAGCAGTACTTTATAATACTAGCAGTACTTTCCACTAGCAGTACTTTCCACTAACAGTACTTTCCACTAGCAGTACTTTCCACTAAAAGAGTCAGGGTGTTCAGGGACCTTATGGGTGTACACTCCGTACCTCCTGACCCATTACCAGGTGTGAACTGATCCCACAAGTGCACTAAATTTTCCAACAATCCTCCTCAAATTTAGTTCACTTCCTTTGCATGAAAAACAAACATTAAATAAAACATGTGCATAAACGAAAATATCCTGAGGATTGAATTTCCATCTTAGTACATTACACGTTCAAATATTCTAGAATCATGGTGTTCTAAGAATTGAACACTTCAACCCATTTGAATACCTGAAGATAAAATACACACAAGTTTTCAAACACTTAAAAGCTCCTGACACTATACAAGCCATGTGTCCATATCCAAATTCATAAATGTTGTAAAAGCTAAAGTCGAAAAGCTTCCTGAAGCGGCAAAACTTCAACATTCACATAGGTGGTTCCTCTTTATTCATGCTCCTGCCAAGCACTTTTTCAAAGAAAATTAACCATTAAGAAGTAAAGACTTCATCCTCCTTTCAGCAGGTTCTGAGCACAACCTTGGGATGTAAATAAAACATGTGCTCCAGTCCACTGAATGTTCAGCTTTTCACATTGAACTCAGCTCCTAAGTTTCCTCAGGAGGGAGTTGGGTGTCCTAGCATTCAGTGACTAAGTTGGACTTAAACCCATCCCTTTAGCAGACTTTATAACCAAGTCTCTAGCCAGACCCTTCGTCAAGTGATCAGCTAAGTTTTGTTGAGATCTAACAAACTCTATAGATACCACCCCATTCATGATAAGCTCACGAATCATGCTATGTCAGACACCTAAGTGTCTAGACTTCCCATTGTACATCTGGCTATAAGCCTTTGCCAATGTAGTTGCACTATCACAACGGATAGAAATAGGTGCTATATGTTTAGGCCACAATGGAATCTCAAGAAGCAAGTTTTTCAACCATTCAGCTTCTTTACCAGCAGCTGCTAAAGCCACAAATTCATATTCCATTGTTGAACTGGTGATGCAAGTTTGCTTCTTGGATGCCCAAGAAATTGCACCTCCACCAAGTAGGAATACCCAGCCACTGGTAGACGAATTGTCTTCATTGTTACTGATCCAACTTGCATCTGTGTATCCTTCCAACACTGATGGGTAACCAGTATATGAGAGACTATAATCCATAGTTCTCTTCAAATACTTCAGTACCCTGTGAATAGCTTGCCAGTGATGAGCACTAGGATTACTAGTATACATGCTCAATTTTCCCACTACAAAACCAATATCAGGTCTTGTACAAGTCATGGCATACATCAGGCAGCCAATTACCCTAGAATACTTAAGTTGAGATACAGCCTTGCCATTATTAGGCATTAGCTTCTCACAAGTATCCATAGGTGTACTCACTGGAGTACAATCAAAGTAATTGAATTTCCTCAACACCTTCTCAATATAATGAGACTGAGAGATAGAAATTCTTTTACTTTCATGTTTAATCCTTATACCAAGGATAACATCAGCCTCCCCCATGTCCTTCATGGAGAACCTTGATGACAAAAATTCCTTTGTCAGATCAACCTGATTTTGGTCAGTGCCAAAAATCAACATGTCATCAACATATAGACAAATGATGACTCCTTTACCAGATTCATCAAATTTGCTATAAACACATTTGTCAGCTTGGTTAAGAACATAACCACTAGATAAAACCACTTCATCAAATCTTTGATGCCATTGCTTAGGTGCCTGCTTTAGTCCATAAAGAGACTTAATCAGTTTACACACCTTGTTTTCATTGTCATGCATAATGAAGCCCTGAGGTTGGTTCATATAAACCTCCTCATCCAATTCACCATTCAAGAAAGCTGTTGTCACATCCATCTGATGAATAATCAGATTGTGAATTGATGCCAAAGCAATCAGCAGTCTTATGGTACTGATACGAGCCACAAGGGCATAAGTATCAAAATAGTCTATCCCTGACTTTTGTTTAAAGCCCTGAATGACTAGTCTAGCCTTGAACTTTTCAATAGTTCCATCTACCTTCATTTTCCTTTTGAAAATCCATTTTCAACCCAAAGGTTTGCAACCAGGTGGTAGATCAACCAACACCCAAGTTTTGTTCCCCATGATGGAATCCATCTCATCATTGATTGCTTCTTTCCAGAAAGAAATATCCTGGGACTTCATTGCTTCTTCAAATGTCTTGGGATCATCCTCAATAATGAAGCAATAGGAGTATTGGTCTGAGACCTCATCCCGTGTTCCTTCAACCAAGTATAGTTGAAACTCAGGTCCAAATGACTTTGGAGTCCTGACCCTTTTGCTCTTCCTGAGCACAAGTTCAGGTTGTTGAACCACAATCTCATCAGGGACCACTGATGGTTCATCATCAGGGACCTCTGATACACCAGTGTCATGAGTTCCATTAGGAATCCTCTGACTTGGTCTAGGGACTGATGAGAATCTATTCTCATCAAAGTTTGCATCCCTTGATTCAATTATTGAGTTAACTGAAACATATTCATTAGGTTCAATAACATAGAACCTAAAAGCCTTGGAATGCTCAGCATATCCAAAAAAGATGCAGTCAATGCCTCTTTCACCCAAAGTTTTCAACGTTGGATCAGGGAGTCTTACAACAGCCCTACAACCCCAAACCCTAAGATAGTTCAGGTTGTGTTTCCTTTTAGACAAGAGTTCATAAGGGGTAACCTTGTTCCTTTTGTTGGGAACCCTATTTAATAAGTAGCAAGTTGTTAACATAGCTTCACCCCAGAACCCTTGACTTAGTCCTGAATAGGACAACATGGAATTAACCATCTCCTTCAGCACCCTGTTTTTCCTTTCAGAAATACCATTTTGCTGAGGAGTATAAGGGGCAGTCGTTCATGGATAATTCCAACAGACTGAAAATACAGAGTATCCAGGTACTCACCTCCCCTATCAGTCCTTAATATTTTGATCAGGGACCCAAGTTGTAATTCAACTTCAGTTTTAAACACTTTGAATTTATCTAATGCTTCATCCTTGGTATGTAACAGATAGACATAACAAAATCTAGAAGCATCATCAATAAATCTCACAAAGTACTTCTTATTCCCCAAAGAAGGATTGGCATGCAAATCACACAGGTCACTGTGTATAAGCTCCAAGAGCTTAGTCTAACGACTAACACCCTGAAAAGGTTTCTTGGTTATCTTGGTCAACATGCAAGTTTTACACTTTTCAGTGTCCATGTCAAAAGCTGGGATTAACCCATCCTTAGACATATCTTGCATTCTTTTATAGTGTACATGGCCAAGTCTAGCATGCCAAAGGGTAGAGTCAGTCAGGTCATTGGTGGTTACAAAGGCTGAATTAACACTATCAGAGATAATATTAAGCCTGAACATTTGGTTACATAAATAGCCAAAACCAATAAACACACCATGCTTAGAAAGAACAAATTTATCAGACTCAATAACTTGTTTATATCAATGATTATTCAAAATACTACTTGAAACCAAGTTCTTCCTAATATCAGGAACATGAATAACATTAAACAAAGTTACAATCTTTCCAGAACTAAAATTAAGATCTACACAACCACGGCCATGCACCAAGGCTGTTGACTCATTTCCCATGTGAAGAGTAGAACCATCATTCAGTGACTCATAAGTCTTGAACCGACTTCTATCTTTACACACATGAATTGTTGCACCAGAGTCAACCCACCACGCAACATCATCATCCTGCACATAATGAGATTCAGATACATATGTAACATAATAAATCTGAAAAGACTTATTAACCATATTCTGACCTTTCAGTGAGTTGGAAGAACCACCACTCCCTGAACCATTATTGCCTGATCCATTGGCTTTACCACCAACCTTAACACCTTTGCAATCCCTTTTAATGTGACCAGATTTGCCATATTTCCAACAAGTAGGTGTTGCCTTCTTGTTAGGATCTGCCCTTGTGTTGTCATGATATTTGCGTTTGCCTTTGTTGTCATTGTACCTGGTGGAGTTGTTATGCTCCACCATATTGACAACAGATGCACCAGTAGCATTGCTACTCTTTGGCTTGTCATTATCCTGCACCTTGAGAGATTCCTCAATGCGCAGATGACTGCCCAACTCAGACAGAGTTAACTCCTCCTTTTTATGTTTCAAGGTATGCTTGAAATATTTCCAAGAAGGGGGAAGTTTATCAATGACACAAGAGACTTGAATAGCCTCATCCATGTGCATATTGTGTTGTGTAAACCTTCCAAGTATACCAAGAAGTTCATTGTATTGTTCCATAACTGGTCTTGAATCAGTCATTTTGTAATTTGTGAAATTACTTACAAGGAACTTCTTACTTGATGCATCCTCAGCCATATATTTGGCATCCAAGGAATCCCACAGTACTTTGGAAGATTCAAAGTTCTGATAAATATCAAACAGAGAATCAGACATACCATTGAGGATTAGACCTCTGCACATGTAGTCATCATTCTCCCATTTGCTCCTCCTCCTGATCTGCTCCACAGTAGCATCATCCCCATCATCAGGAATAGGAGTGGTCAGCACATAGACCACACTCATACTTGACAGCAGGAAGTGCATCTTCTTTTGCCATCTCCTGAAGTTCACCCCTTCAAACTTATCAAGCTTGGGAAAGTTTGAAGCCATGTGTTTCATTGCAGCAGCAGCCATTGATTATCACAAAATAGTTTACTTTGATTGTTGGTCGTGTTGTCCCAAAACAGGGTAAGATAATCAAGGCAACAACAATACCACTAGGTGGTTATCGGACATCACTTGGAATCGTGTGATCACTTTCCAAAGTAAACTATTCGACCCTAATGCCTGGGTTACACGAATATCTACTTGGGATAAAACAAAATGTAGTTATAGAATTAGGCACAATTCAATAACCCTTTGCTTAGAAGTGTTAATCGTTTTCTGTGTGTCGTTCATGCATAATCAGATATCCTATTTATAGGAGATTACTCTTAGCTAGTCAAATGGAATTATGAGAATTAATCGGCCCATTAATCGCCTCATAATTATCTCCATTATAACCGTTAGTGGTTACATGACCAATTAAACGTGGTCATTAAACAGTTGAAACTGTCACTTAGCAGTACTTTCATAGCACTAGCAGTACTTTCATAATACTAGAGTACTTTCCACTAGCAGTACTTTCTACTAGCAGTACTTTCCACTAGCAGTACTTTATAATACTAGCAGTACTTTCCACTAGCAGTACTTTCCACTAAAAGAGTCAGGGTGTTCAGGGACCTTATGGGTGTACACTCCGTACCTCCTGACCTATTACCAGGTGTGAACTGATCCCACAAGTGCACTAAATTTTCCAACATGGTGATGGTGATTGGAATGATGATGGTGATTGTGATCCAACTGGTGATGATCAAATGGTAATAGTTGATTGGAATAACTGCTTTTTGGAGGGAAATGATGAGAGCAGTTTGTGAGGAAAGCACACATTAACTGTGTGAAAAAAATGAAGCGAATGAAAAAAAAAAGAAGTAGAAAAAGTTTTATATAGTTGGGAAAATTAAGGTTAAGCATATTAAATCTTAGGTTAATCCCCACCATTAGATCAAAATAGATGGATGATGGGGATTTGTCCATTGGTAAACATCAAAATAAAGGTAAGTAAATGAAAATTTCTCCTATATACTATATTATAATACATGTAAAAGCCAAACTTCATTCCAAGCCTAACTCCTAACAAAAAATTAAGATAAGGAGCTCCAATTATGATATGACATGTGTCACTTCTTAACAAACTCCAAGCCTAACTCCTAACCACTAAAAATTAAGATAAGGAGCTCCAATTATAAAGTGACATGTGTCACTTCTCAACTAAAAATTTATCTTTATTTTCAAATTGAAATATCTTTTTATCTACTTATTTTTTTTATAATCTAATTTCGCCATATTTTCTAAAATTTTATGCTCTTTAATTCAATATCCATTTTGATATATTTTTTTATAAGTTTTTAGTTTTTATATTTTTAGTGGGTGTATTTTGTTTTAATTTAAATTTTTACAACTTAAACCTTTATTTCAATTAATATAGCTTGATTCGTATAAATCATATACTTTTAGGGGAGTGTTTGACGAGTAAGAGATTGTGAGGGTATTTCTACATGCGAGAATAATGATGTCACGGGAAAGCTACGGGTAACCCAAACAAACACATATACATTCGAAGTGTTGTGAAACGAATTCACTAAACGGGTAAGCAAACACATATAACTATACTTATCGCCGCCGCTGTGCGCGAGTATCCGACCAGTAGTTATAACGTAAAGACTTTAATTAAAAATCGGATTCACTTCTCACCTATTAATAAACTAGCTAAACAAGTAATATTTTATTATTATTATCTTTTAAAAGAGGTACATTTAAAAAAATCGAGATTTAAAAAAATAAATAAATAAATAAAATATTACTCATGGTTCCACCACGGTGAATAAGATCACATTCTCCTAAACATATTTACCTAAAATTAACCAGCAGGTTTAGAGTTCTAGGTGCATTGAGTCATATGCATCAGTTATAAGCACCATCATGTCAGCTTTTACTCTATAACATTCATATAATACATACGAAAAAAGACCTTTTGCAATAACATTCCTATGACACACAACCGAATTACCTCACTTTGCACCCAAAAAAAAAAGAAAAAAAAAATTGCCATCCGGACGCTCTGCCGCCTATAGCGTCGACACTGGTGCAACGATGGCGTCGTTATAGGTGCAAAATGTGTATAACGAGGGTGCACCGTGCTCTCAATTTCTTATAATCTAGCGATCGATATATGCTTGTGGAGTTGATATCACAAATTAGAAATTGTAAGCTTAAGTTCGAAAAAGTGTGAAGATGTTAAAAGAAAAGTTCACGGTTTAAAAAGTGTGAAGAAAAAAGTGTGTGCAAGCGAGCAATTTGTTGTAGTAATTCATTATATGCAAATTTGCGATTTTAATTAAGTTGGAGTGAAATAATATATTGAAGACTTGAAGTGTGTGTATATATGTGTTTAAAAGAGTATCTAAACTAAACACTGCTTTCGTTCTTATCATTTATACTGGCTTTATTTTTCGGGAGATCATGTTGCATGTTAGGGAAAGAAAGTAGATGTTTCACGTAAAATATTGGTTTGGCCATAGGTGTGTAACAATCAATTTAACTATGACCTACCATAACCACTGCCCTCTATCGTTTAATGGAAAACACGTAGAATAACCGTTACTTTGCATGCTTGAAAGTGATTTTTGCTAAAAGCGATACCCACATGCATTATTGATATCAAGAGACCAGAAGATATCAACTATAAAAAAGAACAAGCATCCACAACTTTTGGATAGAAAATTGTCCATGGTCGTCTATTTTATGGTCAAGCTCTCTTATAACATAATCGTTAAATAATTTAAGATACTCACTCACTATCATAAAATATGTAATTACGTATACGTACATATATTTCTGAAGAGAAGAAATTTGGCTTTTTGTATGCCTATAACTAATGTGAAAATACATCTTTAGCATCTTATATAACTACTAGCTTAGAGACCTGTTGACACCGGGTTATTTTTTAAAGAAATAGATAAATGAGATGATAATAAAAGTAATAACGTAAATTTGTTAAATTTAAAATATGTGTGATTTACAATCGATTTACAACCATCGCGTTGCCAATCTAAAATAGATCATGGAGTTAGCTGCCAAAACCTTGCATCAACACGTTCCCATAGCAGGCATGGAGTGTCACATCTGCAAATAATGAAAGTCTTTTTACTGCTATTTCTTGTCCACTTGATAACTTACCCTGGTGAAAAATAGAAATGCAGGCTCAGCTGCAAGACAGGTAGCTAATACGCTACACATAAATTTCTTTTTAAGTTTAGCCTTATTTACAAAGAGTAAAACATGATAGTATCAATACCTTGTAAACAGGTCGCCTCATCATGCTTATTTTCTTCTGAAAAGATTTTTGTAGCTTCACTGAATTCACCCTGGTGAAAAATACGAATGATGCTTAGCCTCAAGATAGGTAACTAATACACAGACTAAAAGACGATAGTATTAATACCTTGTAAATATGTCCATATCCACCCTCGCCAAGCTTATTTTGAAGTGCATATCAGTCTACGTAGTTAAGAGTGGATATGGACATATTTACAAGGTATTAATACTATCGTCTTTTAGTCTACGTAGTTAAGAGTGGATATGGACATACTTCAGCCCCGAAACACATCTGTTTCAGCCCCATTTCATGACTGCAAGTCCACCCATTTCAGCCCCCAAATGCACCCGTCGCAGCCCCTATTTCAGCCACCAATTCCACACCCACTCCAGTCCCCGAACTGGCCCAATTTAGCCCTTACTTCAGTCCCCAAACACATCCGTTTCTGTCCTGTTTCATCACCGAAACCCACCAATTTCAGCCCCAACCACACATACTTCAGCCCCTATTTCAGCACTCAAATGCACCCATGTTGGCCTCCATTACTTGCCTGAAAAAAATACGCCGTTGTTGATAAAATAAGAACTGAGAAGCAAAATAAACTTTGAATCAAATACCCAATTTTTTTTTTGGAAATGTGTGAAACAAAGTATTTCTATATGTACCACATAATCGTTGGTGCTTGAAATTGATGTTCGCTTTAACAACTTTATAACAATGTAATAAGCACATACTAATCCCCCTCCCCCTGAAATACTATTTCATCCAAACACTAAAAAGTAAGCAATAAGCACGTACTTACAAAGCAATCCCAAACACCCCCTTACATTGGATTAAACAACTTCATCTAAACACTAAAAGAATGATTATCTTCTTTTTACAGCACTATAGCCCTTACATGTTAGAATATATATATTTTTTTATAATAACTTTCAAAATGCAATTTTGATATCACCAACATTTTTCCGCATGTTGGCAACTATTGTCACAACCTGTGTTCCTTGTATGGTATGTTTGAAGCCTTTTTTTCAATGTCTATCTATGGGAAACAAAACTCACGCAGAACAATATATAACCTTAACTGTATTTAATTAAGTTGAATGTTACCAATATAGTGCGCCTTTTATATAGACCTGCGTAAGCAAAGTGACATAGTCATTAGAAGAGTAGACCAATTGAAAGACATCATTACTGAGAACTCGATAGCCAAGAGTGGGTTTAAACCAATTTCTCGAGTCAAAGCTTTTAGCACATGCATAATGGAAGGTCATAGATGATACTGACAACGCCTATAATGTACATATATCAGACATATTTAAGATAATGTACTTATTATTCTCACCCGTCATGTTGCTTGATTTTTTGAGTAAATAAGATCGTGTGGAAGGTTATCAAGAACCTAAAATGTAAAAAAACAAAAGCATTACATACGCAGTTGTAGGTTGATCTCTTCATAATATATCATGTAATGAAATTGTAATATTAGTGGAGGACCTACCTCAAGCATTATAACCCAACATGGTTGTTACTCTGCATTCACGATTGTAAAATCAAAACTATTAATTTTACAGCTTGTTCATGGATACTTGGACAATAGAAAGTACAGCTGCACAATTAACAATTAACAATCAAACAAACCAATCAAGATACTACACTAAAAATATTAAAAAGTTAATCTTGAAGGCGTTTGAGCATCTATGAAAGATTACCGCAGACGAAGCAATATGGTCCAAGTGAGGATGTTATGACTTGCAGCATATAGATCTCCACTGGTGATAAGATCTCCCTTGCCTGACATCACACAAACATTTAAAATTTAGTTGCATAATTTACAAATTTGACATATATAATGACCCATAATTTTCTAAAGTTCAATGTGGACAATTTACCAATTTTCTTTGGTTGGAATATCCAAAGTCTATCTTTGTCAAGAGCTTTCGAAGGCAGACAATAACCATTTTTGCCAATTTATTCTAATTTCTAAAAGATGACATGGCCTGATCTATCTTGAGTCCTTAATAGTTAAATGAAGACAGACAATAACCATTTTTTGCCAATTTATACTGACAGTGGAACTTAAATAGAGCAATAACATCTTTAGCTGCAGTGAAAAACATACAATACAATTCAACTTAATATATAAACGAAATACTGGTGAACTTAGCGATATTTCATAGGTGTCATACAGGTTCTCGAATTGGGAAAATATAAAAACTTAAGCTAAATTAGAAATGGTTCAAAGATGGTTTTCTATCTCAATAATTTGTTTTCCAAGTACTTGTCAAAGAAAGTAAATTTCATTTATTACTCGTTTAATTTCTTTCCTTACTTAGTAGTGCAGAACTGCATATTAATGACAAGTATCAGCCACCTCTACTACATACCCTCCCTCTTCATCTACCTATTCCCCTGCCCCTTTCAGTCCTCTAAATTCTACCCTGCCATGACCTCCATTATCATCTCTTTTATAGATAAACATGCTCATTCTTATATTATCTGCTTCTGTCACATGAGGACCCCTTGGCTGAACAATTTATAAACTAACCATGTCAAACCATTTAACAAACAACCATCATCCTTATTTTCGGGAAGCCATAATTTAAATATTTAATTCTCAGTTTATTTGTAAGGTGAGTTGTAACTAAATTACCATCCTAACCATTGTTTTTATGTTTGAACTGTAAGAATGAATTGCACATAATTTGATGAATATTATATTTTTGACAAAAGTATAAAACTGGCCATGAGCATTGGATAAAGAATCCATGGGAACATGAATGACCAGGAAGGATGGATACACTTACAGTGGGATCTGTAGAATCATCTTGCTTGTACATGATCCACGGAACACCCATTTTTAGACCCACAACCATGTTTGCAGCCCATTTGGGATATGCTCGAGCCAGGTCTCCAAGTGCATACTTCATTGGTCCGTATTCATTCTCAATTTGTCAGAATCAAGATTAACTACATTAGTCGTTAGAAGGAAAAAAATTCGACTCAAATAACTCAAATGGTCAAAATGGCTGAAACTCGCACAAAGCATATATAAGCGTAAGCGGTTTCTTTATCCCCTCTTCCTTTAAGCTAATATGTTTTATTCACCCATTTGGTCTGTTGTATATATACATAACCCTTAGTTGAACAAAATTTAAGCAGCAAGAGAACTTTAATGAAACTGAGAAAATAAGAAAAGGAACGATAACAATGCATCAAATCAGGCGTATTGAGAAGAACTTACTTTGTGCAGTTTCTCTTCGGCTCTTTCCTTCCTTATTTGTTCAACCTCTGCCATAAGTGCTTCAGTGTCATCCTAATTATCATCATCTTCACAACAAAAATTAAAAACAAAAAATAATTGCGATTATATATGTTACAAACTTTTACGCTTGTTTGTGTTTGTGAAACAACACCGACCTCAATTAATTACTGCTTTGAACATGGTTGGGTTAGAACTGGTGGAGGCTTTCATGAGAAGTTTTGACAAAGCCTTTATTTCCTTAATTATTGTTGATTTAAAAAATTTTAAACTAATGTGTATATTGCTTGCTATCTAATGAACCCAATTAACTCTAATCAACCCAATACAGTAATCACTAAATCAACCCAATTAACTCTAAAACTAAAAAAACCCATAAAAACCAAATAAAATAGTAAACTATAAACAAACTAAAATCCATATCAATACAACTATAATTTACAATTAAGCAAAGAAGACCCAAATCAATATAAACTAAATCAATTTACAAAAAGTTACCTGTTGTGTAGAAACTCCCAAAATCGTCATCTATGTATCACAACAACCTGAAAAGATAACATACTATAGTTGAATCGAAAGGAAAACATACTATAGTTGAATCGAAACAAATAATTATAAACCAAATCGGTTCAATACAAAAAAAAAAAAAAAAAAAAAAAAAAAATTACCGGAATTATTGGGTGGAATTCAAGATAATCTATGGCAGTTGATGACCAATTATTCACCTTTCAAATTTACATATCGTTAATGCAAAATCAGAGGATTTTATGTTTATTACTGAACTGTGAATTTGAATAAATCAAGACACAAATCTAACCTTGTTTGCATATTGGAATGGGAGCGTATAGAAGAAATGCAATTGAATTGGTGTTTTTGAATCTGGTGTTATGAATTGAATAGAAGAAACTGTTGTTGTGGTATTAATTGGTGATTTTGAATTGGTGATTAATGAGAAAGCGTATAGAAGAAGTTTGGTGCAATAGAAGAGTTGTACTATGACTCTAAATATAGTATGACACATATGAGCATTAAACGAATTTTTAATGCTTGGTGCTTAGAAGGGCTTGTACAAAAGCTTATTTTATTAGATAAAATAGATTTATAAAAAATTAAGGCTCAAAAGTCTTTAACTAAATTTTGAGTATATTAAAAAGAGAAAAGTACAAAAATAAGCCAAAATCTTTTTTGAAGTCCCATTTGTGGTCACTTTTTAACTCAATGTCCAAAATAGTCATGCGCGACCACTCGACTCCGCAGCTCCACCCAAAATTCGCCACGTGTCCAAATAAAAGTACAAAAAGTACAAATAATAAAAAAAAAGTACAAAAAGTGTACTTTCATTTGGACACGTGGCGAATTTTGAGTGGAGCTGCGGAGTCGAGTGGTTGCGCATGACTATTTTGGACATTGGGTTAAAACTTGACCACAAAGGAGACTTCAAAAAAGATTTTGGCTTATTTTTGTACTTTTCTCTATTAAAAATTACATAATCAACCTTACAAACATTTCTGATTGTTTAGTCATTAATAAAAATAAAAAATAAAAAATAATAACAATAAATAAAATAAGAAAAGACTAAAATGTCACTCCTTAATTCCAAATATGTTAAACATTTCAAAAGATCATATACGCATTTGATTAACACTTCACTTCAGATTTTTTTATGTGGAATATGCAGTTACAATTAAAAGTAAAAGTTTTATTTCTCCAAATTAACAAGGGCTAATAACCTTTTAAAGCACTATACTTGTCAAAATGACAGTTCTGCGTAGCGAATTAAAAAAATAACTCTTTTAGACATTAAAGTTGACATTTTTGTCTTTCTTTAAGTACTATTACCATATTATGATCATTTTACCATTCGAAAAATATTTAAAAAAAAAGAAATTCGAAAAAAAAATTCAGAAATTTCAAAAAAAAAGTATTTCAAAAAAAAAATATTCAAAAAAAATATTTTGGAAAAAAAAATTCGAAAAAAAGGTATTTCGAAAAAAATTTAGAAAAGATAAAATCGTCATAATATCGTCATAAAGGGTTGTTTGGACTTTGATCGTGTATATTGGACTTTGATCGTGTATATTTGAGCATTAAACTTTACAAAACTTGGCTTTAAGGCCCGATGGTTTTGCATAGGTTTATCAAAACAGACGAGGGGCTAGGAGGGTTTCTAACGGTTTTATGAATCGTTTATCATTGTTGTGAGTGTAGAGTGAGGTGTTTACGAACACTCTACACAAGTGTATGTCTTGTGGCACGAGATCTATGCTATACTTGTTTTAATATATGAATGTCGAGTGGTACATATATGGTGCATTCAACTTAGATAACGTGTGATAACTTATGAAATCAAGGAAATGACTGGAGAGACACTTACTTCACTCACTAGGAGTGGTGTGAAACGATTTGGACGAAGATTACGAGCATGAGAACCCCTTGTTCTCCTTATAATTTGATTCAAATTACCCAAGTTTCAAAGTTCTCCCTTACTTCTAGCGTTAGTACCCAAAAATTTCTTGTGTTTTCCCCTATTTTTTCTTCGACAGAAATGAGTGAGTAGTGAGTTGGTTGTGAGAATTTGTCTAAGTGTGTGTGACTTCTAAGTGTTTGAATGTTGCTTATAAGGAGGAAGTAGGCATGGTCATTTCATTTGTTTATTCTTGTTCTCCCATGTTTCCAAGGTAAGAAGAAGAACATAGTGAAAGTGGTCTTTGAAGCATGCATGGGTTCGGCCAATTTCTTGGGCATGGGATGATATGTCAAATCGAACTAGACACATGGACCATTGGTTATGAGGGTCAAAGCTAGTCAGTTGGGTTTTTTGCTTAGTTTTATATTTGCTAGCTATTTTTAAATAAGGTTTAGGGTTGCTAATGGTGTGGCTTTGTTCCTCCTTTGCCTTACACACGTAAACCTTGGGGTCAAAGGGGGGAGGGATGGACTTGGTTACCTTCTTGTCACATGATACAATTAGTTTGGTTTGCTTGTTGCTTGGGTTCGGACGACTCATAGTTTCTTGTAATCGAAAAATACTAACTAATATAAGTTGCAAGATTTAAATGAAATGGGGACTTGGTCCATGGGTGAGAACCAGTTGGGCTTAGGGGAAAAATATGGGTGAGCTTGGGCTTGGTGGGGATCCGGTTAAGGTCCAAAGATATCATAGGGGTTGGGCTAGACATGGCAACGTGGCCCAAAGAAATGAGGTGGTGAGTTTGGCTCGAGTTGAGGCCAACAAGAATTCTAGGCCCGGTCCAATAATAGTTTATTTTTATTTTTTTTAATTTTATATTTTTATAATTTTTTTTATATATCTTAAGTATTTTAAGAATATCGGAATCGATTTCGTTCGGATCACAACGGTATATTTTTGAATACTCAAGTTGCGTTGATCATGCATATGTCGAATGATATGCAAATGTAATAAGTAGAAAATTTCATGATGATGTAAATCGTGCTTTATTTCTGATTAAAGTCTTAAGTACAATGAAATTTTCCAGGAGCTTACACAAGCCAGATATCGAAAACCACCCTAAGCCAGTCCAAAGTGTAATCCTACATTTATGATTTTCATAATGCCATCTGTCGAGTAGATAGGGAAAAGATGGATTCAGCCTGTGGAAAACTAGAAGGGGGGTTGAATAGTTTTACCGATTAAAACTATGTTTTAAACTATTTAGATCGACTTATGCCAATCTATTTAAACGTGTGTGTTGGATGTTGATAGACAAGCGTATAGATAAATAAAAGCTAAGATAAAAAGTAAGAAACACAAAACCACGACGTGCGTATTTATAGTGGTTCGGCTGCAAGGACACCTTCCTTGCCCTACTCCACTCCCCGAGTCACCTACTCGAGAGTTCGTATTCACTACACAACACCAACTCCTTGTGGCTGAGAAGCCTTCACAACATTGCCCACTCTTTATCCGGTACAAGGCTAGATACCGGGTTCTTCCATGAGGTTGAACCAAACCTATCACAACGTCGCCTACCTTTTATCCGGTACAAGGCTAGATACCGAGTTCCATTACAAAGGAGGAACTACTACCCAACACTACACAAATCCTATCCCTAAGGAGATCCACTCCTTATGAAACCATCAACAAGGATATCAATATCCTTTTACCCAATACAAATTTATCTTGTACATCGACACACTATATCGATTGCACACCTTAGGCACCTTTCACTAATGCCTTTGACTCGACTTCTAGGCACCCTTCACTAATGCCTTTTGACTTGACTTCTAAGCACCCTTCACTAATGCTTTCAACACGGACGTTCGGCACCTTTCACTAATGCCTTTACTTTGACTCTTCGACACTTTTCACTAATGTCTTCGGCTTGACCCTTTAGACATCTTTCACTAATGTCTTCGACAATACACTTCTAATGAGAAAGAAGAGAACTATCAACAAGATACTATTAGTAGTCTTGATGATGACGAAGCATGGCAACTCATGGACTTGAGCTTGCTCGGCTTCAAGAGGTGGTGATCTCGCCTTTAAGAGGAACCTAGAGAATCACACAAACACAAAACTACATACAAAGATCACTTGGATCTGTGGTTAGAGAGTTTACAACTCAAAGAAAAGATATGTGTAAAAGGGGTTCTTTACAATGAAGAAATGGCTCACTATTTATAGAGGAAAATATGCTACTGTTCCACGGATCCCGGGGGATCCCTCTTGAGGGATCCGTCCAGTGTAAACTAAGGGAACCGTGGGACACTCCTCTTTGCCCATGGGTTTTGGGTGATGGGTCATGGGTTATGGGTCCTAGGCTTTGGACCATGGGTATCCAAGTAGATACAATATATCTACTAGATGCAATGCATCTAGTCCATGGGTCATGGGTTAGCTCCATGGGTCATGGATAATACCCATTATGACTTATGCATGATGTCATGCAATGGGTTATGGGTTATGCTCCATGGGTATGTGATAACGCTACACGCGTCGTTCGGGGTAAAAGGAACTTCCTTTTCGTCGAGCAAGTTTTTCAACACAGTGAACCTAATCGTTGTAGTGTAGTATTAGGGTAAGCCACGGGAATTGATATCGTTCTCTAGGGGAATAGTAATGCTAGTGAGAAGTTACTACGCTAAGGTTGGGGTTAAGGAAGATTATTTTTTATCTTTTTATGTTTTTTAGGAAATGGAAAAGTACGAATCTCGGGGTTTGGATTTTGGGGTTTGGTATTCCTACCGATTACTTCTACTTATCTAATTATCTAAACTAAGGTGTATGTAGTCTATGTCTATTGTTGTGTGCTCGTATGATAGTTAAAAATGTATTTGCTTAGGCTTTATTACTCCCTAGTTATCTCCTATTGGTGGTTGAATTGTCACTTCCTTATTCTTAATTGCGTTGTGTCTCTATGGTCGTAGGGTATGCGTTTATCCCTAACTCTTTGAAGCTACCAAAGGTTAATGACTACAAAATCTCTAGGATTCATAAACTTTAACTCTAAGGTATTCTTTGAATGACTTGTCTACAATTACTCTAGGCGATTATAAGCTAAGGTTCATCAAAGATCAATCAAACATTACAAACACAACGAATGACCTATCGCAATACTAGGTCAATCACAATTAAGATAAGAGACAACCAATCAATATTCAATAACTAAGTTTCATATTACCTAAGCAAACACACAAGTAAATTAGTCGGACATGGGGAACATGCAAGCATACACACAATCAAAGGAAGACATAATTGAATTAATGAAGTAAAACACTTATCTTGATGTAAGATAGGGTATGGAACCCTAAAATACTGTACAAGACAGCCTTGGTTCGGTTTAGGTTTTTACTCCAAAAGACTACACACTAAAAACTAAAAAATTCGGATTCTATATATAAGATTACAAATGCGACGGCGTCACCCTTTAATTTGTGACGCCGTCGGGTCGCCATTATTAGGGTTTCGTCTTGGCCATGTTATCATTATGACGGCGTCACCTTATGTCCGTGACACCGTCTGGATCAAATCTAGGCCGTCTGAGCTGCGACGCCCTACTCTTTTAAAACCTGATGCCGTCACTTGAAAATAAGCAATTTGGCTACTGTATCGTCACAAAACATCTTCCGACGGTGTCACAGGTATAACCTGACGCCGTCCCCTTCAGTTCCAGCAGCCTAAGTGTCTCGATTCTTGACTTTGGCCATTTTCTTCATATATTCATGCCTTTTCGTCCGAATAAGTGTCATTCCAGCAATTTGCCTTCAAGATACCTAAAAAGTGAAAAGGAACGATATTAAGTAATAACGGACACAAAAGTGATCAAATAAAGGCTTAAACGTCCCCTCAAAAAGGTACATTTTAAAACCTTATCAAATATCCCTACACTTGGTATTTGCTTGTCCTCAAGCAAATGTGCTTTTAGCCAATTGATTTATAAATTAGGGGTCATGAAGTATTAGTTTAGAACGATCCACAACACATATAAGCCCCGCAAAAGTCATAACAAGCACGGAAATTACATACTAGCACCTCACATGGGGTGTTTGGATACTCACATCTCTCGGGTGTATATGAAATATAACAAAGTGGAAATGGAAGATAACCACTCATTAACCGGTCCTAGTACATAGATTACCATAGGCTTGAGATTAGATCAAACCTCCATCGCTTTGGCGTAATCACCTAGTAAAAACTATCCAAGAGGTCTTTTAAAGGGTTATAATGATAGGCTTACGATAGGGAAACAAAGGGTTTGGTGGGATAGGCGATTTAGTGGTGGCAAGTCAAAAATCTTTATGTTACAAGCATGCGAAGAATGGCGTTACTAAGCCAAGACTCGACACTCTAGACTCTAGATAACTGAAACAAACAAACATAAATTAAAAGATAGATGTAGGATGGTAGCCCGAATGTTTTTCTCAATTTTTTTTTCCATACACTTTTACTCTACCATCCTCTACGATAACATCAAAATGAAAGGGATTTATAGGCACATCCCTACACTTTAGTTTTTATTACTCTAACACTAATTTGAACCGAATTGAAAAGATCAAAACACTTGGAGTACATTATTATGCAAATAAAGGGAATTTGAATTTAACGTTCCCTTCCCGACATCTAATAAAATTTAACTTTTCCCATGAGTCCCAATCGTCCCAAAACTGTGTACAAAGGATATGACTCAACTTAGCAACTTATGCAAGCAACTAGATAATTGAACTAATGGTTAAGTGTGATAACAATAATGCACTAAAAGTGAGTGCATACAAGGTAGGCTAAGGCGATTTGGGTATACATTTGGGGTGGATTGTAAACAATGCTCTTCATTGATATTCCGAAAAACCGAAACATCACGAAAACCGCAAAAATGATAGGCTCTGAGAGGTTAACTAGGGGTATCGTGTACTAAAGATGAGTACAATGCAAGGGTGTGGGGGAATTACTCAACCGATGTGGAAGAAGTAATTATATTACAGGTATCAAACAAGGGTTATCCTAATGCCTCTTATCATTTAGTTATTCCTAACTACACAAGTGCAGTCTTACTAGCGATCTCAGGATGCATCACAAAACAAGTTCTAGAATCTATTATACTACCGGTTCACACTCTAAGCATTAAAGATGAATGCTTTAATTCCTAATAATCTAAGGGCGATCCTCACATTTTGGGTGGAATTTAAGTGGTAAAGGGTTTTTGTGCTAGTCATATAATTTCCTATCCATGAGACGCTTTATTAAGACTAATGGCCCACTCCTATATGTCATGAAATTTTTTTAATTTGGTTGCAAAATTACCCTAACCGATATTTCTCATGGTTTATTACACAAATGCAATTGGACAAAGCAAATAATCAAGGATAAGCATAGTTTCAAAGTTCCCGTTTTATTTTCCCTCCCTACACTTAAACTGAACATTGTCCCCAATGTTCCCCGAAAGTATCCGTGTGAAGCGGTGGTTACATCTTTCTTCAAGAAGAAGGTTTGCGTGAAAAGCTCCTTCCAATCTTATGTATCTTCTTCTTGATAAATTAAACCTGCACACTTGAAGAAAACAAACGAAACCTTCGCGTAAAATCGGCGGTAACAATATATATAGGACTCTACTAAACTAGGATATAATGTGTTAGCCTTAATAGTTTTATTAGAAGTGATGGTCATTCACGTTTAGGAACTTTGTAACGTGTGTGAGATATCGTGATAGAATAGTCAACGGGCTCGTGAATTGGACTAAGCTAAATGGGTATTAGTTTAGTTAAGTTTGCCTTATATCCAATCCAACCCATGTCCAAGCCCACGAATGCCCATAGAAAGCCTTTTAGGGCATCTTGTATTTAGAGTATAAATACCCCTCAAATGGTCATTTGAGGGGTGTGCTTGAGTGTGTGTGTGTGTGTGTTTTCTTTGGAATATACAACTTATTGTTTTCATCTTTCTCTCACAACATACACGGTTTTATAAACATCAAGTCACCATCTTTCTCATTTTCATTTCTACGCTTTGTTTGTGTTTGTGGTTAACGTGTTATACGCGTAACGTGTTGGGTTTGTGATAAGGTTGATAAAAGTAAGGTCCTACAATTGGTATAAATCGCCTAACAATGGTTTAGGAGTGTTTGTGTTTGTTTTGAAGTTTTGGTACCATACGCGTAAAGCTCTCGCTATACATCTTTGACACGCTTAAAGCTTTGATTTTTACACTTAAAAATTCAAGATTCTTGTGGTTTAAGGTTTATTTGGTGTTAAAGTTTCAGTTTTTTGCAAAAAGTTCGAAGCTTTACTGTCACAATTCTCAATTTCCGGTCATTTCTCATACTCCATATTCATCATTTCATAACGGTTCGTGCATGGTTTTGCATTTTACATTACACGTTATTTTCTTATTAAATAAACGCTATCGCGTAATTAATTATTTTGAACAATCGATTCAATACTTTCAAAAATCATTCCTATATATTTAAATACTCATATTAAGATTTAAAAATAATATAATGAGTTTACCCAGTGTTTTAAATGTATTTGGTATATAAATCGTTAAATTTATATTATTACGACGGTTTTCTTAAAAACTACACGATAATTATTATATCACTCAAATTTTTGCAAGAAAAGTATTTTTATAATTTTTATGACCTAAATATATTTTATCTTGACCCGTGAAATTTATTCTTATCTAACGCTACCTTAAATATTCAAATGTGTATACAACTTACTAATATTACTTAACAATACTACAAGCTACTACTTATCCTCAAATAACTTTACATAACTTACACTTATACATTTACATAATAATAATAATAATAAATATATATATGTATTATTAATTACAAGATTCACTAGACTTTTCAAGATTTTCTTACATATACAACTTTACACTCCAAACACCTACACACACAACCATAAATTTCAAGGTGAAAAGTTAATGTTTTCTCTTCTCTTCTCCTTCACAAATTCGGCAGCCAAAGGAGATCAAGGAAGTTATCATCCAAAGTTTTCTTATCAAGTTCTACACAACCTAGATACACTCTTGTTTTAGGTTTTGAAATAAAAACTTAGGGTGTTTAAGCCTAATCCTTGATCATAAACCTCATCAAGCAATTTGTAAGCATGAAACTACATCTTTTTCCTTTTCATATATATATATATTTTTTTATACATTTCATGAAGTCCTCATGGTCATATTTGATTTGTTGTGATTTTATTCATTATCATCCAAGATTATCACCCATATGTACTATATAAATATTTATAATAATCATGTGCTAGTTAAAAGTTTATAAAAATGAGAAGTTTGAAAAATGGATCATCAAAGTCTAGTTGTGGTTTTTGGAGGAAATGGTTACATAAATTTTATATATGTTTATTTAAGTTTGTATATATATTTTTAGCCTCACAATGAATATTTATTTTGGTTATGATCAAATGAAGTTGTTTTACTAGTAGGATTGGTGATGAGTAGATTAAGGGATTTTTGTGGTGAAGTTGTGGTTAAACAAGTAGATAAAAATGGTAAAGTTTAAAATAAGCGCGGAAGCGCTGTCGAAATTTATAATTTTTCCGAAAAGTTAGTCATTTTTATAAGTTTTATTAAAGATTTAGAAAATAGATTTTTTGTTATGAACGTGGCCTTTTGAACGGACTAAAACGGAGTTATAACGAAAAAGATACGTGGTTTTCAAGTTACGATTTAAAAACTACAATTTTCCGAAAAATGTACATGCAGTTCCGAGTTTTAACTGACCAAACAGTGGCCTTAAAATTTCTGTGAAGTCTCCAAAGTTTAAAAATATATTAGTACTCTTGATTACCTTCGAGTGGATATAAAGAACTTGAAAAACGGACTTAAAACGAGTGAGTTATGGCTAACCGAACTTTGAGTAAAAAACGTGCTGAAAACACTATTCACAGCGTTAGTAAGCTGTCAGGATTTTAATCAAGGTTTTTGAGGGCCTAAACGGACGTTTTGGGAGAAACGGACCTTAAAAACGAGTTAGTTTTCCTATGTAAACATTACGTTAAGTCCGATGTAAACCGATTTGTCAATTACTAAAACCGTTACGTAGTTTTAACTACATTTTCACCATTAGCTCAAAAGTAATTATTTTTGACATGGAACCGTCACACATTCAAGTAACAATATTTTTATAACTAGTTTTCGAGTAACATATTGGGTGATACGTTTTCAAATCATGCATTCACGACAACATATCATAACTCGAGTCATAACATTCATTTTAGGTCGCGGATAGTTTCCGAGCCTCACTTTCGTGCACTTCATTTTGTTAGCATATCAATCACACCAGGTGAGTTCATACCCCGCTTTTACTCGTTTAAATTCCTATAAACTATTTGGGGCGAGATACATGCTTATTTATCAAAACATTTAAACTCTTTTGCCAAACAACATTACATATACTCTAGACTTGGTGCGTGTAGTGATTAGACTTAAACAAACATCCCAATATTTATATGTTGGAAGGCCATTAATTTGGATACAGCCCAACGTGCGTCGTTGGAGGAACATCCCAATATTTATATGTTGGAAGGCCATTAATTTGGATACAGCCCAACGTGAGTCGTTGGAGGAACATCCCAACACGAGTTGTTGGAAGACCCTTGTGGTGACATTTATACTTTTAACTACCATATTGCGCATATTCATGATTGTCATTCTATTTTAGGCAATGGGTTGTGAACACACAGGTTGCAAGTTTTGTATGGGCGGAACTTGGAACTGAGTGGATTTACAATGCCTTTGCTGTGTGAACATTACTCAAAGTATTTTCGATCATTTAACTACAAACTTATGAACTCACCAACCTTTGTGTTGACACTTTTTAGCATGTTTATCTCAGGTCTTAAGGTGATAGCATTTCATGGAGCTTTTGGGTCGCATGGCATACATTGGAGTCTTGTGCTTTTAACAATTACCATTCGACATGTTTTGTGAACTCTTTATGTATTATCAAACTTTGTGATTTCTTGTTGTGTAAACTTTAACATAAGTAATCGAATGGTAAACTTTTCAAAACGTCTCATTATAGAGGTCGTTTTCTGTATCCATACTTTGTGCTATGACGTTATACCCCAATGACACTATCGTTTCCGCTGCGATATTTTGGGGGTGTGACAGATTGGTATCAGAGACTTGGTTATAGAGAACTAGGTTGCATTTTAGTTCCTAGACTATAACCGCTCTCACGTCGATCCTTTCTTTTCCTATCACCTTACACACTTTTCGTGCGCATATGTTTTCTTAAGTATTTCTTCTAGAACCACCTCATTAGATAACGTAGTTTCCTTGTACCAATAGGGGAGTCCCAAAATCTAGTTGGGTCATCAAAGATATGGAGCTCAGTAATGAGCACTTATCTAACTTGATCTCGTGACAGTTCTTGTTTGATGAGATGCGAGATCGAGCTAAATAAGTGTTACTATAAAGTTGGATAGATTTGATGATTTTGCCCGAGGATGGGAGTTCTCTTGAGGATACTTTGGGAACTGCTGGCGACTAAACCTCATAGTGACTTTAGCACCTAACGGAATTTCCTATACACCAAGTGCGACTCTTCCTAGATACCTACCCTAAATTTCTCCTCCACCGTTTAGAATCGGATGATAGACTGGCTACCTATTTAAGTAACATCAATCGCCGAGACATGTATGCTTGGTAGTATGTACGCGTGTGAAATGAGGCAATTATAATTATGGTGGCCAACATAATTATAAATGCGTCACAACTCACGTGGACATATGCGACCACGCATACGTAGATCGGTGTGGACACCTTAGGAACCAATTTGTGGCGTGATATTATGTTTGAGGACGTTAAGTATAGACACTGGGAATTCAACGGTTCTTTCCCTTGCAGAGATCATGGCACCAAAGAGGGTAACACGCAGCACTGGTCGAGGTGGTGCAGTGCCAAGGGGTGGAATGACAGGTGGGCGTGGAGGTAGAGAAGGCGGTAGCGACATGGGTAACAATGACAACAACGCTGGCGGAAACCCTGACTTTGCCGCCATCATCGCTCAACAACTTCAAATCTTGCTTCCCACTATTTTCACACAAGTTGGAATTCATATGAATAACTCGGGAAACCACGGGAACAGGAACGGTACTGGCGACACCAACAATGTAGTTGGCAGTAACAACAACAACACTAACAACAACAACAACAACAGAATTGGATGCACATATAAGGAATTTTCGGCATGCAAACCTGTGGAGTTTGATGGTATAGGAGGTGCTTTGGCTTATACTCGATGGGTAGAGAAGACAGAGTCAGTGATCGACATCAGCAATTGTGCCACACATCAGAGGGTGAAGTATGCTGCTTGTTTGCTATCAGGGAAGGCATTAACATGGTGGAACACACAGCTACAGGCTAGGGGCAGAGAAGCAGCTATAGGTATGACATGGGACGAATTTAAGGCGTTATTGAAAGAGGAGTACTGCCCGGACAATGATAGGGGCTGGTCACGCAGCCTACACAGACCGATTTCATGAGTTAGCCAGACTAGTTCCTCATCTAGTTACCCCTGAGTCCAAGAGAATCTCGAGGTACATATATGGTCTTGTCCCCGAAATCCGTGGAACCGTGAAAACAACTGAGCCGTCTACAATACAAAGTGCGATACTGAGGGCAGGAACCCTGACAGACGAGATGGTTAGAAATGGTACTTTGAAGAGCAGTGATAAGAGGAAGGAAGCAAGTGGGTCGAATAAGCAGATAGACACGGTAGCAGACAACAAGAGGACAAGAGTTTTTGTGGCAACTGGTACTGAACAAAGAGAGTATGCGGGTACACATCCCAAATGTGCTAAATGTGCTTATCATCACCCGAAGTCCAAGCCCTGCCGATTATGTACAATATGCAATCAGTCGAGTCATTTTTCAAGCCAGTGTAGAGAGCGTGCAAGACCAGTAACAACGGTTAACACGGGCAACATGAGGAATAACCAAAGGACTTGCTACGAGTGCAACAGCCCGAATCACTACCGGAATAATTGTCCTCAGTTGAATAAGCCACCGATGCAAGCTCATCTAGCTGTGGCAATTGAAGGAAATAACCCAAACCCTGTACTCAATATCAGTCCACCCCGAGGTCGAGCATTCTATATAGGGACCGAGGAAGCCCGCAATGCGTAACTGGTACGTTTTTCCTAGACCATTAAGTGATCCACCGTATTATTCAGATTCTGTGAGTCTCCTTAGATAAGAAACCTAGACGCGTAAGTTTTGGCATAAGCACTTTGACCGTACATTCTGATTTCTCTAAACCTAAGGGTAGAACTTTAAGTATCATCGATTGAATCGCGAGGACGCGATTCCTCTAACAGGGGAAGAATGTCACAATTCTCAATTTCCGGTCATTTCTCATACTCCATATTCATCATTTCATAACGGTTCGTGCATGGTTTTGCATTTTACATTACACGTTATTTTCTTATTAAATAAACGCTATCGCGTAATTAATTATTTTGAACAATCGATTCAATACTTCCAAAAATCATTCCTATATATTTAAATACTCATATTAAGATTTAAAAATAATATAATGAGTTTACCCAGTGTTTTAAATGTATTTGGTATATAAATCGTTAAATTTATATTATTACGACGGTTTTCTTAAAAACTACACGATAATTATTATATCACTCAAATTTTTGCAAGAAAAGTATTTTTATAATTTTTATGACCTAAATATATTTTATCTTGACCCGTGAAATTTATTCTTATCTAACGCTACCTTAAATATTCAAATGTGTATACAACTTACTAATATTACTTAACAATACTACAAGCTACTACTTATCCTCAAATAACTTTACATAACTTACACTTATACATTTACATAATAATAATAATAATAAATATATATATGTATTATTAATTACAAGATTCACTAGACTTTTCAAGATTTTCTTACATATACAACTTTACACTCCAAACACCTACACACACAACCATAAATTTCAAGGTGAAAAGTTAATGTTTTCTTTTCTCTTCTCCTTCACAAATTCGGCAGCCAAAGGAGATCAAGGAAGTTATCATCCAAAGTTTTCTTATCAAGTTCTACACAACCTAGATACACTCTTGTTTTAGGTTTTGAAATAAAAACCTAGGGTGTTTAAGCCTAATCCTTGATCATAAACCTCATCAAGCAATTTGTAAGCATAAAACTACATCTTTTTCCTTTTCATATAAATATATTTTTTTTTTATACATTTCATGAAGTCCTCATGGTCATATTTGATTTGTTGTGATTTTATTCATTATCATCCAAGATTATCACCCATATGTACTATATAAATATTTATAATAATCATGTGCTAGTTAAAAGTTTATAAAAATGAGAAGTTTGAAAAATGGATCATCAAAGTCTAGTTGTGGTTTTTGGAGGAAATGGTTACATAAATTTTATATATGTTTATTTAAGTTTGTATATATATTTTTAGCCTCACAATGAATATTTATTTTGGTTATGATCAAATGAAGTTGTTTTACTAGTAGGATTGGTGATGAGTAGATTAAGGGATTTTTGTGGTGAAGTTGTGGTTAAACAAGTAGATAAAAATGGTAAAGTTTAAAATAAGCGCGGAAGCGCTGTCGAAATTTATAATTTTTCCGAAAAGTTAGTCATTTTTATAAGTTTTATTAAAGATTTAGAAAATAGATTTTTTGTTATGAACGTGGCCTTTTGAACGGACTAAAACGGAGTTATAACGAAAAAGATACGTGGTTTTCAAGTTACGATTTAAAAACTACAATTTTCCGGAAAATGTACATGCAGTTCCGAGTTTTAACTGACCAAACAGTGGCCTTAAAATTTCTGTGAAGTCTCCGAAGTTTAAAAATATATTAGTACTCTTGATTACCTTCGAGTGGATATAAAGAACTTGAAAAACGGACTTAAAACGAGTGAGTTATGGCTAACCGAACTTTGAGTCAAAAACGTGCTGAAAACACTATTCACAGCGTTAGTAAGCTGTCAGGATTTTAATCAAGGTTTTTGAGGGCCTAAACGGACGTTTCGGGAGAAACGGACCTTAAAAACGAGTTAGTTTTCCTATGTAAACATTACGTTAAGTCCGATGTAAACCGATTTGTCAATTACTAAAACCGTTACGTAGTTTTAACTACATTTTCACCATTAGCTCAAAAGTAATTATTTTTGACATGGAACCGTCACACATTCAAGTAACAATATTTTTATAACTAGTTTTCGAGTAACATATTGGGTGATACGTTTTCAAATCATGCATTCACGACAACATATCATAACTCGAGTCATAACATTCATTTTATGTCGCGGATAGTTTCCGAGCCTCACTTTCGTGCACTTCATTTTGTTAGCATATCAATCACACCAGGTGAGTTCATACCCCGCTTTTACTCGTTTAAATTCCTATAAACTATTTGGGGCGAGATACATGCTTATTGATCAAAACATTTAAACTCTTTTGCCAAACAACATTACATATACTCTAGACTTGGTGCGTGTAGTGATTAGACTTAAACAAACATCCCAATATTTATATGTTGGAAGGCCATTAATTTGGATACAGCCCAACGTGCGTCGTTGGAGGAACATCCCAATATTTATATGTTGGAAGGCCATTAATTTGGATACAGCCCAACGTGAGTCGTTGGAGGAACATCCCAACACGAGTTGTTGGAAGACCCTTGTGGTGACATTTATACTTTTAACTACCATATTGCGCATATTCATGATTGTCATTCTATTTTAGGCAATGGGTTGTGAACACACAGGTTGCAAGTTTTGTATGGGCGGAACTTGGAACTGAGTGGATTTACAATGCCTTTGCTGTGTGAACATTACTCAAAGTATTTTCGATCATTTAACTACAAACTTATGAACTCACCAACCTTTGTGTTGACACTTTTTAGCATGTTTATCTCAGGTCTTAAGGTGATAGCATTTCATGGAGCTTTTGGGTCGCATGGCATACATTGGAGTCTTGTGCTTTTAACAATTACCATTCGACATGTTTTGTGAACTCTTTATGTATTATCAAACTTTGTGATTTCTTGTTGTGTAAACTTTAACATAAGTAATCGAATGGTAAACTTTTCAAAACGTCTCATTATAGAGGTCGTTTTCTGTATCCATACTTTGTGCTATGACGTTATACCCCAATGACACTATCGTTTCCGCTGCGATATTTTGGGGGTGTGACATTTACGTGTTTTAAATCATTTTTAAACTCGTACGAATTGGGTAGTTCATTTCTACGCATAAGCTTTCAAAGCACTTTGGGTGAAAAAGGTCAACACTTTTGTGTTATTCGAGTGTTTTTAAGGCTGTTTGTGCAAGAGAAATTGTTTAAATCACTGGAAATTTTTTACGCGTAGGTCAAAACCCTAGTTCTACGCGTAAGAAAAGTCAACACCCTTTTTTTACGCATAAGAGTTTTGTGCAGTTTCTTCGAGCTATAACGGTGAGTCAGTGCTTCCCTCACTTGGATAAGTTTGTGGAACACTTCGACTTTTGGATATCTTTTACACTGTGATAGTGTAAAGGATTTATGGGCAAAACCCTAGATTTACGCATAATCTAAATCTTACGGGTATAATTTCTTACGCATAAGTATTTTCTTACGCCTAAGCTTGTCTTACGCATAAGTAAATCCTACGCATAAGGATTCTACGTTTAAGTTTTTAGTCTACGCATAACTCTATTGTTACGCGTAACTTGGGTATTACGCGTAAGTTATCTCTACGCCTAAGCACAATCTCTACGCCTAAGCATCGTCTACTCGTAACTTCGTGTGTCTACGCCTAAGCTCTTCATTAAAAAAAAAAGTTTTTTGGCGGGAAAACTTGAGTAAAATTTAAATTTTTGAGGAGACTAAACGTTCAATTTTTACGCGAAATTCAAATTTTGGTATAACTTGGAAAATTTTGGACCCAAATTCAAATTTTTTCGGTCAAATTTGGCGTCAAAATTGTCATAACTCAAATTTTTCATAAGACCTTAGAATTGATTTTTATAGTGAATTTCAAATTTTGGGAGAAAAATTTTTAGGCCTAAGAACCAAGTTCACGAGTACGACTTTCAGAAAAACTTCAAATGGCAATATCTTTTTAAACACACCTCCTTTATCGTTGAATCGATCATACATCAACTTTATCAGATCATAACTTCATCAATGGCAACTCAACAAGATATTCATGCAGCCGGTGCCGAAAACCGTCCTCCTATGTTGGAAAAAGGTGGTTATCTTCAATGGACAAGTCGAATGCTTCGTTACATCAAGACAAAACCTAATGGAAAATTGATGATCAAATCCATTCAGGATGGACCCTTCAAGCCTCGACAAGTCCAAGTCCCTGGAAATGCTGATGCAACACCTCCCATCCCACCATCTTCTCATCTTCAAAACGAATCAGAATACACTGAAGAGGATCAGAAACAAGTCGATGCAGATGACATGGCAATTCATATTGTCCAACTGGGTTTACCAAGAGACATCTTTGTTGCAGTAGACAGCTGTGAAACTGCTTTCGATATGTGGGAACGTGTTAGACGGCTTTGTCATGGAACAGAAATTGGTCAACAAGACATGGAGAACAAGCTGCTAACTGAATGGGAAAAGTTCACTTCAACTCCAGGAGAATCCATTGAATCCTACTATGGAAGGTTTTGCACTTTGATGAATGAGCTTATCAGAAACAAGTTAGCACCAAGGACTATCGTGCAAAACATCAAGTTCCTGAACAATCTTCCAGAAGAATGGGGACGATATGTCACTATTGTCAACCAAACAAAAGACTTACATCAGGTGAACTTTGATCAACTAAACGATTTTCTGAAACAAAACCAAGCTGAAGTGAATGAAGTCAGGAAAGAAAGATTGGCAAAGAATCATGATCCATTGGCTCTTATTGCAAAGACTCAACCTTCAGTGAATACACAACAACAAGCTTCATCATCTTCTAACAACAACAACTTGCAGCAATACATTCCACAACCACAAGCTGTTATCCCTCAACAACAATTCTATCCACCAGAACAACAAGTACTTCAACAACAACAGTATCCACAATACCAGGAACAAGGAATCACTGATCCTGAAACTGAACAAGAAGAAGCCTTGCTACAGGTATTTTCTTTATTGGGTAAAGCATTCAGAAGTCGCTATTCCACACCAACTAACAACAACCAAAGGATTTCATCAAACACTCGCAACAGGCAAATTGCACAGCCGGGTGTGAACATGGGTAATCAAAGACAAATGGTTGGAGTCATTGGGAATCAGCAGGGATATGCTACTGGATTTCGCATAGGTAATCAGGCGGTTCCGAATCAGGGTAATCAGATGGATCAGAATGTTGGGAATAGAGTAGTGGGTAATCAGAATGGGAATGTTGCAGCTCCAGTTGTTGGGAATTATGGAAATGTGAATCAGGGTAATCAGATTAAGTGTTATAACTGTCAAGGAGTGGGTCACATGGCACGAAACTGTCCCACTAAGCCACACAAGAAGAATGCTGAGTTTCTTCGGAAAGCTATGCTGTTAGCACAGAAGCAAGAAGCAGGGATGCAGTTGAGTGCTGAGGAAAATGATTTTTTCGCTATTGTGGATGATTTGGAAGACCTCGAGGAAATCAATGCGAACTGCATCTTCATGGCAAATCTTCAGGAGACTAAGTACGACACTGACTCTGACGCACCTCCTGTCTATGACGCCAACGCAGTATCTGAGGTACCAATCACTGATCCATGCTATAACAATGTCATATTTGATGTGTTTACTCATGACGAACAACATTCTGTGACGCCAACACCTACTTATGAAACATACCTGGACAATCCGAGTTGTAGCAATACTAACTCTGAAACTCCAGATGTGGATCCTAGTGGAGGCTGTGTGACACAAAATACTGAGACTGATGAGGAAACACGTGCTTACTTTGAATCATTAATCAATAACTGTGGCATTGAAATTGAGAAAGTTAGAACGATCAGTCGCGAAGTTAAAGCAGCGAATGCTAAATTGACCGCTGAGCTTGAGAGTTACAAAGAGAACGCAAGAGCCTTTGAATTTCATACAAACAAAATATCAGAATTAGAAATTGGTTATCGAGATTCTGTTTTAAGAGAAAAAGAATTGCAACTCAAGTATAACACACTTGATGTGAATTTGAACTTGAAAATAAAATCTTTAAACAAGGAAATTTATGATCTAAATGACCAACTTTCTAAACAAAAAGCACTGTTCTCTGATCTTGAAAAAGAGAAGAAACAGTTGATTGCTGATTTTTCAAAACGAGAAGATTCTCTTCTTGATGAAATTCTGGATAAAAATGAAACTATCAAAAAATTGGACAATTTGCTTCTTACAACGGGTCATTCCGCTAAAACAAACAAGATGCTTTCTAATCAAGTAAATCCGATTTTTCATACTGTGCATAAAATGGCTCTTGGTAACACACCTCCTTGTTTCCTCAAGAAAGCTTAGAAAAAACAGAATGTGTTGAACAATGGAAAACTTTTGCATGAACCCATAATTGTACATGATTCTCTTGAAACGTTGGAACTATCTGAGGAGACTAGATCAAAAATGAAACAAAAACATCCGGAAATCAAACCAATTGATTATAACAAATGGAACAAAATTAATGGTATTTCGTTTGTTTCTCATAAAGAACAATCAACGTTTTCCACCACACCAAGTGTTTCAAACAAAGTGTCAACACCTGTTTCAAAATCAGTTTCAAAACCAGTTGTTGTATCCAAGTCTCTTTCGAACATTGAACAAATGTCTTCAAACAATCCTTTTAACACAAGTGATGCGCGAAGTATTTTAGAAAATGTGAAAACTAGAATTGCAGATCTTCAAGAGACTGTTAAAACTAAAACCAATATTACAACAAACATCTGGTTTAATAGTTTTGATAATGAACAGAAAAAGTTTTTTGAAACTCAAATTGCCCCTCAGCTGAATAACATCAACTCAAGGGTAATTCATTTTGAACAAGCATTTTTGAAAGAAACAGCTGACTTTGTCAAGGACCATAAATCCCTGGTAAAGCAAGCTAATGAAAGTGTTGAACACATCAAAGTTTTGGAAAATTTAAATGATTCTCTCTTCGAAGATGTTCTGACTACTGATATTATGTCAATCATTTTGCAAACATATTCTGTTGAAGATCATGAAAGACTCCAGTTTGAGACCTCCGAAATTGTTTCAAAATATGAAAAAGCTCTTGAAAAACTTGAAAAAGAAAATGTGTCATATTTTAAACAACTTGATCAAAAAACTGAGGAATGCAAATATGACAAATTGTCGTATGAGCGTGCCTACAATGACATGAAATCGAAAAATGATCTTTTGAGGGCTCAGCTGGAAAGTCAAAAAGGAAAGGTAGTGGAAACTATGATTACAAAACCATTGACTGAGGAGAAAGCAAATGATCCCAAACCGGTTTCCAAACCAAAAATGTCTGTTTCAATTCCTCCTCCAAAAGTCAATGAGAAAAATGTCTCATCAAAACCAGTCACTCCACCTGCCCTACCTAAACAAAATGTTGATAAAGGAAAAGCGGTTATCGAGAAACCAAAAATTTTAGCACCTGGCCTTTTTAAGATGAGTACCACTAATGCGTCTGCCTCCACATCTAAAACATTTGGAACAAATGCCATAAGTTTAGAAAAGCACTCTAAAGAGACTAGGAAAGCTGAAACCACCTCCCTTCATAAAAATGTGAATCCTAATGCGTGTGCCTTACCTTCTACAGGACTAGAAAGCACCTCTAGGAGCAGCAGACTAAAGCCTAAGAGCAATACAAGGAACAATAGAGTCTCGACTGCCTCTAGGAGTAGTAGCTTGAATAAAGAGAAGAAAGTAGAAGAACACCCTAGGAATTTACCGCTTTTGAATAAGAAAGACATTTCATCTGAATGTACTGAACCTATGAAACTTGCTAAGTCTAATGAATGTGTTGAATCTCTTTGTTTAACTTGCGAGAAATATTTAATTAATGATCAAGATGATTGTGTTTCTAAGAATGTGAATGATAAGCCTGTTAAGAAGAACGTTCCAAAAAGATCTTACGCTAAACAAGTAGGAAGACTAGTTGCAAAACTTAGGCTTTTCACTACTGACAAGAACCATAGTTTTTACTTTAGGGATGATATTTGGAAACCCACAGGTAGAACTTTCACACTCTAGAATGGTAAAATGAGTGATAAACCAGAACTCCCTGTAGCAAACCTCTTTGAGTGTGATCAGGATTTTACCTCTAACCCAAAGGAACCAAAATCTCAACGGTTTCTAAAATATTCTTTTTCTGTTTCTGGCAGGTTATCGAAATTTGTCTTTGGATCGACGACTCGGGTTGCTCCAAGCACATGACCGGGAATCTGAAGCTGCTGATCAATTTCGTCTGGAAATTCATGGGAACCGTACGTTTTGGAAATGATCATGTAGCAGCTATCATGGGTTATGGAGATCTACCTTTTGGAAATTATTTGATCACTCGGGTTTACTATGTCGAAGGGTTGGGACACAATTTGTTTTCAGTCGGGCAGTTCTGTGATGCAGATTTAGAGGTTGCTTTTAGGAAAAATGCTTGCTTCGTTAGAAACTTGGATGGCACTGATCTCTTAACTGGGAATCGTGATACAAACTTGTATGCTATCGACATCAATCAAATGGCCTCTTCATCACCAATATGTCTTATGACACGAGCATCTGGAACTCAGTCCTGGTTGTGGCATAGAAGGTTATCCCATCTCAATTTTGACACCATCAACAATCTTGCCAAAGACAACATCGTCAATGGACTTCCAAAGTTCAAATACACCAAGGATCACTTATGTCCATCATGCGAACAAGGAAAAAGCAAAAGAGCATCATATAAACCCAAATTCGTACCTAGTTTAGAAGCAAAGTTGCATATGTTGCACATGTACTTATGTGGCCCAATGAGAGTTGAAAGCATTAATGGGAAAAAGTATATTATTGTTATCGTCGATGATTATTCGAGATATACATGGGTTAAGTTTCTGAGGTCAAAAGACGAAGCACCAGGCATCATCATCACCTTTCTGAAGCGTATTCAAGTACTTCTTCAAACTCCAGTACGGGTCGTAAGAACAGACAACGGCACATAATTCACTAATCAGGAGTTAAGAACTTATTTTGAAGATGTTGGAATTACACATCAGACATCAGTTGTTAGAACTCCACAGCAGAATGGGGTAGTTGAAAGAAGAAATAGAACTCTTGTGGAAGCTGCTCGCACAATGCTAATCTATTCTAGTGCACCGTTATTTCTATGGGCTGATGCTGTTGCCACTGCTTGTTTCACTCAGAACCGATCCCTAATCCATCCTAGATTCAATAAAACCCCGTATGAGCTTGTGAACAACAGAAACCTGATATCTCTTACTTTCACGTGTTTGGCGCTTTGTGCTATCCAACGAACGACAGAGAAGATCTAGGTAAATTGAAAGCTAAAGGTGATATTGGAATCTTCATTGGATATTCAGATAACTCGAGGACATTCAGGGTGTATACCAGAAGAACTAGGAGGATCATGGAGACGATGAATGTGAAATTTGATGAACTTTCACATATGGATTCTGAGAGACTCGCTCTAGAGCCCGCACTAAACCAGCAGACTTCTGGACACATCAGTTCAGGACTCGTACCTCAAAGAGCTCAATCAACTTCGTTTGACAATCCTAAAGAACAAGAATGGGAGAATTTCTTTGAGTTAATGTTCGATGAATACTATGGTGGAACTTCGACAAATGCATCAAACCATCATTCCGCTGCACCCGCTCAAAATCATCCACCACCACCAACAGAAGATGCATCTACAACGGTCGAAACCAATGCACCAACTCCATCTACATCATCTACATCTACTACAGTTATTGCACCCGTTCTACCAGCAGTTGATGAGCAAAACCAAAACCATAATGATGCAACGTTAGATGAAGACTTATTTATAAACCCGTTTGCTACAGAATCATCTAAATCATCTTCATGCTTATGAGAACCATCTAACTCGCATACGTTTAACCAACGGTATCCTTCTACTCTGAAGTGGACAAAAGACCACCCAATTGAACAAGTTACTGGTGAACCTTCAAGGCCAATTCAAACGAGACGTCAACTTGCCACCGATTGCGACTTGTGCATTTACCTTTGCTCAATTAGCAATATAGAGCCAAAGAACATTCGCGAGGCAATGGCAGAACCCGCATGGATAGAAGCGATGTAGAGGAACTTCTCCAATACCGTCTTCATGACTCTTGGGAAATGGTTCCAAGACCAATTGACATTCGCGTCATTGATCTCAAATGGTTATGGAAGAACAAAAGGGATGAAGAGATGACTGTAATTCACAACAAAGCTCGTCTTGTGGCCAAAGGATACAGACAAGAGGAAGGGATAGACTTTGAAGAGTCATTCGCGTCGGTAGCTAGACTTGAAGCAGTCAGGATATTCTTAGCCTATGCAGCTCACAAAAACATCACGGTTTATCAGATGGACATTAAGACCGCGTTCTTGAATGGAACTCTGAAAGAAGAAGTGTACGTGAGTCAGCCAGAAGGCTTCATTGACTTGGAACATCCAGACTATGTCTACAAACTCAAAAAGGCAATCTATGGTTTAAAACAAGCTCCGAGAGCGTGGTATGACGAACTGTCCTCTTTCCTTATCCAAAACAATTTCACCAAAGGAACAGCTGATCCTACCTTGTTTACACAAAAATGCAAAAACGACATTTTGATTGTTCAGATTTACGTGGACGACATCATCTTTGGGTCCACTAATCCGAATCTTTCAAAACATTTTGAAAATCTCATGAAAAGTAAATTTGAAATGTCCATGATGGGGGAACTAAAATTTTTTCTTGGTTTACAAATACATCAGTCCCCTCGTGGAATTTTTATAAATCAAGCTAAATACACAACTGAGATTTTGAAAAATCATGGTATGGATAATTGTGACTCGGTCGGAACACCAATGGTAACTTCACCAAAAATTGGAGCCGATTTGTTTGGGAAACCTATTGATCCGAAGAAATATCGGAGCATGATTGGTTCTCTCATGTACCTTATTGCTAGTCGACCAGATATTCATTTTGCTGTTTGCTTATTAGCACGGTTTCAGGCAAAGCCTACCGAACTGCACCTCAAAGAGGTTAAACGGATCTTTCGGTACCTGAAGACATCCATTCACATGGGACTTTGGTATCCGAAGGAATACAGATTTGATCTAATTGCCTTTTCAGATGCGGACCACGCAGGTGATCAAGTTACAGCAAAAAGTACATCCGGAGGAGCACAATTTTTGGGAGAAAAGTTAGTAAGCTGGTCTTCAAAGAAACAAGATTGCACTGCACTTTCAACCGCTGAAGCTGAGTATGTGTCTCTATCTGCGTGTTGTGCTCAAGTTCTATGGATGAGAACACAACTCACAGATTATGGCTTTACTTTCGATAAAATACCTATGTATTGTGACTCGAAAAGTGCCATGGCCATATCATGCAATCCTGTTCATCACTCAAAGACTAAGCACATTCGTGTCCGCTATCACTTCATCAAAGAGTACGTCGAAAATGGTACTGTTGAATTATTCTTCGTGAAGACTGATTACCAACTCGCCGATCTATTTACTAAAGCCCTTCCAAAAGAAAGGTTTGACGATTTAGTTCGACGAATTGGAATGCGAAGCCTAACCCCTGAGGAGTTAGAACGTCTTTTCGAATCTTCTTGAAAATGTTTTTCCAAAAAGCTTCGCTGTAAATATTTTTGAAAAACAAAATACAAAATTTGAAAAATCAACAAAAGCAAAATATAAAAATATAAAACTTTCAAAAATACAAAAACAATAGAAAATACAAAATCCAAAAATATTCTTCTCACGACGTGTCTCTCGTATAATCGATATTCTGTACGTTTCTAGAAATGTCATTCAACAATGATACGGGCATGTACAGATGCTTGAGCGAGACTTCTTTAATTAGTTTTCAAAACATGTCGTTTCTCAAAATTTCTTCACAAAATGGCTTTCGTATGCATCAGTACGAAACCCGGACCGAAATGATGACTTTTGATTATTTTTTCAAATCAAAACTCGTGCTTTTTAATGAAAATCACTAGTGTACGCTTCAGTGCACTACATTTAAAAATGGTGAGAAATCATCATCATCTTGAGCACCTTTTCAAGATTGTTCAAAAAGATTTTCAAAATGTTTCAAAATACTTTGTGCTCAAGATAACTCCCTCTAAACCCTTTAATTGATTATGCTTTATTAAAGGGGGAGTACAAAACTAAAATGTTCCAAATTCATGCTTAAATCAAATCCGTTTGTCTCCACAAAAGATTCTAAAATATTGTTTAATCCGTTGATATCAAAAATATCACGAATATGCTATTTTTGAGGGGGAGGAGACGTGATCAAAAAGTTTTAATGATCGTTGTTTGAATCTCAAAATGAGCTCGACTCAGACGGAACCAATGAATTGACGGGAATCAATGTTAGTAAATGTACCATCTCGAGAAACTTGTGATAGATATGCACTTTCATGGGTCTAACCTCCTTTTCAAGGAGTGTTTTATCTGCGCAAAACCGTCAAGTCAAACAGACTTAAAACTGCTCAGACACAAATGCAATGAAGTCCTGGAGAATAGATTGAATTCCCGGGTCGTTAAGTCCCACGGAGACTCAATGGTGTGTAAAACTGATTCAGATAATGGAATGATCACTAAGGATAGTGATCTGTAAAGGTTTTGATTAGAATTATTACACTACAGATTGATTGGAATGGAATGGAGTACAGATTTGGAAAGCACAACAATCAGAAGAAAGAAACGTAAACGTAAGTTTTAAAAACTACGTATACGCACAAAATAAAAAGTGAAAACTAAGAAATAAAAGACCTAAAAATATAAAAATGACATTTTTTAGAATCCTAAAAATAAAAGAAAATTATTAGAAAAAAGAGAATTATTTTTAACACTATTTAATTAATTATTATTAATTAAAAACTAATTTAACTATTTAATAAATACTCTAAAATAAAAGAAAATAGGAAACAAGGCTAGAAAAATAAACTTATGATTCTGAAAAATCTAAAATACTATAAAACTAATTTTAAAATTAAAAATATATTTTTCACACTTTTTATTTAATTATTACTATTTAATAACTATTTAAAATACACTTAAATACTAGAAAATAGAAAATAAACTTGGAAAAATAAAATTTAAACTTTGAAAAATCTAAAATATGATAAAACTAATTTTAAAACAGAAAAGATATTTTTATGCTTTTTAATTATTTATTACTAATTAATTACTATTTTTAACTATTTAAAATTATAATAAATACTAAAAAGATAGAGAAAAATCTGAAACTTTTTCTAAAAATCCTATATGATGACAGAAACCTAAGAAAAAGAGAAAAACAAGATTTTCTTATTAAAAATTTGAAAAGAAAAATCAAAAAGCTAAAAAATCTTAAATAAACGCTATCACTATTTTTATATTGATGTTTTTCTGAATTTTATTTTTGAAAACTACTTAAATACTAATAATATGAAACTTTAATAAAGACAAAAAATTTACAAATCACAAATAAGCAGATTTGAAGGCTTATTGATCCAACAGTGCTTAAATGAGCTTATTTGGGTGTAATAAGCTCAAACAAGCTTGTACACTGAAACAAAAGCTCAAAGTGGATTCAAACAAGCTAAATGAACAGAAATGAGGCTAAGATATCTAAAGAAGCACTCTAAAAAGCTAAGAACAAACAAATAAGCACTTGATATTGAAACAGAAATGGGACAAGATACAAGCTAGTAGCAGCCCTAGCTAATAAGCTCAAAAGTGAAAAAACAAACTTGACAATCCAAGAGGACCAGATTGGCTTTCCAAAGAACTAGAGAACTCAAGATTTGGAGCACTAACAAGCTCAATGCAAGCTTATCAATTTGGTACCAATTTCTGTGCACAGGGCAGATTTGCAAACAGGTATCCCACAATAAGCTAACTAAAAAGCACTTTAAAAGCTGATTCAAGGAGATCTAGTATTTTTGTAATTTTCTTTAGCAACTAAACTACAATACCTCCAGAGCTTATAAGTTGAATCTTAATATTAAACCCCTAGTGAAATTCCAAAGTTTATTCAAAAACGACCTATTGAGATTTTGACTTTTTGACAGAAACTAAAAGTTGACCAAAATGAGATTTAAACTGATCTTAAACACTGATTATGATGTTATAAAGTGAACTAAGACTGATTAGAGCAAGATTATTAACTTTTGAACACAAAATGATGATCATGGATCATGAAATCCACACAGTGGACACATAAGGCACAATCAAATGGGATTTTGACTTTTGATGAACTAGGACTTGTTTTCTTGACTGAATTGAGTGGTTTAAACCAAGTTATGCAGATTTCCAACAAGGCTAAGGACCAAAGAACCTTTGAACACAAAAAACCAAACACCCCTTAATGTGGCTGTTTTGAAATTTTTCAAAGCAACTCACAAATTTCAACCATTAACTTGACTGCAACCCATGTATTTTCACATTTTAGAACTAAGGAAACATAAATCAACAACATTAACAGCTAGAAACCAAGAATCTAAACCTAAGCTTGTTTAACTGTCAAAATAAGATTTAACTAAACTACAAATTTAAAAGAACCACTAATTGATTTTATTGTTTAAACACACTTAACTATATCTAATTCACAAATAGAAACAGAAATTAGAACTAATGAACACTTGTAACAGTGAAAAGCCAAATTAGTCAAAAAAGCTTACAAATGACTTTGAGGCACAAACTGAGAACTAGGAACTGAGAACCAATCCTAAATGCTCTCCACAGAGCTCTAAACCAAGGCCATCAAAAATATACCCTGCTCCAGCGTTTCTTCTTCATCGCCATGTGATTTTTTATTTTTTTAGCTATTTAATTGGATTTTTGGTGATTTTCTATTTTTGACTCTCAACTGAATTTTAAAATATCTAAAAGCTTCAATGAGCTTTCTGGGAGCTTAAGTGATCTAATTCAGTTCATACAAACATCTAACAACAACATTGGAAACATATGAGAATTTGCATAAACTTGAGATTTTGCATAAACTTGAGAAGTGATTAAAACTTTAAATTGCTACTTGAAAAAGTCTTACAATACACTGAAATACTCAAAACAGAATGCTTGAAAGCTTTTAATTACACTTAAACTTAAAAATACTTAAAACGACAACAATAAACTAAAATTTACTCTAGATACTTGATACAATGCATCATCTCCCCACTTTATAGACTTTTCCACATTCCCACATGTCTCTGATTGTTTCCCACCACATTCTAGCCTTTGGATCACTCAAAATAATCAGAACCGTCCACCTTGCATTTTTGGCGCCAAATATTCTTCAAAGCAGGTTTGAGAATTAATGAGGTTTGGTTTGAGCAATTAAAGGATTTTGTTGTTTAGAGGGGGGTGGAGGGAACATAGCATGGAGGGGGGTTGAAAAGAGTGGAAAACCACCTCTGGTTTTGGGTATACAGACTTGGAGGAGAGGGAGCTACAGTAGATGGTATATGGGCGCGTTTTCTCTGGTTTGACTTTGTTTGACCGATCTATTAATAACACGGGGGGTCACAATTGGGTTGGCTGGGGTCAAAAGGAGTTGTGGACTGGGGCTCAAGGGTCAAGGGTCTAAGGTCAAGTGGATTGGGCTTGTGTTGGATTTGGGCTAAGGTTTAAAATAGGATCCGTTTGGTTTAAGCTTAGTACAAGGACCAAAAGTGTAATTTGACCAAACTTCAAGGACTAAAAGTGAACATTTCCAAACTTCTCACAAGGACCAATCATGACAAACATTGATAAAACAAGGACCCTTTTTGCATAAAATCCATTTTTAAAGGTCTAAGGACTAATTTTGCAACTTTCCAAAGTTTGAGGACCTTTCTTGCCAATTGACCAAAGAATCATTCAAGGATCATTTTAAACAACTTAGAATACTTCAGGGACCTTGAATGATAAATTTCCACATTTTTGAATTTCCAGGGACTAGATTTGACAACTTTTAAAACTTGGGGGACTAAAACTGCCAATTTTGCAAACTTGATACATTTTTCATCTGATTTTGATATTTTTGCATTTAAAACACATAAAACACTGATTTGTGATATTTTGATCATTTTGATGTGTTTTTGAGTGTTTTCAGATGATTTTGCAGTTTAGATTACACAAAAATGATGAGTATTTAGACACTCATCAGTGTTTACAACTTCAAGTTAGTTATTAGAGCTAGTTGTCACCTAAAAACTGATAATGGAACTCTTTATCTAGGCAACGTAACCGTGTCTCGTGGGGAATTGTCTATCATAAGCCGATCAATTCAAAAAGTGCGAACTCTACCCTCTATGTGCAGATTTCTGTCAAAACTTATAAGCACATATGAAGGGGGAGTGTTACTGAAAATATAAAACTCTTGGAGTGTTTCAAGCATGTTTTCTATCATAAACACTCTGAGAGATTTTCAAGAAAAATGGTTTTATGGCAACAATAGGACAGTCATGGAGTTATAAGGTGACTAAGGATAGGAAATTCGTCCTATGATCCGCCAGAGCCGGAGGGATCTACCCAAGGACATCACAAATAGTTAGTATTAAAAGTCCTTAGGAATGATTGAAAAAAGGAGTAATGTGAGAAAGGAGAAAGAAGGAGTTGAAGAATTAAAAAGAAAAGTAAAAGAAAGGGTGAAAAGAAATAGCCCTCCATATTCAACCTTAGGGCAGAAACCGGGTTCAATTCATCTGCTACTGGTTGTCACTAGATGACACTGGTATTGAAGACAAAGACGTCATGAACCCAGTGACGCACTGCACTAAACCTTCTAGCCACTCAATTCCTCTTAAAATGATTTGTTTCATTCTCACTGGGAACCCTACATAATCTATCGACTTTCTCTTAGAGATCGTTGGTATTGAAGAAGGAGACCCTCTCCCTAGTCTCCGCTCAGGAAAACCAAAATGCACTATTGAGTCTAGAGCCACGAGATTCATCAAAAGATCTCATAGAAACACTTGACATGACATCGCTTGTTGTTCATCAATAAGGGCACAAGTGATATATTCCAGAGTCCTACGCAGATCTTAGCAATCTGCCAGAACATTTATGAGAAGTTTCACATCTGTGATCTTCAGTGATTGAATGGAAATTCCTGCCAGGGTCAACATCAAGCTGCCCTGAGAGCAGGTCACTTCGGTAACTCCCCGTGGATTACGCTTAGTGTGTCTCAAACGGTCTACAGTCGTGGGGTGATGCTTTGGTGTACTTCAGAGACTCATCTGAATTGTAGATGTACTTCGGTATATCGTGTTATCTCACATGTGGGACTCCAGTTCAGGAACGACCTTTGTGAGAATTAGAGATGTGTTTTCACACTATGCTGTTAACACCCTCGAAATTCAAACTTGTAAGTACCGGAATCCACTTATTACTAACCTGTTTTATGTTTTCTTCTTATGGAAGCTCCGGAGCGGATTAATCGTGCAGACTATCCACATGCTCATACCAACAACACATGAAAGTTCTCATCAAAATCAAAGGCAACACAAAGTTAAAGATGATTCTTCGTCAATGTCAAAGAATCTACAAAGTATAAAGACTCGAGAACTACATCATTGGTATCCAAAAGACAAATAGAAGTGTGAGCATGGTGGAGAAAGGCGTGGAGACACCTAACCAACGAAGCTGACAATGGCAGACAACCACATTAATTGATCACAAAGCATGAAGGAACAAAGAATCAAGACTATTCCATATCTACACGCAAAGTTCAAGCTCAAGGAAAGTAAAGATCTTATCAAGTGGAGCATCATTTGAATGACCACCCCTTAGGGGGAGATTGTTAGCCTTAATAGTTTTATTAGAAGTGATGGTCATTCACATTTAGGAACTTTGTAACGTGTGTGAGATATCGTGATAGAATAGTCAATGGGCTCGTGGATTGGACTAAGCTAAATGGGTATTAGTTTAGTTAAGCTTGCCTTATATCCAATCCAACCCATGTCCAAGCCCACGAAAG